>JABBOT010000060.1:287830-616602 GCA_016165875.1 Acanthopleura granulata | reverse complement strand
CCAATAGCTCCCTTCCTCACCAACAGACGGACCAGTTCCACGTCAAAGTTCTTCAACACCAAATCCAAAGGTGTCACCCCATCCTGTGGACATTCATGCAGCAATGTACCCAACACCACGACATTTTACTATGTGCCTGTTTTTTCGCAAGCTCAGCCAAACTTCAGTACGGATATTAGGTATCTCAACTCAACGGACATTCCTATACTTGCTGTCAACCAAATTGGGCGTTCTCAGTAAATAATTGCAATACTAATTGCAAAAAATCAACGTTCAACACAACAACGAAATAGTTTAGAAAGTATTTACAGTAAGGAAATCATGCAAAATTTCCAGTGATGACGGAAGGATGTAAGGGATGTTCTAAGCGCATGGATTAAATCATTATGCAAAAAGTGTAACATTGTACTTTATAATTAGACGTTAATCAAAATGTGATTCTCAGTCGAGGTTTGATTGTTTCTGTTCATATATTAAACGCGGCGATTTTATTCAACACGACAGACATACGGCCACGAGTTAAGCGAAATCAGTGACAGGAAGCAGAGTGCTACAGATTTTAAACACTGGGTCTGTATATTTATTTACAAGAGAAGTAGAGTCTGAGAAATTTAAAATGAAAGCGTTTGATGGTTGTGTTCACTATGACACACTTGTTTTAGCAGTAATCATTTGTGACGTTAGAAACCGGAGCACAAAACATTTAGCGAATTATACAAGCCTCTTGTCGTATAGCCAGAATGACGTATCTCTTTACACTTGTTTTCTTCTACACAGAGTAAATCTTAATTTAACTTTGAGAATACATTTTGACATCTAAATATGTGTACACTAGAAAATTATATCAGCATTTCTCACACCAAAGAAAAACGTGTTTACCCCAAAGAGAGCACAATGACGATAATTCAAATACAGTTGGTATGTTGTTGTAAGTTTGAAGACTTGACTTTTGTACATATCTGAAAATGATTGATTTGTTCATTTACTTGATTGGTGTTTTACGCAATACTCAAGAATATTTCACTCTTACAACGGCGGCCAGCGTTATGGTGGGAGGAAACCAGGCAGAGCCCGGGGGGAATCTACGACAATCCACATGTTTCTGGTGGAGATTGCGACGTATGGCCGAGGAGGAAGCCAGCATACGCTGGACTTGAACTCACAGGTGAGAGGCATCTCGGTCATTACGCCGCCTCGGAGGCCCCCTTGAATATAATGAGACATATTTCTACATATATAAGTTAAGTATACTGTCTGTCTGAACTGGTCGCACAAAATCCTTAACTTCCTATTGAACACAGATAATTTTGAATTTGGGTAATGTGCGCAACAATGTTACATAAATGATTTGCATATTCCTCCGAGAGAATATATAAAGGAGGTGAGACGGTAACGCGGAGTTTGGGTCCACTGCTGGATCGGATAGAACGCACCGGGCCGCAAGCTGAAAACTGGGCCATCAGACAAGAGGATGAATTCGGTTAGAGGCCACACTGTATTCCGTTTTGTGTACGTGTATGCCGATAAACATATGGTGGAATCAATGTAAAGATATAAATTACGCAATATCTGTCCAGACTCAAACCTACGAGTCTCTGTATACGCTCGCTATCCATTACACTAAAGCCGCATAGGCCTTTCAGTTAAGAATTTATTTCTTTAACATCGGTATGTCAACGAGTTCTATTAAAACAAACGACAGCTTTATTGCTTTAGCTGTGAAGGAAGTCTTTGCCTAAAAAGATCTTTTGCACAAAGATCAAAAATACCGAGATACAAGCCGTGTGCAAATTGTGTTTGGGGGCACAATTTCCTTCATCCATAAACCAGGACTTGAAAGGGTGCAAAAGTGCGTCAAAATGACCTAACTGATGCATCTACAACGACGCTTGATACATTATTATAAACATATATACATGTACACTCGTATATGTTTTAAAATTGTAAAATTTAGAAATGTAAGAAAATAATATTTTAAGACAGAATTGAGGTATCAGCTCTTTCAGCCAAATCCACACTTTATCGCCGATCTGTTGAACTTTTTGCACCACCATCAGCAAACGCAGGCAGATGACCTAAATGGAGTGTCATTTGAGGCTGTAATGCCTGAAATAAAACTGAAGTATTGCTCTAGTTCTAACCTAGTCTGTCTCAATAACTGAAGCGCACATACCTTATCTGGGATGTTCACATCAGCCTCCATTTCCACAAACAGAGAAACAAGATCCAGATTATTTGTTCTCAATGCGCAGATCAAAGGCGTCTCCCCTTCCTGTTGGAAGTAACAATAATACATTATGCTTGTTTGAATAAAGATTTAGTTGTTCCAGATCGATAGTGCCACTGTTGGTTAGTAGGCGGAGGTATGACCATGCGGTTATGTTTGCTACTATCTCCGTTAAAGGCCCAGCAATACCTAGTCTGCGACGAGGTTACGCTGTGATAGAAAAACATTGAAATCGCAAGTAAGTCTTAGTAAGAGTGCGCTAGTGGTTGGGGAGGTCGACTGTTTTTTATCTGTTTGTCAGTCACTACAGGAGCAAGCGTTCCATTAATCGTACGATGACGACCAATCCTGCAAATTGGTGACGCGTGAACATCTAAGGAAGATGATGCAACCATGTGAGACTACTGATAAGATTGTAGGTCTAGGATACGATACGACTATGATCTGGAATCGCAGATCAGAAGTTTTCACCAGGACATCGACAGAGCTACAGGACACCTCCATACTGAACCAAAGAAGCCAACAACCTATTTATTATACTACCACTAATTAACTGTAATTTAGAAAGGAAACAATACAAACACTGTTCATTTGGGGTGAAAACTTTGTAAATTCCTTCGCATCGAGAAATCAACAAGTTGTTAGTTTGCGGAAGAATATTTACATATTTACATGTCATTTGCGATAAAAGGTAACAGTGAAGCAGCCACATGTAGGTCTCCGCACGTTTAAATTTACATTAGTGGCAATGGAATGTGCAATCGTTCAACGCAGCTCCACCTAAATGACTGCTGTAATTTCGAGAAGAAGCGGCTGAAACAGATGTAGAATTTCTTGAGAGATGATGACTGGATTACTGTGCTGGCTAGACGATGGTTGTGGGCTAAACGAGGCAGGGAAATTTACATTTTCATTTTAAATTATGGGCGGAGAACTCAGAAGAATTTGTGAGACACGTTTATGTTCGGAGGCATCAAGCTTGCTGTCGCAGTCCTCTATACCAGCAATGGTTTTATGGCCCGTCAGCTGCAAGACTTTGTGGGGCGCTACTCCAGATTTTATCAGTGTCTGCACTGTTCTTTTCCGGACCGAGTGGTTTCTCGATCAGCTCACTCCGGCGATGTTCCTCCATCGGCGTTGGATAATACCACAAACTGGAATCTTATTTTAGGCGCCTCTCTGAAATAGGTGTGAGGTTTCAAGGCATCTGGTCTGCGCTCAACGAATGTCTTGTAGAGAATGAGTGGATTGCGCGTGTCGTCAGGATCCGGCGAGCCGTAGATGCGTGGTCTTGTTTGGTGAGTGTCATTCCTGTGGCTCCACTCACATGCTTTCCTGTCACGTCTATCCCACTCCAAGTACTCAGTACCATCACTCTCCCTGGACAGAGTAATGTCGCCTAAAAGTCAGTTTGCGCAGCTGATCTCTTCCAAGAAAGCCAAATGTCTTGCTGAAAAAGTACTGCAAGGAGAACTGGAGACTATGAGATGAATATGGACCAAGTTGTTTGGCTTCCAACAGCTTCTTCTCCTCATCAAGTGATATTGCATCGGCAACATTCGTTTTCCGGCCTTTCACTTGCAATTCGAGGTGCATTTTTTGGACTTTGGCGGTTTACTCGCCTAGTGAAACTCACTGCCATGTATGGAAATGGCGCACCTGAAGTCTTGCAGATGTCTGAGATGAAAAAGTAAGTAACCGGTAGGATTTCTTTATTCGTGTAATCTTTGTATAGTTATAAACGTACAAACGTACGTGGACTTTGATTTCTTAGCGTTACACGTTTGTTAAAATATTATTCAGTATGCTGACATAAATTTTCTGAGATATTTATGATTGTTTTTCTCGTGCGTTTCAGAATCGTACCTTTGGATGCTTTTTTTCACAGACTCCAATGGGACCGGCTCGTTGTCGGGTCCATTCTTCTTCCGTATAGAAATGAACATTTCCGCTAAATAATCATTAAGGTGGTGAGGTGAGATAGTTTCTATCAGTCGTGTCCCTCTCTTGTTCTCCCATAAACAGCACCGGACATATATTTTACGTCACGACAGGTGCTAATTACTCTTTTTCTTTTTCTTCTGTGATTCAATAAATCAATCAACGACTGAACGATATCGTCCCTGTTTGTACTTGAAGCGGCTTTGGGCACATCTAACAACTCCCTTCAATTCGCTATCAATAAATACTTCACACAATTCAATTATTTTGGCGTCCAAAAAATCAAGGCAGAATTTATTATATTGACTCACAGCCATGATGAATGTGCCGTCTTCTTATTCACAAACAAGCTAAAAGTAGCCCGGCTGTTGACGTCACACAGTGACGTTGCAAATTTCCAACATGATGTGATATTGAACAGTTGTAATTTGTTACATAATATCGCTGGAGCTGGAAAGTTAGATGTATAATAATTATAGGTTATTGGTTTGTATGGCTTTGTATGGGCTAGTCGTGACAATCCGCCAAGTGGCGAATGCCAGGACGAGTTAATACAGAGCCATATAAATGAAGAACCTATAATTACCTATACACCCAGTTATATATTGTAATTAAAATCAGTTGAATACTACATAAATAGCTGTCAGCTGTCAAGAAAAGGTGGCAAATTCTTCTATTTTACGGAATCTCATATGCTCGATGTCAGTCCACCACGTCACGTGCCAATGTTACTTTTCATTCCATTCTCGCAGTGCAACAAACATTTAAATTCTCATCGAATAAATATAAGAAAATACATGCACTGACACGCATTTAAAATTTGTTTCAAAAATACATCTCTATTTTGAATTGTATTTACACCCCCAATTTTAGATCACTCCCTTTTCTGCCTTGACCCAAAATTACGCGAAATTGCGAGATACTGGAAATAACTAGGGCAACGTGGCTATCAAATCAAATGCTTGCCTGTTCCTGTACCCAAAGTGTTGATGCATATAGAAACTTTCAGACAATTCAATGAAATGTCCTGAAAGGTGCTGAAAACATGGCGGGCAAGCATTAGGATCAGGATTAACATTAATTCACGATGATTATGGCTTAATACCACGTTAGGAGTATCTCCGCCACATCGTGGAGAACAGACTCGTCAACCATTGAAACGCGGCTACACATACTGGCTGTTGAACGAGGAACGTTTATCTAGATAGTAGCAATAACATCACTAACAAAATTCTGCATCACACTTACCGCTGGAAACCCATTGACAGTACCTTTATCATCGTGTATGTTGAAGAGACTGATTATTAAGGACACTATAACAAAGGTTTAGCTCTCCAACATGCATTCGGACGAATGGACTGTTGACTCTAACGCTGTCAAGTCAACGCGAACGCACTAAAGCACAGTAAGTTTCCTCTACCAGAAGTTATTTAAAGTACAAGCCTATCTTACTACACTATCTCCGCGTTTGCCAGACCAGTTCCGTTAAACAGGTTAAACGTTTCCTGCTGTGAAACTTTTAATCTTCTTTACAGTTCTGTTGTCCAAGCTGACACCTGTAGTACCTCAGGTTGTTAAAGCTTTCAATTGGTTCACATGACACAAACCATGCAGAAATATTTTGTGTATGGATTTTCCTTGTCTGCCTGACATTTCGGCAGTGTTATTGGCTCTCTGATAACGGGGTTACCAGGCTGTTTCAACAACGATTGCAGGTACGTTTATCAGCCAGTATTAGAGAAAAGCGTGGTGAGGTGTACCCTCTAATATTATGAGCGTAGGACATGCATGACTGGGGGTTTCATTTGTAGAGGATTAAACTTTGAGGAATGCAACTGCAATACATTGTACCTTCTGAACAGTTTGTGTCTTGCGACATCTAGTATTCAGAAGTGTTATGCCTATCACTAAAGGCTTATCCAATTTCTAACAATGGTTCAAATTATAAGTACACAGCATTTCCACAACGCCAACTGGCCCTACATTTGATATAGTCCTGAGAAAAATTAAAACAAAGCTTACCTTGTTCTGTTTGTTGATATCAGCCCTCAGATCCACCAGCAGACGAACAAAATCTACATTATCTTTGCGAACTGCCCAATGAACGGCCGTCTCTCCTCTCTGTGGAATAGTATAACACGTTTATATATTTTGGTGGCCTGAGATATCCCGAAGTGTCTGAGATGTCCACTTTAGAGTGTAAGTCATGTAGCTTAGTGCCCTCTACATTCCATGATTTGCTGCCACTTGTACGTGTAAATGTAAAAATGCCAACTTCTGTCATATCAGGGGCGAATAAATTTGTGTCAACTTAGGCTTTCTGGTCAGAGGCAATTGATCAACGTGCACAGGAAGTATGCAATTTTATAGGATATTATATCACTGTTCAAATTTGTTAACAATGACCCTCAACATACCCAGTCATACGTTGAACCTGTTTATAACTTTGTGCAGTTTGACGTCAGTATCATACATGTGGTATAGCATTTGGAGCCGTTTGCTACTGCACACGTGTGGGAGGCAGCGTTCTCTGAGTAAACGTTGTCCTCACTCTAGCAAAATTACCACAACTGACTTCAAGGGTCATATCACACAAATTTAGCGTCACATCAAAATGTGTTCCCGTCAAATCATTCAAAGAGCTAGAAAGCTGGGTTAGGAATTTCTTTTAAGGGTAATTTATTTACACACACATCAAGCCCTGTTATATATCGTAATAAACATCAAAACAAAAAAAAACAAAACAAAAAAAACTGCACCAGCTCTCTTGGGCTAAAAGTGCTAAATTCAGTTTTACCAGCTGAATATAGTTATGTCCAAATCTAGAGTATCTCGGGGCAATAAAACATTTACACCCAATAATCACATTTTAAGCTGTCTGTTTTCAATGTAATTGAATCACGATGCGATTTATAATTTCTTGTCATAAATAGTGTGGTTATGCATTCTAAATACAACCCTTACCTCATCCTGACTGTTGACATCAGCACCCTTCTCCACTAGGAAACGAACGAGACCCAAATCACCTGTTTTAAACGCCAAAAGCAGAGGCGTCTTTCCTTCCTGTGGATTGCAACAATAATATATTAAATTAGAACCACTTCATCCTGCAACGAAAAGAACTTGCGCCGATTTATCCAAAACTGCAGTACACAAAACTTTTAAATTTTTATCGAATAAAAATGAAAAATACACGCACTGACATGCAGTTTAATTTGTTTTTAAAATACAGCTGTGTTTTGAATTGTACCTAATTGCACTGAAAACCCAAAACAGCTTTCTTTTTTACTCACTATTTGAAGGGCATTATAACGAGAGAGTATTGTATTTGGTCAGATGCCACCTCAATTTTGATTGGATCAAGTTATGCTTTATTTCGATGACATTATACACACAGGAAACAACTGTCCTGATCAGACTCTGGTGTATCGAAGCTGATGTGGAGATAACATTGTAACACCAGCAATATTATTTTACAGGGGTAAGCGAAGCGTGATGACTACACTGTCTGGCTTAACGTAATGGGCTTCAACATTCCAGCAAAAGACACGCGATGTGGTTTGGTTCCTTTTCATGACGAGAGTTTGTCAATAATTTTTACGAAAGTAAAAGCGCTAAAGTGCCTCTTTGCACACAAAGTTAATTTCTCCTCCTTTCAAATGTGGCCCACAGTACATCGTTGACATCCGCTCCCTTCTTCTCTTGCAGACGATTAAGATCTACATAATCTTTGCAAACTGCCCAATGAACGCCGGTCTCTCCTCTCTGTGGAATGTCACCAAAACATAACACGTTTATATACTTTGGAGGACTGGGATATCTCGTACTGTCTGAGTTGTCCACTTAGAGTGTAAGTCATGTAGCTAGGTGACCTCTACATTCGATGATTTGTTTACAATTGTACGTGTAAATGTAAAAATGTCAACCTCTGTCATATCAGGGGCGAATAAATTTGTGTCAAGTTATGTTTTATAGTTCAAGGCAATTGATGAACATGCACAGGAAGTATGCAACCTTACAGGATCCTGTTATATATCGTAGAAGATATTTAAAAACCTGTGCCAGTTTTGTTGGGCAAAAAATCCAGATAGAGTTTTACGAACTGAGTCTAGTTCCGTCCAAATGTAGAGTGTTTCATGGGGCAATAAAGCATTTACCCCCAAATAATCACATATTTAGGACATTATAACAACGGTCTAGCCCTCCAACATGCATTCGGACAAATGGGATAATGGACAGTTGCCTTTGATGCGGTCGTGTCAACGCGAGCGCATTGCTGCACACTGAGTTCTCCCTAACCGAAGGCACTGCAAGCAGAAACCTATCTTACTTCAATATCACCGCGCTTGCCAAACCAGTTTCCTGAAAAAGGTTAAGCGTTTACTAACGTGGAATTTTTTAATCTTTACAGTTCTGTTGTCCAGCTCTCACCCGGAGTCGGTCAAGTTGTTCAAACCTTCAATTGGTTTACATGACGCAAACCATCCAGTAATATTTTGTGTATGGATTTTCCATGTCTGTGAGGCATTTCAGCGGTTGCATTAGCTCTCTGATAGCTGGGTTATCAGGTTGTTTTAACAACGATTACAGGTACGTTTATCAGCGAGTATTAGAGAAAAGCGTGGTGGGGTATACCCTCTAATATCATGAGTGTAGGACATGGATGACTCTGGGGGTTTCATTGGCAGAGGATTAAACTTTGAGTAATACAAATGCAATACATTGTGTCTTCAGAAAAACATACATGACTTTGGGGGTTTCATTTGTAGAGGATTCAACTTTGAGGAATGCAACTGCAATACATTGTACCTTCTCAACAGCTTGTGTCTTGCGGAATCTAGTATTCAGAAGTGTTATCATGCCTATCACTAAATGCCTCTCCTATTTCCAACAATGATTTCAAATTATAAGAACATATCATTTCCACAATGCCAACTCGCCCTACATTTGATATAGTTCTTAGACAAATTGAAACAAGCCTTACCTTGTTCTGTTTGTTGATATCAGCCCCCAGATCCACAAGCAGACGAACAAGATCTACATTATCTTTGCGAACTGCCCAATGTACGGCCGTCTGTCCTCTCTGTGGAATGTCACCATAACATAACACGTTTATATACTTTGGAGGACTGGGATATCTCGTAGTGTCTGAGTTATCCACTTAGAATGTAAGTCATGTAGCTGAGTGACCTCTACATTCGATGATTTGTTTAGAATTGTATGTGTTAATGTACAAATCCCAACTTCTGTCATATCAGGGGCGAATAAATTTGTGTCAAGTTATGTTTTATAGTTCAAGGCAATTGATGAACATGCACAGGAAGTATGCAACCTTACAGGATCCTGTTATATATCGTAGAAGATATTTAAAAACCTGCGCCAGTTTTGTTGGGCAAAAAATCCAGATAGAGTTTTACGAACTGAGTCTAGTTCCGTCCAAATGTAGAGTGTTTCATGGGGCAATAAAGCATTTACCCCCAATAATCACATATTAAGAACATTATAACAACGGTCTAGCCCTCCAACATGCATTCGGACAAATGGGATAATGGACTGTTGCCTTTGATGCGGTCGTGTCAACGCGAGCGCATTGCTGCACACTGAGTTCTCCCTACCCGAAGGCACTGCAAGCAGAAACCTATCTTACTTCAATATCACCGCACTTGCCAAACCAGTTTCCTGAAAAAGGTTAAGCGTTCACTAACGTGGAATTTTTTAATCTTTACAGTTCTGTTGTCCAGCTCTCACCCGGAGTCGGTCAAGTTGTTCAAACCTTCAATTGGTTTACATGACGCAAACCATCCAGTAATATTTTGTGTATGGATTTTCCATGTCTGCGAGGCATTTCAGCGGTTGCATTAGCTCTCTGATAGCTGGGTTAGAAGGCTGTTTCAACAACGATTACAGGTACGTTTATCAGCGAGTATTAGAGAAAAGCGTGTTGGGGTATACCCTCTAATATCATGAGTGTAGGACATGGATGACTTTGGGGGTTTCATTGGCAGAGGATTAAACTTTGAGTAATACAAATGCAATACATTGTGTCTTCAGAAAAACATGCATGACTTTGGGGGTTTCATTTGTAGAGGATTCAACTTTGAGGAATGCAACTGCAATACATTGTACCTTCTCAACAGCTTGTGTCTTGCGGAATCTAGTATTCAGAAGTGTTATCATGCCTATCACTAAATGCCTCTCCTATTTCCAACAATGATTTCAAATTATAAGAACATATCATTTCCACAATGCCAACTCGCCCTACATTTGATATAGTTCTTAGACAAATTGAAACAAGCCTTACCTTGTTCTGTTTGTTGATATCAGCCCCCAGATCCACAAGCAGACAAACAAGATCTACATTATCTTTGCGAAGTGCCCAATGAATGGCCGTCTGTCCTCTCTGTGGAATGTCACCATAACATAACACGTTTATATACTTTGGAGGACTGGGATATCTCGTAGTGTCTGAGTTATCCACTTAGAATGTAAGTCATGTAGCTAAGTGACCTCTACATTCGATGATTTGTTTAGAATTGTATGTGTTAATGTACAAATCCCAACTTCTGTCATATCAGGGGCGAATACACTTGTGTCAAGTTATGCTTTCTAGTTAGAGGCAAATGATGAACGTGCACAGGAAGTATGCAGTTTTATGGGATATTATATCACTGTTCGAATTTGTTAACAATGACCCTCAACATACCCAGCCATACGTTGAACCCGTTTTTTGTGCAGTTTGACGTCAATATCATACATGTGGTAAATTAGAACCATATCATCTTGCAACGAAAAGAACTCGCGCCGATTTATCCAAAACTGCAGTACACAAAACTTTTAAATTCTCATCCAATAAAAATAAAAAATGTGTTCACTGACATGCATTTTAATTTGTTTTAATAAGTACAGCTCTGCTTTGAATTGCACCTAATTGCACTAAAAACCCAAAACAGCTTTCTTTTTTATTTACTATTTAAAGTGAATTATGACGACAGATTATTCCATATGATAAGATGCCACCTCAAATTTGATTGTGTCAAGTCATGCTTTATTTCGATGACATTATACACACAGGAAACACCTGTCCTAACCAGACCTTGATGTACCGCAACTGATATGGAGAAAACATTGTAACGCCGGCAATTTTATTTCACAGGAGTAAAGTAAAGGAATAAGCCAATCGTGATGACAACATTCTCTGGCCTAATGTAATGGCATTCAACATTCCAACGTAAGACACGGGATATGGTTTGATTCCTTTTCATATGGAGAGTTTGTCAAAAATTATGCATCATGGGTTACGAAAGTAAAAGCGATAAAGTGCCTCTTTTGCACACAAAGTTAATTTCCCCTTCTTCCATTTGTGCTCCACAGTACTTCAGATTTACAGTTGACATCATTTCCCCCCTTCACTAGCAGACGACAGAAAAGTATTTATTTTTCTTCAGTGCTAGAATCAAAAGACTGTGCCCACGACACTCCATATAGTTCATGTACTGCTCTCTGCGTTTGTTTTATACCTCACTCACGCTTCTATAATTTTTTCACCGAAATCTAGAACAAGACCAAGGCTAACAGGGATATGGTAATGAGACGGGAGGTGATGTCAGAAGAAACCAAAAGCTGTCAACCGTTATTCGTATTCATACTTCATGCATAGGCACACCCTTCGGTTAAAGTGTGATCAATGTCATTCCATCCGACACCAAAACGAATATCGTTCAAAGGTGCTAATTACAGTTCCGCCCAAGAACAATAATGGTTATATATCATACGAAACACGCCTAAATGTGTCGCTACGGGTTCCAAACGTCAGCCTTACCTAGTGGTGGTATAGATTTGCTCACATTGCTTGGTATCGCACAATTCAGCGTCTGAGAATCTCCTATGACAAGTCATTTTCGCCACATATAATGTGTGTGTCTCCCAAAAACGACAACTCACCTTATTCTTTATGTTGACATCTCCTCCCAGATCCACAAGCTGACGGACACGATCGACATCATTGTTATGAACTGCCCAATGAACAGCCGTCTCTCCATCCTGTAAAATGCCACAATAGCACAAAGAAACATTTAAAGTGTGATTCAACATTTATATCAATTCGATATGGCGTTATCTGAAGAGCTGACGAAAAGTTCTGATTTCATGGAGTTAAATATGAGCATATCAAATAAGGATCTGAACAGGTGACCCGAAAACTAGGAGGGCAAAATGTCATTTGGTAACGTGAATTATATTGTGGCTTACTACAAAGCTATGGGGGCTTCCGTGGCTCAGTCGGTTAGCGCGCTAGCACGGCGCAATAACCTAGAAGCCTCCCACCAATGTGATCGCTGTGAGTTCAAGTCCAGCTCATGCCGACTTCCTCTCCGGTTGCATGTGGTAAGGTCTGCCAGCATCCTTCCGATTTTTCCTCCAATAGTCGACTTATGCGCTAACAGAAAATATCAACCTCGGTATCCTGCTGTTTTCTGTTTTTAATCTACAATTAATTTTCCAAATTGTTCTATTTCTGTCCGAACGGAGAAAGTTAATGTATACGCGAAACATAAACAGCATTACCACTTATGGCTGTAGAAGGCCGCTCAGCAAACTTCGTGCAAAATAGAAGCAGCTTAGGGCGCAGTCTACAGTTTTACTTTGGAATGCCGAGAAAAAATGCACTGACTGCCCATATCCCAAAAATGACAGAAACCTGTCCAAATAATATCATTCTCATGACCCTATCACATAAAATATACCTTTAAACTGCATAAAATAATGTCATGCAACATGTTACATCAGACCTCCAACCAGGTGTTAGTCTTCAAAAAGTACCTTTTTTGTATTAAAATGTTTAAAATATGTATAAAACAGCGACATTTGGCCCAATATTGACCCAGTCTCGACTCTCCCACCATATTCTTTTCCGTTCAGTTTTCAAATGCTCATTTATTAGCACACGAAAATCATCATAATACGAATAGGTCGACTCTCCAGTTTTCCACTAATTCTCCCACAAAGACAGGCCAGCCTTTACAACAACAACGAGCAACTGTTTATGCACCCGGTCAGGCATGTTCAGTTCCCAAGCAGAGCTACCGCAGCCGTATTTCTGCCATCTCAGCTTAAGTTAGTATGAAGCCTAGGACTATTGCAGTATATCACAGATAAGGATATCAGCTACAGGGTAAAGAAACTGCTAAACCTGTGAGGTCAAAACTCGCTAATGCAGTTTAATAAAATTTTAGACCGGAGCAAAAAGCTACGAAACTTTAAACTGCAACCTTACATTTCATTACATTCCTGGCAAAAGCAATTGTGACGTCATGACTTCACACAAAGATTGAACATGCGTGGCCAATGTGTGGGTCATCCAGTAGCACTTTTGAAACAGCCTTGATGTTATGTGTTTGTTCTTGAGTGACAGTTTGGAACACGGACCGAAGTAAAGTTGAATATATATGATATAAAACTGCGACTTTCTAACTCAGTTTGTCATCAGATACTTATATTAGAGTCTTCAGTAAACAAAACTACTTTATTAATCCAAGTAATATACAAGTGACGCTATAGAAATTCTTCGGTAGAGTCTCTTTAATATATCTCTTGTTACTTTTCTCGTAAAAGACGTCGTCTAGGTAGTAGCCACAAAAGGCGACGTGATTTACGAGATATGTTTTGAAAAATACATTTGCCTGCTGTTGAACGAGGAACGTTTACCTAGACAGCAGCAATGACATTGCTGACAAAATTCTGCATTACACTTAGTGCTTGAAACCCATTGACAGTACGTTTATCATCTTGTATGTTGAAGAGACAGACTATTAATGACACTATAACAAAGGTTTAGCTCTCCAACATGCATTCGGACAAATAGCTTAATGGACTGTTCACTTTGACGCGGTCAAGCCTATCTTACAACAATATCACCGCGCTTGCCAGACCAGTTTCCTGAAGAAGGTTAAACGTTTACTGGTGTGAAATTTCTAATCTTCTTTACTGTTCTGTTGACCGGCTGACGAATAGATCCCCTCAGGCTGTTAAAACTTTAAATTCGTTCACATGACGCTAACCATCCAATAATACTTTTTGTATGGATTTTCCTTGCCTATATGACATTTAGTGTTATTGGCTCTCTGATAACTGGGTTATCAGGCTGTTTCAACAACGATTACAGGTACGTTTATCAACGAGTATTAGAGAAAAGCATGGTGGGGTATACCCTCTAATATCATGAGTGTAGGGCATGGATGACTTTGGGGGTTTCATTTGTAGAGGATTCAACTTTGAGTAATGCAACTGCAGTACATTGTGCCTTCAGAAAATCTTGTGTCTTGCGAAATCTAGTATTCAGAACTGTTATCATGCCTATCACTAAATACTTATCCAATATCTAATAATGGTCAGTTAAAACAAAGCTTACCTTGTTCGGTTTGTTGATGTCAGCTCCCAGATGCACAAGCAGACGAACAAGATCTACATTGTCTTGGCGAACTGCCCAATGAACGGCCGTCTCTCCTCTCTGTGGAATGTCACCATAACATAACACATTTATATACTTTGGAGGACTGGGATATCTCGTAGTGTCTGAGTTATCCACTTAGAATGTAAGTCATGTAGCTAAGTGACCTCTACATTCGATGATTTGCTGCCACTTGTACGACTAAATGTAAAAATGTCAACCTCTGTCATATCAGGGGCGAATAAATTTGTGTCAAGTTATGTTTTATAGTTCAAGGCAAATGACGAACATGCACAGGAAGTATGCAACCTTAGGGGATCCGGTTATATATCGTAGAAGATATTTAAAAACCTGTGACAGTTTTGTTGGGCAAAAAATCCAGATAGAGTTTTTCCAACTGAGTCTAGTTCCGTCCAAATGTAGAGTGTTTCATGGGGCGATAAAGCATTTACCCCCAATAATCACATATTTACGACACTATAACAACGGTTTAGCCCTCCAACATGCATTCGGACAAATGGGATAATGGACTGTTGCCTTTGATGCGGTCGTGTCAACGCGAGCGCATTGCTGCACACTGAGTTTTCCCTACCCGAAGGCACTGCAAGCAGAAACCTATCTTACTTCAATATCACCGCGCTTGCCAAACCAGTTTCCTGAAAAAGGTTAAGCGTTTACTAACGTGGAACTTTTTAATCTTTACAGTTCTGTTGTCCAGCTCTCACCCGGAGTCGGTCAAGTTGTTCAAGCCTTCAACTGGTTTACATGACGCAAACCATCCAGTAATATATTGTGTATGGATTTTCCATGTCTGTGAGGCATTTCAGCGGTTGCATTAGCTCTCTGATAGCTGGGTTATCAGGCTGTTTCAACACTGATTACAGGTACGTTTATCAGCGAGTATTAGAGAAAAGCGTGGTGGGGTATACCCTCTAATATCATGAGTGTAGGACATGGATGACTCTGGGGGTTTCATTGGTAGAGGATTAAACTTTGAGTAATACAAATGCAATACATTGTGTTTTCAGAAAAACATACATGACTTTGGGCGTTTTATTTGTAGAGGATTCAACTTTGAGGAATGCAACTGCAATACATTGTACCTTCTCAACAGCTTGTGTCTTGCGGAATCTAGTATTCAGAAGTGTTATCATGCCTATCACTAAATGCCTCTCCTATTTCCAACAGTGATTTCAAATTATAAGAACATATCATTTCCACAATGCCAACTCGCCCTACATTTGATATAGTTCTTAGACAAATTGAAACAAGACTTACCTTGTTCTGTTTGTTGATATCAGCCCCCAGATCCACAAGCAGACGAACAAGATCTACATTATCTTTGCGAACTGCCCAATGAACGGCCGTTTGTCCTCTCTGTGGAATGTCACCGTAACATAACACATTTATATACTTTGGAGGACTGGGATATCTCGTAGTGTCTGAGTTGTCTACTGAGTGTGTAAGTCATACAGCTTAATTGCCTCTACATTCGACGATTTTCTGCCACTTGTACGTGTAAATGTAAAAATGTCAACCTCTGTCATATCAGGGGCGAATAAATTTGTGTCAAGTTATGTTTCATAGTTCAAGGCAATTGATGAACTTGCAAAGGAAGTATGCAACCTTACGGGATCCTGTTATATATCGTAGAAGATATTTAAAAACCCGCGACAGTTTTGTTGGGCAAAAAATCCAGATAGAGTTTTTCCAACTGAGTCTAGTTTCGTCCAAATGTAGAGTGTTTCCTGGGGCAATAAAGCATTTACCCCCAATAATCACATATTTACGACACTATAACATCGGTTTAGCCCTCCAACATGCATTCGGACAAATGGGATAATGGACAGTTGCCTTTGATGCGGTCGTGTCAACGCGAGCGCTTTGCTGCACACTGAGTTCTCCCTACCCGAAGGCACTGCAAGCAGAAACCTATCTTACTTCAATATCACCGCGCTTGCCAAACCAGTTTCCTGGAAAAGGTTAAGCGTTTACTAACGTGGAACTTTTTAATCTTTACAGTTCTGTTGTCCAGCTCTCACCCGGAGTCGGCCAAGTTGTTCAAGCCTTCAATTGGTTTACATGAGGCAAACCATCCAGTAATATTTTGTGTATGGATTTTCCATGTCTGTGAGGCATTTCAGCGGTTGCATTGGCTCTCTGATAACTGGGTTATCAGGCTGTTTCAACACTGATTACAGGTACGTTTATCAGCGAGTATTAGAGAAAAGCGTGTTGGGGTATACCCTCTAATATCATGAGTGTAGGACATGGATGACTTTGGGGGTTTCATTGGTAGAGGATTCAACTTTGAGTAATACAAATACAATACATTGTGTCTTCAGAAAAGCATGCATGACTTTGGAGGTTTCATTTGTAGAGGATTCAACTTTGAGGAATGCAACTGCAATACATTGTACCTTCTCAACAGCTTGTGTCTTGCGGAATCTAGTATTCAGAAGTGTTATCATGCCTATCACTAAATGCCTCTCCTATTTCCAACAACGATTTCAAATTATAAGAACATATCATTTCCACAATGCCAACTCGCCCTACATTTGATATAGTTCTTAGACAAATTGAAACAAGCCTTACCTTGTTCTGTTTGTTGATATCAGCCCCCAGATAAACAAGGCAACGAACAAGACCAACATTATCTTTGCGAACTGCCCAATGAAAGCCGGTCTCTCCTCTCTGTGGAATGTCACCAGAGCATAACACGTTTATATGTTTTGGTGGACTGAGATATCCCGAAGTGTCTGAGTTATCCACTTACAGTGTAAGTCCTGTAGCTTAGTGCCCTCTACATTCGATGATTTGCTGCCACTTGTACGTGTAAATGTAAAAATGTCAACTTCTGTCATATCAGGGGCGAATAAATTCGTGTCAAAGTTATGCTGCCTGGTTAGAGGCAATTGATGAACGTGCACAGAAAGTATGCAATTTTATGGAATATTATATCACTGTTCGAATTTGTTAACAATGACCCTCAACATACCCAGCCATGCATTGAACCTGTTTTTGTGCAGTTTGATGTCAGTATCATACATGTGGTGTAGCATTTTGAGCCGTTTGCTACAGCGCACGGATCCGAGGCACCGTTCTCTGAGTAAACGTTGTCCTCACTCCAGTAAAATTACCACAACTGAGTTCAAGGGTCATATCACACAAATTTAGCGTCAGAGCAAAATATGTTCACATCACATCATTCCAAGAGCTGGGAAGCTGGGTTAGGAATTTCTTTTAAGGGTAATTTATTTACATAAACATCAAGACAACAAGACAACAAGACAACACGTATCGTAATAAACATAAACGACTGAGCCCGTTCTGTTGGGGTTAAAACCTTTCAATACATTTTTATTAACTGAGTCTAGTTTTGTCCAAATCTAGAGTATCGCATGGGGCAATAAATCATTTACACCCAGTGATCATATTTTAAACTGTTTTCAAAATACTTGCATGAAGATGAAATCTATAATTTCTTGTCATAAATAGTGTGCTCATGCATTCTAAATACAACCCTTACCTCATCCTGACTGTTGACATCAGCACCCTTCTCCACTAAGAAACGAACGAGATCTAAATCACCTGCTTTAAACGCAAAAAGCAGAGGCGTCTTTCCTTTCTGTGGATTGCAACAATAATATTATAAATTAGAACCACATCATCTTGCAACCAGAAGAACTTGCGCCAAATTATCCAAAACGGCAGTACACAAAACTTTTAAATCTTATGGAATAAAAATATAAAATACATGCACTGACATGCAGTTGAATTTGTTTTAAAAGTACAGCTCTGCTTTGAATTGTACCTAATTCAACTGAAAACCCAAAACACCTTTCTTTTTTACTTACTATTTAAAGCGAATTATGACAACAGATTATTCCATTTGATAAGATGCCACCTCAATTTTGATTGGATCAAGTCATGCTTTATTTTGATGACATTATACACACAGGAAACACCTGTCCTGACCACACCCTGATGTACCGCAGCCGATATGGAGAAAACATTGTGACGTGCAATTTTATTTCACAGGAGTAAAGTAAAGTAGTAAGCCAGTCGTGATGACAACATTCTCTGGCTTAACGTAATGGCATTCAACATCCCAAGGTGTAAAAATGTAAAAAAAACCCTATCATTTTACTATATTTTTTCGTTTCCTTGTTTGTGGTTTTTGCTCCATTATATTAAAAAAAGCAGGGTAGGAATTCACCAGCTGTTGTTTAAATCGACATAGTATAAGTAGATAAACACTGGGAAGATCGATATGTTTCACCCTGAGACAACATTAAACACTTGGTGTAGTAGAAGTGCAAGTTGAAAGGGGGGGCACTGCGCGGAATATACAATTTTAGTTACACTGTTACCCAGTAGTACCATGTGGGAATGTATGGTGTGAGTATCCCTGATAACATGTTGGTCACTGACAACATATAATCCCGTATCCCGTAAGGCAGTAACTGTGGAGTGAAATTATCCTGTTAGTTGTAGCCGACCTGATATCCCTACATTACCTACCTTGTTCTGTACATTGACATCAGCACCTTTCTTCAGCAGCACACGAACAACTTCCATATTCTCCCAGAAAACTGCCTCTTTCAAAGGTGTCCAACCAAGCTGTACAATATAAAAATATAATGTAATATTTAACGGAAACTATTTCCATCTTTGATCAATTGGAATCTCGGAAAAAGATTTGAAGCTGACAATGTTTAGTTTGTACACTGGCGGTGAAGTTAATATACCCACATGCAGGAGCAGAGCAGTGCAGTTGGTTATATACCTTCATTCACCGACAAAATGACTTTCCAGTTTGCTCTCTCATATCAGTACGTTTATGTCTCCATACCACATATACAAAGACGCTGGTTTTCGGAATAAATAAAATAAAATAAAAACACAAACCCTTTCTCACAGCATAATAGCAGAACAATGTAACATTTATTTATAGTAGCAGTTAAATGAAATGAATATAAGACTATAATGTGCGGCAAAGGCCTCCTCTTTGATCTAGGTCTATACAACTGTAATGACACCCACTAAAGAGCCTCTGGTTACTTTACGTTTCATCAGTTTATGTAGTTTGCTACATGGTTTGGCGATTGAAGTTTGGCCAGCACATTTGCTTTATAGCTCAGCCTAAAACATGGCCAGGTAAGAACATTCTTACAAGCATGTGTGAAGTGAGACAAAGTGAAAATGTGCAAAATTTGGCAAAGAATATCAATAACTGTCATTTAACTTTATTTTTCAGTTGTACGCATTTTTATTTTTATTTGGTAACTATTTTTCTATACTATGTTGAAAGAACTAAAACGTTAACTTGCAAAGCTAACCTAGGCTTTTAACTAATAATAAAGTGGAGTAGAGCTGTTGGAGTCAAACAAGCAGTGTGGGAATTTACCGACTCTCGTTCATGTTGATAGGCTATGATTAGGTTTATGTGTCTACTCCAGGTGAACAATGACGTAATCGATATAATTAGCTGTGGAACACCATTAAACATTTCAGGCTGTAGATTTGTTTTCGAACATTCTGCGGTAAATATAAGTTTGAATTGTTAAGCATTCAATATACATGACAAATTTAGTTGCTCGTTTGCTGCATGACATGATGTCGAAAAACATGGGGTGAGTAACTTTCTTAACGTGTGGGTCATTGACACCATATATCCTCATAGCCTCTCACTGAATAACCGTGTGGCCAATTTATTTATAACGGAACATCGCTGACCTTATCCTGTACATGGACATCAGCACCCTTCTCAAGCCATAGACGAACAGCATTCATGTTACACCCGGCAAGGCACAAAGCACTCTGTCCATTCTGTAAAATATAAGAATATGGTGTAATTATAGTGCAAACCATTTTGTTATTTTACGAATTGGAGTCTCGACAAAAATATGAACCTGGGAAGGTTTAACTTACGATGGAGTTAATATGCTATCATAACGGAGCAGAATGATAGAGTAGGTTAATTTCCCTTTGCAGTGTAGTGATTTTCCAGCTCGACTTCTGGTATAACTTGGTGCATGCCTCCATATAACGTGCACAGTGACGATCTGTTTTAGAACTTCCATACAAAAAAAGGTCCAATTTCCAATTGTTTAACGTCAGAACAAAGTAACACTTATTTGAAAGAGCATTGAAATTTAATGAACTGAAAATGATAACAAACTCACAAACCCTCCTCTTTTATGTACATCTAGAACTATAGTGACACGAACTAGGACGTCAATCAATATTTTACGTTTGGTGAGGTTAGGTCGGTTGCTGTATACATAGTTTGGCGATACATATAGGACCAGCTATTTGGTTTTTCAGTATACTGTATCATAGAAACATGCCCAGGTAGTAATATTGTTGCACATGTATCTCACAGCCCAAAGGAAACAGTACTACTATATGGCAATCACGGTGTAAAGGCAGAGTAATGTAACATTCCATGAAAGTTGCAGGTAAAGGTAATCAATAGAAGAATATAATGAAGTCTAAAGGCCGCCTGTTTCATGTACACCTACACATCCATTGTCACGCCGTCGATTTTACGTGCAGTCAGTACAACTTAACTGCGACATAGTTTGGCGATGCATATAAAACCAGCAAAACTGTTTGAGTAAAGTTCAGCATAAAACATGGTCAGGTAGGGATACTGTTAGAAGTATATCTGACTACATAAGTGGGTATTATTGTAGGATAATCACCAAGTGATATCAACATTAATCACTTACCGTAAATGTACTTTTTTTTTAGCCGTTTGTGTTTTGCTTAATTTCTAATTCAGGGTGCTTTTATTCATAAAACTCGTAAAACGGACTTAAACACTGCAGGCAAAGGAAAATGTGTTACAGCCATTGGAATGCATGAGGGATTTCGCCAGCTTTGGTTAAGGCATGATTCGGTTTATATGTTTATATCTTGAAAAATCGACATGTTTAGCTCTGTCACAATTTTGAATTGCCAGAGGCAGTGTATTTGGTGCCCAGTATGGGGCGTTTAATGAATGAATGTAGGTGTGTATGCTTGGGTTTTTACGGGGCGATCAACAATTTTTCAGTTCTATGACGACAAGAAGTCCGAAGAATGTAGACATGCTGTGTCACCTTCTGGAATGGTGAGTTCATGCCGCAACGAAAGCGTTTTGCAAAACACACTAGACATTTACTGACAGCGACCGCATTGATGGGAGGCCTCTGGGCAATTACGCTGCGCTAGCGCCATAACCAACTGGGCCACGGAGACCCCCTGTACAATATAAGAACATAACACCTATACAACTGTTGTGACACCTAAGATTTTTGGCGATACATCTAAGATTAGCAATTCTCTTTGAATAAAGATCACTGGCGTGATCGATATGTTTCGCCCAGTGACAACATTAAACATTTGGTGTAGTGAAAGTGAAAGGAGGGCCTTGTGCTGTAAATCCAAGACTGAATTGTTAGGCATTCAAACTATAGTACAGTTTTAGTTATATGCTCACTCAGTGGCACCACGTGGTAATATATGGTGTGAGGAAACCTCATAACATGTGGGTCACTGACAACATATAATCCCGTCTCCCGTAACACAGTAACCGAGTAATGAAATCATCCCGTCAGTTGTAGTCGACCCCATATCCCTACATCACCTACCTCATTCTGTAGATTGTCATCAGCACCATTCTCCAGTAGGAGACTAACAACATCCACATTGTTCTTGGCAGCTGCACTGTTCAAAGGCGAACAGCCATCCTGTACAATATACGAATATAATGTAATACTTAAAGGAAACTATTTTCATCTATGATCAATTGGGGTCTCAAAAAACAAGATGAACTTGAGAATGTTTAACTTGTACATGTTAGTCGGCACTGATGTTAATATGCCAACATGACGGAGCACAATGGTAGAGTTGTTTAATATCACTTTGCCTTGATGTGATTTTCCCGCTCGCCTTTTATTATAACTACGTTTATGTCTCCATACTACGTGCACACTGGCGATGTTTCTCGAAACTTCAATAAGCAACGGCGCCTTTTCCTATTGTATAATAGCAGAACTATGTAGCATTTACGTAAACTGGTAGCTAAAGATAATGAACAAAAAAACTATAATAAAATCACACCAACCTCCTGTTTGATCTACAACTGTAGTGACACCCACGAAGAAGTGAATCATTGTTTTAAGTTAAGTAAATCTAAGTTAACTCCTTTACAGTTTGGCCATGCACATGTGCCTAGCATTTTGTTTCAGTACAATTCAGCATAAAACATGCATGATCAGGGTGTAAAGCTCTTACACGTGTAATGGACTAGCCAAAGGAAACAGTGCCATTGTAGCACAATCAACAAGTAATAACAACATGCAACAACTACGGTAATTAATTCCCACCCACCCCCCACACTGTGTGTGTGTTTTTGTTTTTTTTTCGAGTGTTTATTTTGTTTTTTTTTTATTCAATAAAACTCGTAAAGACAACATAAACTTTATAACCAAAGGAAAATGGATTAGGGCCATTAGAACCAATCGAGGGGTGTGGGAATGCGACAGTTGTCCTCCTGGTGTGACTAGGTTGATACACTTGTACAATGTGAACACCTAAGTGATCGATATGTTTAAATATGGGGCAATTTTAAATAGGAAGAGGCAGTGGAGTTGGTGCCCAACATGGGACCTTAAATGTAAATGAGACAAGTGGGCCTCAAATGCAAGGTTTTCTTGTTAAGTATTTAAAGTTTAACTGTCTCGTTTGATCATTTTCTGCACAAAATTCGCATGGTATGGTTTCTGAAACACGGAGCCGAATTGATTGGATAGCTAGATGTTTTCATTTAATGTACATTGCAATTTTAGTTACAAGCTTACTCAGTGACAGGATACTGAAATATATTGAGCGAGTAACCTTTCGATCACAATGGTAGAGATGGTTAAGTTTACTTTTCGGTGTAGTGAGTTTCCAGCTCGAGCTCTGATGTAACTTCGTGTATGTCTCTATACCACGTGCACACAGCTGATGTTCATCAGAACTTCCCCACACAAAACCACCCATTTCCCATGACATCATGCAACAACAATGTAACATTTACTTAAGGCAGCAATTAAGTTTAATCAACTGAAGACTATAATAAACTCACACCCCAACCCCCACTATTTTTTGTACATCCACAACTATATTGACACCCATTAAGAACTCAATGATTATTTTATGTTTGGTCAATCCAAGTTAACAGCTACATAATTTGGCGATACATGAGCGATCCTCACGGGGATTTTTTTAGATACAACTTTAGTGATGACCAGTCCTGTAATAAATGCAGCCATATAGTTGAAAATACATATCATTGTTTCTTTGAATGTCCCGCTTATGCCACTCCTACAAAGCGCATGCTCAAGTATATAATCAGTAAAATATCACTCAGAATCCATCCTCCTCTATCCTTGTCGGGTTGCTCTAAGCATATCTGCAATATTCTTTTGTATGGGTTATCAGATATTAGCATTGATGATTACGAATTAATTTTAACGTCTGTACATTAATTTATAAGTCAGCCTAATAGATTCAACAACTCAGCCAATTTACACTAGGACAATGTCAACTATTTCATTTTATGATGATCTTAATTTTGTTTCCCTCGAAATTACTATGCAAAGTCATGTATATTTTCTTTATCGGTTGTATTTGTTTGTGTATATATGTCGGATTGATTGTTGAGGGGATTCCCTCGTCGCCTTTAGGCTGTGGAAAATCCTCTTAAAACAAATACAAAATTAAATTCAATACATGAGCAGCAATTTGGTTTGAGTATAGTGTATTATAAAACATGGCCATGAAAGAATATTGTTACAGATGTTTCTAAAAAGCGAAATGAAAGGGTATTATTGTAGGACAATCACCAAGTGATGTCAGCATTATTCACTTACCGTAAATGTTCTTTTTTTTTCACCCGTTTCTGTTTTGCATAATTTCTAATTTAGGGTGCTTTTATTAATAAGACCCGTAAAACGGATCTAAACTCTCCAGGCGAATGAATATGTGCTACAGCCATTGGAATGCATGAAGAACGTTTTGAAGGATTTCGCTAGCTTTGGTTAAGGCATGATTCGGTTTATATGTTTATATCTAGAAAAATCGACATGTTTAGCTCTGTCACAATTTTAAATTGTCAGAGGCAGTGCATTTGGTATTTTTTCGGTTTTCTCGTTTGTGGTTTGCTTGATGACTCTTTTGCTATATTATATTAAAACAAGCAATTTAGGAGTTCACCAGCTCTCGTTCAAATCGACATGGTATCATTAGATGAACACTGGCATGATCGATATGTTTCGCCCTGTGATGAAAGTGGAAGGGGGTAGTGGGTACAATTTACAGTCTTAATTACTCTGTTACTCAGTGATACCATGTGGGAATATACGGTGTGAGTAACCCTCATAACATGTGGGTCGCTGACAACATATAATCCCGTATCCCATAATACAGTAACGGTGTAAAGAATTTATCCGGTTAGTTGTGGTAGCCGACCTCACATCCATACATCATCTACCTTGTTCTGCAGATTGACATCAGCACCTTTCTTCAGTAGCAGACGAGCAACATCCACACTGTTTCTGTCAGCTGCAATGTTCAAAGGCGTCCATCCATCCTGTATAATATATAAATACAGTGGAACATTTAGCAAAAACCATGTTTATACATCATTAATTGTACACAAAAGCGCATTTCCCAAAGAAAATGTCAGAACGATGTAACATTTATCTAAAGCGGAAGGTAAATGTAACCAAAGAGAAGGCTAAAATGATCTCAAAAGTCCTCTTGTTTGATGTATATATACACCTATACAACTGCATTCACGCGCATTGAAAGTGACTGGTCATTCTACGTTAAGTGAATTTAAATTAATTGCTACCTAGTTCAGCGTTAGACGATTGTCCAACAACTTCTTGAGGAGGCTGGTAGGGTTGGTTAATTTCACTTAGCTGTGTAGTACCCGCATTTGAGCTCTCGGTTTGTGCGGCTTCCTACTACATGGATGTAGACGGGCCGATGTCCTTGCACACCGACTACTCCAGGGTCATTTTCCACTGAGCTCATATTTACACCGCAGGATGACTCATTTTTATCTGGGATCTGTTCTGCAATATTCTTTTACATGGGTCATCAGGAATTAACATTCTTCATAATAAATTAATTTTAACATCTGCACAGAATTTCTTAAGTCATCTTAATGGATTCAACAACTCAACCCATTTATCCTAGGAACATCTCAACTTTTTCAAGACTATTTTTTATTTTAATGTGATCCTATAGTTTTCACCTCAAACCCAATATGTAAAGCCATGTTTTGTTTATCAGTGGTATTTACTTGTGTATATGTATTCTGTTCTATCTTACACCTGTTGTTTCCTTTGAAAACCTACGGTAATGCGAGTAAGCTGTGTTTTTTTCCATATGTGATTCATGTCGGAGCTACTAATCTGTCCTCAGAGACTTTGTTCAGATCGTTGCGTGCTGAAAGCCTCCAGGGTGTTGCCTCGTTTTACTATGATTTAAGACGTTCTATCATAGTGTATAGTTATTAATTCTGGGATTAATGAATTACATACATTTATGATGTTCGTCTAATAACCATCCTCATCAGCACTTATTTCTCTCTATATATTCCTTTTTCCATTGTCTTTGCATCTCCGCCCATCCCATTGTATCTATGTAAAATCCCCCCTTCTGTAACTCTGTTCACAAATGAGATAAACCGGGCAGGGTATATCTATACTGATACAACTACGTGTATGTCTCCATACCACATGGGCACTGGTGATATTTTCCTGAACTTCGCTAATGCTATGCGCTAAATGTCTTTTCTCCCATTGTATAATATCTACACAATGTGGCATTTACTGAGAGCAGTTGCTAGACTTAATGCATAGACGCCATCATACACTGACAAAGCCTCCTGTTTTATGTACAGCTACAACTGTAGTGACACCGACTAAACGTTTTTGATCAGTACGTCTAAATTAATTACTATATTGTGTGGCAATATATGTATGCCCAGCAATTTTGTTTGAGTACAGTTCAGCATCAAACGTGACCAGGTAGGAATATTGTTAGAAATACACTGGACTAGCTAGGTGAAAGAAAGAATAATTGTGGGACAATCGCCAAAGAATAACAGCATCTATCATTCAACTATAAGTTTTTGGGACTTTACTCGCTTCTGTTTTTGCCTAATATCTCTTTTAGAATCTTTTATAAACCTGTTTATAATCGGAGGAAAGACGGGTAGAGTTTTGGCAATTTCGGAATTCGGCAGCTCTCGTTATGGCATGAATTTATGTTTCTCTACCATATGAACACTGGCGGGATAGATGTGGTTAGCTCTGGGACAAGGCTGTACAGGCTGACACGGTAGAGTTACAGGGCATTGAATATAAAGATGACTTGCCACGTATTTGAACTACATGACAATGCACCACCATAACTCGTCATGTATTGTGGCCGAATTCTATCCGTACATCACCTACCTCATTATTAGAGGCAGTAGGCATCTTGCGAGGTATAGGGCGTTAAATATAAACTTGAATAACCACGTTCATGTTTTAGAGTCACATAAGAAAGCACCATATTTCGTCATGTATTGTCGCCGAGCTCATATCCCTACATCACATACTTTCCCATCACATACATTTCGACATTTCCCTCTCCACACTTATAATCACATTCGATACTCTTCCATGTTTATCTCTGGCAATGCCTTGTTCCAGAAAGCTAATCTATGTACAGATTGCATGGAAATCACATTTTATATATATTTTTTAATGTTGGCTGCCAAGTTACAAGTACATACAAGTTTACGCCCCTGTGTGGAGTTAGATTCCAACACTCTTCTTGTGTGTCAGCTGATATTTGCAGGCTTCTTGATGCCTTTCTATACGCATGTTGCAAAACCATTTTTCTAACACTACGCGTAACCATTTTCCTCCGGTAAACGAGTAAGCCAACCATTTTTTTAAAATTTCCTACCAGTTATTATAGGCACACCGTGACCATACGTTTCACAGTGCTGTGGATCCGCTTGGATATACTCGGCGGTCAGATAACTCCAAACGCGTGCAAAGACAAACTTTCCCAGATATCATCACCCATATTTTCGCCCTATCCAGGAGTGGAAAACGTTTTATTTTTAATGACGTAATGCATTGTTTTGTTTTTTTTGACAAACAATGCGCTTCTTATATCTATATTGACACCCATTAAGAAGTCAATGATTATTTTATGTTTGGTAGCTCTAAGTCAACAGCTACATAGTTTGGCGATACATGAGCGCTCTTCACGGGGATATATTTACATACAACGTCAGTGATGATCAGTCCTGTAATAAATGCCGCCATGCATATGAACATACAGATCATTTCCTTGAATACCCCTCTTATGATCTTAATTTTGTTTACCTCGAACTTACTATGTAAAGCCATGTATATTTTGTTTATCAGTAGCATTTATTTCTGTATATATGTTGGATTGATTGTTGAGGAGATCCAATAATTGCCATCAGGCTGTGGAAAATCCTCTTTAAAGAAATAAAGAATTAAATTAAATTAAATATATGATCAGCAAGTTTGCTTGAGTATAGTGCATTGTAAAATACGGCCATGCAGGAATATTGTTACAGATGTTTCCAACGGCATCATTGTAGGACAATCACAATGTAATATCAATATTCATCACTTACCGTAATTGTTCTTTGTTGTATCCTCTTTTGTTTTTGCTTCCTTTCTAATTTAGCGTATTTTTATCAATAAAATTCGCAAAACAGACCTAAACTTTACAGGCGAAAGAAAATGTTACAGCCATTGGAATCAGTGACGTAATTCGACATCTTTGGTGAAGGCATGATTATGTTTAGGTGTTTATTTCCAGAATTATCGATATGTTAAGACCTGTCAGAATTTTAAATAGCCAGAGGCAGTGGATTTCGTGCCCAGTGTGGGGCGTTTAATATATGAATGTTGGCGTGTATCCTTTTGTTCTTTACGTGGTGCTTAACAATTTTCAGTTCTATGACGAGGAGAAGTCCTTAGAATGTAGATATGCTGTGTCACCTGATGGAAGGGTGAGCTGATGCCACCAAAGTGGCGCCGAAACCGAAGCGTTTTGTGGAACACAGTAGACATGACACCCGCTCCCCCGCTCCCCCCTCCCCAATCATACTACCCTATGATTAGTCAACCATCTGGGAGACTGACACCTGACTGACGAACGCCAAGCCAGGCAGCAACAAGTACCATTTTACTCTTTGGTATGATCCGCACCGGGATTGAACCCGGATCGAGGCGGAGGCTCTAACGCAAGGCCACGAAGGTAGTGTGGGGCGTTGAATTCTTGGGTTTTTAAAATACATCGCGAAAAACCATATCCTCCCAGTTATTGTGGCCCACTTCATATCCGCACATCACGTACCTTATCTTGTAAATTGACTTTAGCGCCATTCTGCAGCAGTAGACGGACAACACCCGCATTCTTCCAGGTAGCTCCAAAGTGTAACGGCGCCCGACCGCCCTGAACAATATAAGAATATAATGTAATACTTAACGGAAACTATTTTCATCCTTGATCAATAACAGTCTGGACAAAAATGTGAAGCCTAGAATGTTTACTTTGTTCCACATTGTTCTGGGCAGCTGCTATGGTGAACGGTGTCCAACAATCCTGTACAATATAAAAATATAATGTAATACTTAACGGAACCTATTTTCATCTTTGATCAATTGGAATCTGGGAAAAGGAATTGAAGCTGACAATGTTTTGTTTGTACACTGGCGGTGAAGGTGATATACCCACATGCGGGAGCAGAGCAGTGCGGTTGGTTATGTACCTTCTTTCACCGACAAAATGATTTTCCAGTTTGCTCCCTGATATAAGTACGTTTATATCTCCATACCACATACACACAGGCGATGTTTCTCAGAACTTCCATGTAAAAAAAAATCCCTTTCTCCCAGTATAATGGCAGAACAATGTAACATTTATTTGTAGTGGCCGTTAAATGAAATGAATATAAGATTATAATGAAAGCAAAAGACCTCCTGTTTGATGTAGGTCTATACAACTGTAGTGACACCCACTAAAGAGTCTCTGGTTACTTTACGTTCGATCAGTTTATGTAGTTTGCTACATGGATTGGCGATAGAAGTCTGGCCAGCACATTTGCTTGATAGCTCAGCATAAAACATGGCCAGGTAGGAATATTGTTACAAGCATATGTGAAGTGAGACAAGATGCAAATGTGCAAAATTTGGCAAAGAATATCAATAACTGGCATATAACTTTATTTTCCAGTTCTACGCATTTCTGCTTTTATTTGAGAACTGTTTCCTATATTATCTTCAAAAAAAGTAAAACCTTAATTTGCAAAGCTAACCTAGGTTTTTAACTGATAGTAAAGTGGGATAGAGCTGTTGGAGTCAAACAAGATGTGTAGAAACTCATCGACTCTCGTTCATGTCGATTGGCTATGATTAGGTTTATGTGTCTACTCCAGATGAACAATGACGTAATCGATATAATTAGCTCTGGAACACCATTATACATTTCAGGTTGTGGATTTGTTTTCGAACATTCTGGGGGAAATATAAGCTTGAATTGTCAAGCATTCAAAATACATGACAAATGTAGTTGCTCATTTCCTCCATGACATGATGTCGAAATACATGGGGTGAGTAACTTTCTTAACGTGTGCCTCAATGACACCATATATCCTTATAGCCTGTCACTGAATAACCCTGTGGCGAATTTATTTATAACGGCACATCAGTAATGTTATGCTGTAAATGGACATCAGCACCCTTCTCAAGCCACAGACGAACAGCATCGACTTTATTCCTTGTAGTTGCACTGTACAAAGCACGTCACCCATTCTGTACAGTATAAGAATGTAATGTCATATTACAGCAAAACTTTTTCATATTTCACGAATTGGAGTCTTGAAAAAATATTAACCTAAGAATGTTTAAACTGCGCTGAAGTTAATAGGCCATCATAGTATAGCAGAATGGTAATGTTGGTTGATTTTCCTCCGCAATGTACTGATTTTCCAGCTCGACCACTGATATATCTTCGTGTATGCCTCCATTTTACGTGCAAACAGACGATCTGTTTTAGAAGTTACTTACAAAAAAGATCCCATTTTCCACTGTATAACGTCCGAACAATGTAACACTTACTTAAAACACCAGTGAAATTTAATGAACTGAAGACTATAACAAACTCACAAAGCCTCCTGTTTTATGTACATCTACAACCATAGTGACACCAACTAAGACGTCAATCAATATTTTACGTTTGGGGCGGTTAGGTCGGTTGCTGTATACATAGTTTTGCGATACATATATGACCAGCAATTTGGTTTTTCAGTGTACTGTATCATAGAAACATAAACAGGTAGTCATATTGTTACACATGTATCTCACAGCCGAAAGGAAACAGTACTACTGTATGGCAATCACAGAGAAATGAAAGAACAATGTAACATTTATTTAAAATAGGAGGTAAAAGTAATCACTAGAAGACTCTGAAGAACTCTAAAGCCCGCCTGTTTCATGTACACCTACAAACACATTGTCACAGCGTCGATTTTACGTGTAGTCAGTGCACCTTAATCGCGACATAGTTTGACAATGCATAAAAAACCAGCAAAACTCTTTGAGTACAGTTCAGCATAAAACATGGTCAGGTAGGAAATAGGGTTAGAAGTATATGTGATTAACTAAGTGAAACCAAGTACGGTTGTAGGAAAATTACCAAAGAATGTAAAAAAAACAATCATTTTACAATATTTTTTCTGTTTCCTCGTTTGTGGTTTTGTTTAACCACTGTTTTGCTATATATATTAAAACAAGCGGGGTAGGAATTCACCAGCTGTTGTTCAAATGGACACAGGATAAGTAGATGAACACTGGGATGATCGAAATCTTTCACCCTGAGACAACATTAAACACTTGGTGTAATGGAAGTGCAAGAGGGGTGGGGGGAGGGGCAGTACGCGGTATATACAATTTTAGTTACACTGTTACCCAGTAGCACCATGTGGGAATACAGGGTATAAGTAACCCTCATAACATGTTGGTCACAGGCAACTTATAATCCCGTATCCCGCAACACAGTAACTGTGGAGTGAAATTATCCCTTTTGTTGTAGCCGCCCTCATATCCCTACATCACCTACCTTGTCCTGTATATTGACATCAGCACCGTTCTCCAGCAGCACACGAATAACATCCACATTGTTGAAGGCAACTGCAACTCTCAAAGGTGTCCAACCATCCTGTACAATATAAAAAGATAATGTAATACTTAACGGAAACTATTTTCATCTTTGATCAATTAAAATCTGGGAAAAAACTTTAAACCTGAGAATGTTTAGTTTGTACACTGGCGGTCAAGTTGATATACCCACATGCAGGAGCAGAGCAGTGCGGTTGGTTATGTACCTTCATTCACCGATAAAATGATTTTCCAGTTTGCTCTCTGATATCAGCATATTTATGTCTCCATACCTCATATACAAAGACGATGTTTTTCAGAATCAATAAAATAAAATAAAAACACAAACCCTTTCTCACAGCATAATGTTAGAACAATGTAACATTTATTTATAGTAGCAGTTAAATGTAATGAATATAAGACTATAATGCGCGGAAAAGGCCTCCTGTTTGATCTAGATCTATGCAACTTTAGTGACACCCACTAAAGGGGCTCTGGTTACGTCATGTTTAGTGAGTTTCTGTAGTTTGCTACATGGATGGGCGATAGAAGCCTGGCCAGCACATTTGCTTAATAGTTCAGCATAAAACATGGCCAGGTAGGAACATTCTTACAAGCATGTGTGAAGTGAAACAAGATGCAAATGTGCAAAATTTGGCAAAGAATATCAATAACTGGCATATAACTCTATTTTCCAGTTCTACGCATTTCTGCTTTTATTTGAGAACTGTTTTCCTATATTATCTTCAAAAAAGTAAAACCTTAATTTGCAAAGCTAACCTAGGCTTTTAACTGAGAGTAAAGTAGGCTAGAGCTGTTGGAGTCAAACAAGATGTGTAGAAACTCATCGACTCTCGTTCATGTCGATTGGCTATGATTAGGTTTATGTGTCTACTCCAGATGAACAATGACGTAATCGATATAATTAGCTCTGGAACACCATTATACATTTCAGGTTGTGGATTTGTTTTCGAACATTCTGGGGGAAATATAAGCTTGAATTGTCAAGCATTCAAAATACATGACAAATTTAGTTGCTCATTTCCTCCATGACATGATGTCGAAATACATGGGGTGAGTAACTTTCTTAACGTGTGCCTCAATGACACCATATATCCTCATAGCCTGTCACTGAATAACCCTGTGGCGAATTTATTTATAACGGCACATCAGTAATGTTATGCTGTAAATGGACATCAGCATCCTTCTCAAGCCACAGACGAACAGCATCGACTTTATTCCTTGTAGTTGCTCTGTACAAAGCACGCCACCCATTCTGTACAGTATAAGAATGTAATGTCATATTACAGCAAACCTTTTTCATATTTCACGAATTGAAGTCTCGAAAAAATATTAACCTAAGAATGCTTAAACAGTGCTGAAGTTAATAGGCCATCATAGCGGAGCAGAATGTTGGTTGATTTCCCTCCGCAATGTAGTGATTTTCCAGCTCGACTTCTGATATAACTTCGTGTATGACTCCATTTCACGTGCAAACAGACGATCTGTTTTAGAAGTTACTTACAAAAAAGATCCCATTTTCCACTGAATAACGTCAAAAGAATATAACACGTATTTAAAACACCAGTAAAATTGAATGAACTGAAGACTATAACAAACTCACAAACCCTCATGTTTTTTGTACACCTACGACTATAGTTACACCAACTAAAACGTCAATCAATACTTTACGTTGGGTGAGGTTAGGTCGGTTGCTGTATACATAGTTTGGCGATACATATATGACCAGCAATTTGGTTTTTCAGTATACTGTATCATAGAAATATGAACAGGTAGTAACATTGTTACACATGTATCTCACAGCTGAAAGGAAACAGTACCACTGTATGGCAATCACAGAGAAGTGAAAGAAGAATGTAACATTTATTTAAAGGAGCAGGTAAAAGTAACCAATAGAAGACTCTGAAGAACTCTAAAGCCCGCCTGTTTCATGTACACCTACACACCCATTGTCACACCCACAATTTTACGTGTAGTCAGTGCAACTTAATCGTGACATGGTTTGGCGATGCATATAAAACCAGCAAAAGTGTTTGAGTAAAGTTCAACATAAAACATGGCCAGGTAGGGAATAGAGTTAGAAGTATATGTGATTAACTAAGTGAAACCAAGTAGGCTTGTAGGAAAATTACCAAAGAATGTAAAAAAAACAATCATTTTACTATATTTTTTCTGTTTCCTCGTTTGTGGTTTTGCTTGACCACTGTTTTGCTACATTATATTAAAACAAGCAGGGTAGGAATTCACCAGCTGTTGTTCAAATGGACATAGTATAAGTAGATGAACACTGGGATGATCGATATCTTTCACCCTGAGACAACATTAAACACTTGGTGTAATGGAAGTGCAAGAGGGGTGGGGGGAGGGGCACTACGCGGAATATACAATTTTAGTTACGCGGTTACCCAGGAGCACCATGTGGGAATACACGGTATAAGTAACATTCATAACATGTTGGTCACAGGCAACATATAATCCCGTATGCCGTAACACAGTAACTGTGGAGTGAAATTATACCGTTAGTTGTAGCCGACCTGATATCCCTACATCACATACCTTGTTCTGTATATTGACATCAGCACCGTTCTCCAGCAGCACACGAATAACATCCACATTGTTGAAGGCAACTGCAACTCTCAAAGGTGTCCAACCATCCTGTACAATATAAAAAGATAATGTAATACTTAACAGAAACTATTTTCATCTTTGATCAATTAAAATCTCGGACAAAACTTTAAACCTGAGAATGTTTAGTTTGTACACTGGCGGTCAAGTTGATATACCCACATGCAGGAGCAGAGCAGTGCGGTTGGTTATGTACTTTCATTCACCGGTAAAATGATTTTCCAGTTTGCTCTCTCATATCAGCACATTTATGTCTCCATACCTCATATACAAAGACGATGTTTTTCAGAATAAATAAAATAAAATAAAAACACAAACCCTTTCTCACAGTATAATGTTAGAACAATGTAACATTTATTTATAGTAGCAGTTAAATGTAATGAATATAAGACTATAATGCGCGGAAAAGGCCTCCTGTTTGATCTAGATCTATGCAACTTTAGTGACACCCACTAAAGGGCCTCTGGTTACGTCATGTTTAGTGAGTTTCTGTAGTTTGCTACATGGATGGGCGATAGAAGCCTGGCCAGCACATTTGCTTGATAGTTCAGCATAAAACATGGCCAGGTAGGAATATTGTTACAAGCATGTGTGAAGTGAAACAAGATGCAAATGTGCAAAATTTGGCAAAGAATATCAATAACTGGCATATAACTCTATTTTCCAGTTCTACGCATTTCTGCTTTTATTTGAGAACTGTTTTCCTATATTATCTTCAAAAAAGTAAAACCTTAATTTGTAAAGCTAACCTAGGCTTTTGACTGAGAGTAAAGTAGGCTAGAGCTGTTGGATTCAAACAAGATGTGTAGAAACTCATCGACTCTCGTTCACGTCGATTGGCTATGATTAGGTTTATGTGTCTACTCCAGATGAACAATGACGTAATCGATATAATTAGCTGTGGAACACCATTATACATTTCAGGTTGTGGATTTGTTTTCGAACATTCTGGGGGAAATATAAGCTTGAATTGTCAAGCATCCAAAATATATGACAAATGTAGTTGCTCATTTGCTCCATGACATGATGTCGAAATACATGGGGTGAGCAACTTTCTTAAAATGTGGGTCACTGATACCATATATCCTCATAGCCTGTCACTGAATAACCCTGTGGCGAATTTATTTATAACGGTACATCAGTAATGTTATGCTGTAAATGGACATCAGCACCCTTCTCAAGCCACAGACGAACAGCACCCACTTTATTCCTTGTAGTTGCACCGTACAAAGCACGTCACCCATTCTGTACAATAAATACATTACAATATAATGTCATATAGGAGCAAACCTTTTTCATATTTCACGAATTGAAGTCTCGAAAAAATATTAACCTAAGAATGTTTAAACTGCGCTGAAGTTAATAGGCCATCATAGTATAGCAGAATGGTAATGTTGGTTGATTTTCCTCCGCAATGTACTGATTTTGCAGCTCGACTTCTGATATATCTTCGTGTATGCCTCCATTTCACGTGCAAACAGACGATCTGTTTTAGAAGTTACTTACAAAAAAGCTCCCATTTTCCACTGAATAACGTCAAAAGAATATAACACGTATTTAAAACACCAGTAAAATTGAATGAACTGAAGACTATAACAAACTCACAAACCCTCATGTTTTTTGTACACCTACGACTATAGTTACACCAACTAAAACGTCAATCAATACTTTACGTTGGGTGAGGTTAGGTCGGTTGCTGTATACATAGTTTGGCGATACATATATGACCAGCAATTTGGTTTTTCAGTATACTGTATCATAGAAATATGAACAGGTAGTAACATTGTTACACATGTATCTCACAGCTGAAAGGAAACAGTACCACTGTATGGCAATCACAGAGAAGTGAAAGAAGAATGTAACATTTATTTAAAGGATCAGGAAAAGTAACCAATAGAAGACTCTGAAGAACTCTAAAGCCCGCCTGTTTCATGTACACCTACACACCCATTATCACACCCACAATTTTACGTGTAGTCAGTGCAACTTAATTGTGACATGGTTTGGCGATGCATATAAAACCAGCAAAAGTGTTTGAGTAAAGTTCAACATAAAACATGGCCAGGTAGGAAATAGGGTTAGAAGTATATGTGATTAACTAAGTGAAACCAAGTAGGCTTGTAGGAAAATTACCAAACAATGTAAAAAACAATCATTTTACTATATTTTTTCGGTTTTCTCGTTTGTGGTTTTGCTTGACCACTGTTTTGCTATATTATATTAAAACAAGCAGGGTAGGAATTCACCCGCTGTTGTTCAAATGGACATAGTATAAGTAGATGAACACTGGGATGATCGATATCTTTCACCCTGAGACAACATTAAACACTTGGTGTAATGGAAGTGCAAGGGGGGTGGGGGGAGGGGCACTGCGCGGAATATACAATTTTAGTTACACGGTTATCCAGTAGCACCATGTGGGAATATAGGGTATAAGTAACCCTCATAACATGTTGGTCACAGGCAACTTACAATCCCGTATCCCGTAACGCAGTAACTGTGGAGTGAAATTATCCCGTTAGTTGTAGCCGCCCTCATATCCCTGTATCACCTACCTTGTTCTGCACATTGACATCAGCACCCTTCTCCAGCAGCACACGAACAACTTCCACTTTGTTGTATTCAGCTGCTTTGGTCAAAGGTGTGCAACCATCCTGTACAATATAAATATATAATGTAATACTTAACGGAAACTATTGTCATCTTTGATCAATTGGAACCTCGGAAAAAGATTTGAAGCTGACAATGTTTAGTTTGTACACTGGCGGTGAAGTTAATATACTCACATGCAGGAGCAGAGCAGTGCAGTTGGTTATGTACCTTCATTCACCGATAAAATGATTTTCCAGTTTGCTCTCTCATATCAGTACGTTTATGTCTCCATGCCACATATACAAAGACAATGTTTTTCAGAAGAAATAAAATGAAATAAAAACACAAACACTTTCTCACAGCATAATAGCAGAACAATGTAACATTTATTTATAGTAGCAGTTAAATGTAATGAATATAAGATTATAATGTGTGGCAAAGGCCTCCTGTTTGATCTAGGTCTATACGACTGTAGTGACACCCATTAAAGAGCCTCTGGTTACTTCATGTTTAGTGAGTTTCTGTACTTTGATGCATGGTTTGACGATAGAAGTCTGGCCAGCACATTTGCTTGATAGTTCAGCATAAAACATGGCCAGGTAGGAATGTTCTTACAAGCATATGTGAAGTGAAACAAGATGCAAATGTGCAAAATTTGGCAAAGAATATCAATAACTGGCATTTAACTTTTTTTTTCAGTTGTACGCATTTCTGTGTTTATTTGATAACTGTTTTCCAATACTATTTTTAAACAAACTAAAAACGTTCATTTGCATAGCGTATCTGGTAGAAAAGTAGGCTAGAGCTGTTGGAGTCAAACAAGCAGTGTAGAAACTCATCCACTCTCGTTCATGTCGATTGGCTATGATTAGGTTTATGTGTCTACTCCAGATGAACAATGACGTAATCGATATAATTAGCTCTGAGACACCATTAAATATTTCAGGTTGTGGATTTGTTTGCAAACATTCTGCGGTAAATATAAGGTTCAATTGTCAAGCATTGAAAATACATGACAAAGTTAGTTGCTCGTTGTGCGCCAAGACATCATGTGGAAATATATGGGGTGAGTAACCTTCTTAATGTGTGGGTCATTGACACCATATATCCTCATAGCCTGTTACTGAAAAACCGTGTAGCGAATTGATCTACATCGGTGCATCACTAATCTTATCCTGTAAATGGACATCAACATCCTTCTCAAGCCACAGACGAACAGCATCCACTTTATTCCTTGCACTTGCACCTTACAAAGCGCGCCGCCCATTCTATACAGTATAAGAATATAACGTAATATAATGGCAAACCATTTTCATATTTCACGAATTGGAGTCTCGAAAAAATATTAACCTAAGAATGTTTAAACTGCACAGAAGTTAATATGCCATCACAGCGCAGCAGAATGATAGAGTTCGTTGTTTTCCTTCGCAATGTAGTGATTTTCCAGTTCGACCACTGATATAACTTCGTGTATGCCTCCATTTCACGTGCAAACAGACGATTTCTTTCAGAAGTTTCTTACAAAAAATGTCCCATTTCCCACTGAATAACGTCAGAACAATGTAACACCAACTTAAAACACCGGTAAAATTGAATGAACTGAAGACTATAACAACCTCACAAACCTTCCTTTTTTATGTACATCTACAACCATAGTGACACCAACTAAGACGTCAATCAATATTTTACGTTTGGTGAGGTTAAGTCGGTTGCTGTATACATAGTTTGGCGATACATATAGGACCAGCTTGGTTTTTCAGTATACTGTGTCATAGAAACATGAACAGGTAGTGATATTGTTACACAGGCATCTCACAGCCGAAAGGAAACAGTACTACTGTATGGTAATCACAGAGAAATGAAAGAACAATGTAACATTTATTCAAAGTAGCAGATAAAAGTGATCAATAGAAGACTATAAAGAACTCTAAAGCCCGCCTGTTTCATGTACACCTACAAATCATTGTCACACCCACGATTTTGCCTGTGGTTAGTGCAACTTAATCGTGACATAGTTTGGCGATGCATATAAAACCAGCAAAACTGTTTGAGTAAAGTTCAGCATAAAACATGGTCAGGTAGGAAATAGGGTTAGAAGTATATGTGATTAACTAAGTGAAACCAAGTAGGCTTGTAGGAAAATTACCAAAGAATGTAAAAAAAACAATCATTTTACAATATTTTTTCTGTTTCCTCGTTTGTGGTTTTGCTTGACCACTGTTTTGCTACATTATATTAAAACAAGCAGGGTAGGAATTCACCAGCTGTTGTTCAAATGGACATAGTATAAGTAGATGAACACTGGGATGATCGATATCTTTCACCCTGAGACAACATTAAACACTTGGTGTAATGGAAGTGCAAGAGGGGTGGGGGGAGGGGCAGTACGCGGAATATACAATTTTAGTTACGCGGTTACCCAGTAGCACCATGTGGGAATACACGGTATAAGTAACATTCATAACATGTTGGTCACAGGCAACATATAATCCCGTATGCCGTAACACAGTAACTGTGGAGTGAAATTATACCGTTAGTTGTAGCCGACCTGATATCCCTACATCACCTACCTTGTTCTGTATATTGACATCAGCACCGTTCTCCAGCAGCACACGAATAACATCCACATTGTTGAAGGCAACTGCAACTCTCAAAGGTGTCCAACCATCCTGTGCAATATAAAAAGATAATGTAATACTTAACGGAAACTATTTTCATCTTTGATCAATTAGAATCTCGGACAAAACTTTAAACCTGAGAATGTTTAGTTTGTACACTGGCGGTGAATTTGATATACCCACATGCAGGAGCAGAGCAGTGCGGTTGGTTATGTACCTTCATTCAGCGATAAAATGATTTTCCAGTTTGCTCTCTCATATCAGCACATTTATGTCTCCATACCTCATACACAAAGACGATGTTTTTCAGAATAAATAAAATAAAATAAAAACACAAACCCTTTCTCACAGTATAATGTTAGAACAATGTAACATTTATTTATAGTAGCAGTTAAATGTAATGAATATAAGACTATAATGCGCGGAAAAGGCCTCCTGTTTGATCTAGATCTATGCAACTTTAGTGACACCCACTAAAGGGCCTCTGGTTACGTCATGTTTAGTGAGTTTCTGTAGTTTGCTACATGGATGGGCGATAGAAGCCTGGCCAGCACATTTGCTTGATAGTTCAGCATAAAACATGGCCAGGTAGGAACATTCTTACAAGCATGTGTGAAGTGAAACAAGATGCAAATGTGCAAAATTTGGCAAAGAATATCAATAACTGGCATATAACTCTATTTTCCAGTTCTACGCATTTCTGCTTTTATTTGAGAACTGTTTTCCTATATTATCTTCAAAAAAGTAAAACCTTAATTTGTAAAGCTAACCTAGGCTTTTAACTGAGAGTAAAGTGGAGTAGAGCTGTTGGAGTCAAACAAGTAGTGTGGGAATTCACCGACTCTCGTTCATGTTGATAGGCTATGATTATGTTTATGTGTCTACTCCAGATGAACAATGACGTAATCGATATAATTAGCTGTGGAACACCATTAAATATTTAAGGTTGTGGATTGGTTTTCGACCATTCTGCGGGAAATATAAGTTGAACTGTCAAGAATTCAAAATACATGACCAATTTAGTTCCTCATTTGCTCCATGACATGATGTCGAAATACATGGGGTGAGTAACTTTCTTAACGTGTGCGTCAATGTCACCATATATCCTCATAGCCTGTCACTGAATAACCCTGTGGCGAATTTATTTATAACGGTACATCACTAATGTTATGGTGTAAATGGACATCAGCACCCTTCTCAAGCAACAGACGAACAGCATCCACTTTATTCCTTGCACTTGCACTGTACAAAGCACGCCACCCATTCTGTACAGTATAAGAATGTAATGTCATATTACAGCAAACCTTTTTCATATTTCACGAATTGGAGTCTCGAAAAAATATTAACTTAAGAATGCTTAAACAGTGCTGAAGTTAATAGGCCATCATAGCGGAGCAGAATGTTTGTTGATTTCCCTCCGCAGTGTAGTGATTTTCCAGCTCGACTTCTGATATAACTTCGTGTATGCCTCCATTTAGTTACACGGTTACCCAGTAGCACCATGTGGGAATATAGGGTATAAGTAACCCTTATAACATGTTGGTCACAGGCAACTTATAATCCGGTATAATAAATAATATAATAGCAGAACAATGTAACATTTATTTATAGTAGCAGTTAAATGTAATGAATATAAGACTATAATGTGCGAAAAGGCCTCATGTTTGATCCAGGTCTATACAACTTTAGTGACACCCACTAAAGGGCCTCTGGTTACTTCATGTTTAGTGAGTTTACGTAGTTTGCTACAATGTTTGGCGATTGAAGTCTGGCCAGCACATTTGCTTGATAGTTCAGCATAAAACATGGCCAGGTAGGAATATTCTTACTATGTGTGAAGCATGTGTGAAGTGAAACAAGATGCAAATGTGCAAAATTTCGCAAAGAATATCGATAACTGTCGTTTAACTCTATTTTTCACTTCTTCGCATTTCTGTTTTTATTTGATACCTGTTTTCCTATACTATCTTAAAAGAAACTAAAAGGTCAATTTGCAAAGCTAACCTAGGCTTTTAACTGAGAGTAAAGTGGGATAGAGCTGTTGGAGTCAAACAAGCAGTGTAGGAATTTACCGACTCTCGTTCATGTTGATAGGCTATGATTAGGTTTATGTGTCTACTCCAGATGAACAATGACGTAATCGATATAATTAGCTCTGGAACACCATTATACATTTCAGGTTGTGGATTTGTTTTCGAACATTCTGGGGGAAATATAAGCTTGAATTGTCAAGCATCCAAAATATATGACAAATGTAGTTGCTCATTTGCTCCATGACATGATGTCGAAATACATGGGGTGAGTAACTTTCTTAAAAAGTGGGTCACTGATACCATATATCCTCATAGCCTGTCATTGAATAACCGTGTGGCGAATGTATTTATAACGGTACATCAGTAATGTTATGCTGTAAATGGACATCAGCACCCTTCTCAAGCCACAGACGAACAGCACCCACTTTATTCCTTGTAGTTGCACCGTACAAAGCACGTCACCCATTCTGTACAATATATACATTACAATATAATGTCATATAGGAGCAAACCTTTTTTATATTTCACGAATTGAAGTCTCGAAAAAATATTAACCTAAGAATGTTTTAACTGCGCTGAAGTTAATAGGCCATCATAGTATGGTAATATGGTAATATTGGTTGATTTTCCTCCGCAATGTACTGATTTTCCAGCTCGACCACTGATATATCTTCGTGTATGCCTCCATTTTACGTGCAAACAGACGATCTGTTTTAGAAGTTACTTACAAAAAAGCTCCCATTTTCCACTGAATAACGTCAAAAGAATATAACACGTATTTAAAACACCAGTAAAATTGAATGAACTGAAGACTATAACAAACTCACAAACCCTCATGTTTTTTGTACACCTACGACTATAGTTACACCAACTAAAACGTCAATCAATACTTTACGTTGGGTGAGGTTAGGTCGGTTGATGTATACATAGTTTGGCGATATATATATGACCAGCAATTTGGTCTTTCAGTATACTGTATCATAGAAACATGAAGAGGTAGTAACATTGTTACACATGTATTTCACAGCCTAAAGCACACAGTACCACTGTATTGCAATCACAGAGAAATGAAAGCACAATGTAACATTTATTTGAAAAATTAGGTAAAAGTAATCAATAGAAGACTATAATGAACTCTAAAGCCCGCCTGTTTCATGTACACCTACACACCCATTGTCACACCCACAATTTTACGTGTAGTCAGTGCAACTTAACCGTGACATAGTTTGGCGATGCATATGAAACCAGCAAAACTGTTTGAGTAAAGTTCAGCATAAAACATGGCCAGGTAGGAAATAGGGTTAGAAGTATATGTGATTAACTAAGTGAAACCAAGTATGCTTGTAATAAAATTGTCAAAGAATGTAAAATAAAAACTATCATTTTACTATATTTTTTCTGTTTTCTCGTTTGTGGTTTTTCTTGACCACTGTTTTGTTATATTATATTAAAGCAAGCAGAGTAGGAATTCACCAGCTGTTGTTTAAATCGACATAGTATAAGTAGATGAACACTGGGATAATCGATATCTTTCACCCTGAGACAACATTAAAAACTTGATGTAATGGAAGTGCAAGAGGGGAGGGGGGGGGGACTGCGGGGAATATACAATTCTAGTTACACGTTAAAACAGTAGCACCATGCCCGTTCCCAAGGTGTGCAACCAATCTGTACAGTATAAAAATATAATGCAATACTCAGCGGAAAGTATTTTCATCTTTAATCAATTGGAATTTCACCCTGAGACAACGTTAAACAATTGGTGTAATGGAAGTGGAAGTTGGTGGGGGTGGGGTGGGGGGGGGGGGTACTGCGCGGAATATACAATTTTAGTTACATGGTGACCCAATAGCTCCATATGGGAATATATGGTGTGAGTAACCCTCATAACATGTTGGTCACAGGCAACATATAATCCAGTATCCCGTAACACAGTAACTGTGGAGTGAAATTATCCCGTTAGTTGTAGCCGCCCTCGCACCCCTACATCACCTACCTCGTCCTGTAGATTGACATCAGCACCGTTCTCCAGCAGCACACGAACAACTTCCACATTGTTCATGACGGTTGCACTGCTCAAAGGTGTGAAACCATACTGTACAATATAAAAATATAATGTAATACTTAACGGAAACTATTTTCATCTTTGATCAATTGGAATCTCGGAAAAAGATTTGAAGCTGACAATGTTTAGTTTGTACACTGGCGGTGAAGCTAATATACCCACATGCAAGAGCAGAGCAGTGCAGTTGGTTATGTACCTTCATTCACCTATAAAATGATTTTCCAGCTTGCTCTCTCATATCAGTACGTTTATGTCTCCATACCACATATACAAAGACATTGTTTTTCAGAATAAATAAAATAAAAACACAAGCATTTCCTCACAGGATAATAGCAGAACAATGTAACATTTATTTATAGTAGCAGTTAAATGTAATGAATATAAGACTATAATGAGCAGAAAAGGCCTCCTGTTTGATCTAGGTCTATACAACTGTAGTGACACCCATTAAAGAGCCTCTGGTTACTTCATGTTTAGTGTGTTTCTGTACTTTGATGCATGGTTTGACGATAGAAGTTTGGCCAGCACATTTGCTTGATAGTTCAGCAAAAAACATGGCCAGTCAGGAATTTTGTAACAAGCATACTTGCGGTGAAACAAGATGCAAATGTGCAAAATTTGGCAAAGAATATCAATAACTGGCATTTAACTTTATTTTTCAGTTGTACGCATTTCTGTTTTTATTTGAGAGCTGTTTTCCTATACTATTTTTAAACAAACTAAAAACGTTCATTTGCAAAGCGAATCTGGGTTTTATCTGGTAGAAAAGTAGGCTAGAGCTGTTGGAGTCAAACAAGCAGTGCAGAAACTCATCCACTCTCGTTCATGTCGATTGGCTATGATTAGGTTTATGTGTCTACTCCAGATGAACAATGACGTAATCGATATAATTAGCTCTGGGACACCAATAAATATTTCAGGTTGTGGATTTGTTTTCGAACATTCTGCGGTAAATGTAACATTTATTTAAAGTAGCAGGTAAAGGTAATCAATAGAAGACTATAAAGAACTCTATAGCCCGCTTGTTTCATGTACACCTATAAAACTGTTGTCACTCCCACGATTTTACCTGCGGTTAGTGCAGCTTAATCGCGACATAGTTTGGTGATGCATATAAAACCAGGAAAACTGTTTGGGAACATGTAGGGATATTGTTTGAAGTATATCTGTCTAGCTAACTGAGACTAAGTACGCTTGAAAGAAAATTGCCAAAGAATATACAAAAACTATCATTTTACTCTATTTTTTTTTCGCTTTTCTCGTTTGTGGCTTTGCTTGATAACTGTGTTGATATATTATATTAAAACAAGCAGTGTAAGAATTATCATCGATATGTTTCGACCTGTGACAACATTAAACACTTGATGTAGTGAAAGTGGCCGGGAAGCAGAGGGCGGCATTGTGCTGTAAATATAAGACTGTATTATTAGGCATTCAAACTACATTACAGTTTTAGTTACACGGTTGCCCAGTGGCACCATGTGGGAATATATGTATATATCTTACACCTGTCGTTTCCTTGCAAAAACTACGGTAATGCGAGTAAGCTGTGTTTTTTTTTCATATGTGATTCAAGCCGGAGTCACTAATCTTTCCTTAGAGACTGTGTTCAGATCGTTGCGTGCTGAAAGCCTCCAGGGTGTTGCCTCTTTTTATTACGATTTAAGACGTTCTATCATAGAGTACAGTTATAAATTCTGGGATTAATGAATTACATACATGTATAATTTTGGTCAAATAACCATCCTTCATCAGCACTTATTTCTATCTCTATATTGTTGTCTCCATTGTCTTTGCATCTCCGCCCATCCCCTTGTATCTATGTGTATGTCTCCACATCACAAGCGCACAGCTGATGTCTTCCTTAACTTCCGTATACGCTAGATGCCTTTTTTCACACTGTATAATATCTACACAACGTGACATTTACTTGAAGCAGTTGCTATACTTAATGAATAGAAGGCTATCATACACTCACAAACCCTCCTTTTTTATGTACAGCTACAACTGTAATGATACCGACTAATATTCTTTGATCAGTAAGTCTAAATTAATTACTATATTGTGTGGCAATACATGTATGACCAGCAGTTTTGTTTGTCTACAGCTGAGCATCAAAAGTGGCCAGGGAAGAATATTCTTGGAAGTATACTGGACTAGCTAGGCGAAATAAATAATTATTGTGGGACAATCGCCAAAGAATAAGAACATACATCATTCAACTATAAGTTTTTTGGGTTTTACTCGCTTCCGTTTTTGCCTAATATCTCTTTTAGAATCTTTTATCGTATAAACTTGTATATAATCGGATGAAAAACGGGTAGAGTTTGGGCAAATAATTAAGAGTTCAGGAATTCGCTAGCTCTCGTTGTGGTATGACTCGGTTTATGTTTCTCTACCGTATGAACACTGGCGGGATAGATTTGGTTAGCTCTGGGACAAGGCAGTACAGGCTGACACAGTAGAGTTACAGGGCGTTGAATACAAAGATGACTTGCCACGTATTTGAACTACATAGCAAAGCACCACCATATCTCGTCATATACTGTGGCCGACTTCTATCCGTACATCACCTACCTTGTCCCGTGCATTGACATCAGCTTCCTTCTCCAGCAGTGCACGAACAACATCCACATTGTTCTCTTCTGTTGCTACATGCAAAGGCGTCAGTCCATCCTGTATAATGTAACGGTAAAGTAATACTTACACAAAACCACTTCTATAAAGCAGACAACAAAAATGTACAGAGCGGAGAAAGGCTGCGTTGAATTTTATGTATGACGGGTAATTTTACTATGTGGCATGGTGATTTTCTGATTTGTCTTATGATATAACTTGGTTTATGTCTCCATATCACATCGATACTGGAAGTTACAGAACTTCCGTACGCAAAAGCGTCTTTTCCCACTGTATAATTCCAGAACAACGTAACACTAACTTAAATCAAGGCTTCAATAGAATGGCTAGATGTTCACAATAAACTTTGTTTTGTGTAGATTTGCAACTGCAGTGACCTTGACTAAAAAGTCTCTGACAACCCTAGACAGTTAGAGGCAGTAGACTTCTTGCGAGGTATAGGGCGTTAAATATAAGCTCGAATAACCACGTACATGTATTTGAGCCACATGAGAAAGCACCATATTTCGTCATGTATTGTCGCCGACCTTATATGCCTACATCACATACTTTCCCATCACATACATTTCGACATTTTCTACTCGACACTAACAATCACATTCGATACTCTTCCATATTTATCTCTGGCAATGCCTTGTCCCAGAAAGTTGCAGAGAGTGCATGGAAATCACTTTTAATATTCCTTTTAACGTAGGCTTACTCCAGGTTTAAAAATCTGTGTCGAGTTATATTCCTACACTCTTCTTATGTGTCAGCTGATATTTGCTGGCTTGTTGATGCCTTTCTATACACATGTTGCAAAACTATTTTTCTAACAATACGGGTAATCATTTTACTCCTGTAAACGATTCAGCCAACCATTTTTTAAATTTCTTAACAGTTATTATAAGCACAACGTGGCAGTACGTTCCACGGTGCTGTGGATCCTCTTAGATATACTCAACGCTCGGATAAAAAACCCCAAACGTATCCAACGACAACCTCTCCCTGATATCATCATCCATATGTTCGCCATATCCAGGTGTTTGTGAGGAAAACTTTTTACTTTTAAACACGAACACATCTTTCCCAAAATAAATGATTTGATAACGGGAAGATTTTAGACACAAATATTAGTCATCAAAACGTTTAAGATCTTCAGTCTTTCGCTACTTAGATGTTCCATTTATATCTAGAGAAAGTCTCTCTCTCGTACAAACCTTTCTCCACTTCTTGATTGTTGACAACCATTTGTCAAGCATCGCTCAATCGTTTACTCAGCCTCGCCGGTAATGTGTATTGACGTTTAGCTGCTCAGTCTGGCGTAGACGTCATCAGTTGTGTCTCCACTCTCGGCAAATACCACATATATCTTTAACATAAACAGCAAATTAAAAACATATACATGTACCATATAGAAAAAAAAACTTTCATTTTTTCTTAGTTCATATAGAAGCAAAAAAATTTAAAAGATAAAAATTACAATTCTTATACATGACAGCTTATACACTTTGTAAAATGCTATGTACATTTATGAATATGTTGCTAAACTCTACACACCGCTTTATTGTGATCTGATACTGTATTGGGCTCTTGATATGATTCCAGTTTAATCACCTAAAATCTTAGACAGCTAAATGAGTCGGGGAATTGTCAGACCAGGCCTTACTATCCTTCGTTGATTACCTTTGGTCTAACACAGGACTACACGTTAACTGATCTAACCATAAAGCGATCCCACATGTCTTAAGGAATAAACCTATCCCACAAAGATGTCTATAGCCTATTGTTCTTTCCTGTCCTTTTGATAACGATTTGTGGTCAAAGTCTTAACGTAGTATTTATGTGTTAAAACAGAACTGAAGTTCCTGAAGAACAGGAAAGGACACTCTTTATCATCATTTCCTTGATATCTCAGTTTTGTTCTTACCCCTAGGAACGTACAAACTGTCTGGCTCATACAGTTTGGGATTGTCTAGAAAATATTGGCATTTGAAAATCCCCTAAATAAAGGTTTTGCTTAAGAATACCTGTAACGTGGGCACACTTTTTTCCAAAGAGTCTTTTGTGACATGATCGCATTTTTTTTACCACAGATCTTTTGTAAAATAAATATAATGTTCCTCCAGACATTTTAAATCTAATGCAAGAACGTTTACAGTCTTATATTTATATCTAAATACATGCAGTGTTCAGTAATATTTTGAAAACGGCATCTCGGTGTTTAATGTAAACGTAAAATCTACTACTATTTAAATTCAATGGCGTTTAAATGCCGAGATGACGACATTCACCTCTCGGAAGAGGGCATTATCGGACAGTTCACTCCGAGTAGCCATGTTGTAGAAGCCCTGAAAGAGCTGCCCAATAACCAGCCCGGAAAACGTCAAACGGTACTCTGGCTGCCACGTCTATTGCCTCAGCAATCAATTTTTAGTCAAAAGTCTTATATGCTTATTTGGCAGATATCAGTGGACAGTTTAATGGATAAGCCTGGTAATAAAAAAAAAAGAAAACCGAAAATCCCCACAAATATCCAGACCTTCTTATGAAATAGTTTTATCCGTGCCTGTTTGACGGCACATTCAAGAATTTGTCCACCTGTACGAAATGCGTTTGGTTCGAATACTTGATTTCAGAGATAAGGCGCACTGGAATGAAGACAGGTTCAAATTACAATTTTCACATGCTGCATTTGTGACCTTCTTTTCGAGGATGGAACAGGATGAGTCTGAATTTTCATCTGTGTACAAGTGACAACAGGCAGTGTGGACTTGGAATGGAGTAATTCCTTTGTGGAAGATGTCACATATAAATATTTAGAAAGTGTCTAAACTTGACAGCATTACACTATGAAGAAGTTTCACTAATCGAGACATTTGTTTACAGTCTTTACAGTCTTTACAGTGATAAATGACACAAAAGCACGTATACCGTCACTGCTCTGTTGAGACACCGCTATACGTCGCCAGTATAACCATGCCGCCTGTTCAAACCCAGCTTTCGATGGTTCATTGGCGGCTTTAAATCAGGCGGTTTGTCATGTGGCTGTGGCTTAAAAATGTTAACGTCCGAAGCCAAATATCTACCAGTATACCCCGAAACGTCGTCACCTTTGTAGAGCATTTTTCAGCAGTAAAGCTGACACAAACTAGGGCTTTCAAGAACAAAACTTATATTCTGACGTCGTCGTCATATGACTGAAAAGTTGTTAAGTGCGACGTAAAATCCCCAGCACATATAGACATATATGCGGGTGACTTCGAGGAGGTTATCTCCCCTTGAGTACTCTGCCAATGTTCTACAAATTTAGATCGTAGAACAGGTGAATTACGTCGAGGTCAAGGTCAGGGCTGTTGTAGTAAATTGGAAGGCACGAGATGAATGGCACAGTAACTAACAGAGGGTAAGTGGTGTGATTCTTGTGGCTTCGTTTTGGGTAAAGAAAATTGGCCCCGATTTGTCTGACGAGGCTGTAAAGGCAGGAGAAATCTGCGCACTCAAGTCTCAGCCCATGTGGAGACACATCGTCGAGGGTTTCGAACGTCTTCGCTCACCAGCTTCCTATGGAACAGTGTTGGCTAACCTGGCAGTTTGCTACAAGCTATTATGGGCGTGTCGGACGTATGTATACCACTGATCAACACTTAGGGGACAGTGAAACAGGTATCCTTCACATGAGGAATTCGCGAGGAGCTGTGGATTTTTTTACGTTTTGTGGGCTGCGATTCGCCTTTATAGACTCGTGGTTTTGCGACCGGAGCTGTCGTCTGTTGTAAACCCCGTCAAAAACTATAGTTTGTTACTGTTTGTATTGTGTTTGTGTCTTGTATATAAGCTGTACAATTTAGATTCATACGATGTAATGAAAATAAAGGATACACATTATATTTATATATAGTCCAGTTTATAATATAAAAAACAATAAGGGCTTTTCGACCTTTAACTGACATTTATTTTTTTAAGAGCTTTTAAAAAGACACCTTTGTTTTATTTTGATTTTAAGTGTTCATCTCGAAAACTATCCACGGCTTTCAACATATTCTCGCTACGATATGGCTGAGAAATAGCTAATGTGGCGTAAAGCCAGAATCATTCATTTACTTATATGCATTAAATTTATCGGAGTGCCTTCGCGTTTCTTTGTTTTATCTTGTGTAATCTAGACTTCGAAACCGACATTCGTAAACCATAGACAAGCAAAGTCAACAGTTTTCAATAATCACGAAAAGACCTCTAAGGTTTATCGCTGTATTATCGAGCTCAACACATCTTGTTTCAATGTAGATCCTACGGAAGGAGACATCGGCCTATGTATTTAAAGGTAAATATACAGACGCATAGCTAGTAGCCAATGTTGTGTTAACTTGTTATATACAATGTCATAGCGGGGAAATCCTTGTGAAATTGTTCAATAAAATCGTTATGTTCAGGAAGGGAACAAGTTGTTGGACACATAAGGTAAACTTCACAACTCTACAGACGATCAGCTACATTTACCAATCAGTTTTGTTTTCCTTATTTTTCCATTGCGTGAACCAGCATTATGCGTCGGAATAGCTTTAAAATCTCTAACTTGATGTGCACAAATAAATATGGCTCACATATTCATAATTTTGTGAAGATGAGAATTGCCTCAGGAAAAAGGAATAAAATACAAAATCTGTTCTTCACCCTACATTTGTTTACTGCAAAAAGCAACAGAGAGTATGAATCACAACACCTCAATTTTATTACAGAGATGTTTTATAGTAAATGGACTTGAGATTCAAGAAACTTTTTTCTACATAGAAATCCATTTCACTACACCACCACCGCGGGACGCATCCCTATCCTGTTCCAGGGTGCCTTTCGCCCCCGTATTCTACGGTATTCATTCACCAACCTCTTAGACGTACACTGACACAGATTTTGTAGGTTTATATGCTCAATTTACTGCAGGAATTAAACAAGTGACCACCGTAGAGTAACGACAATGTGCTCGTTTTGTGAAGACACAGACAAGGAAGAATAAATACATGAATGATTATGGCTTAACGCCCCGTCGGCGGTATCTTAAGCATATCGTGGCGCGACAGGCAAGGGAGACAACTTCACACAACTCCCTGGGAGATAGAAGTTTTCCTCTTTAAGAGTAATAAAACTTTTGGTGACATTAAAGATACATCAGTTTTGGAATGAAAAAGGTTATAATCTTTCTTATTGTATGTAAATACATCTCCTGTGGTTGGTTGAAAGCGCCACACTTGACATGTGACATTTCTTTATGTTGTATAGTTAATTATAGGACCAAATTTCTGAAATAGAAATGAAATATTTTGGACGACGAAAAGAAACAAGTTTCCTTATTTGATTGTATCAGATTTCATGTCTGAATAAATCGTACATTAATGCATTGTTCAAAAGATTTGAAGTATCATTTTTATGTTTACATGTATTAATATCACCCAATTTGTGTATCTTGGTATCATGCGGATGAATGAAAATATAGCGATGATTATACTACTGAAGGTTACTGTTATAGTCGGCGAAAAACAGGAGTAGCTTAAGGTTGGCCGGACAGCTCAGTGGGATAAACGAATGTCTATGACTGTAGGGTTCATGGGATGGAAACCCACACCAGACATACCATATATAACCTTAGAGACTTTCATGCTACCCGTGGTGTCCCACCTCAAAATCCCCCAACCACCAAAAGTTGATTCGTGGAAAATAATGTATGGTTCGAAACAATAGTGTGACGTCTGAACTATCGTTCAAGCGAAGTTAGTAGAGTACAACAGATTGTGTTAACCAAGAGTGTCATTTAAAAGTGTCATTTACTTACCTGTAGTCAGAAGTCGTTAACTGTTGCTGCCAGGCGTCAGTGACTCCAGTGTACATGAAGCTGATCAGATTAGTATAAATATGTCAACAATTAGTACAACAGAGGCTCTGGTTGGTCAAGGCGTTAATCGACACACATGTCTAAAAATAGCATTTCCACGATATGTAGATCATAGCTGTTTGCATGTTTATACGGTATGGACTGTCTACTTGTGTACTCAATTACCCGTCCAAAGTACCAGTATACTTTATGAAAAATACAACTGTTAGTGTGTCCTAATAGATAACTTAGGAATCCAACAGTGTTTGTTCTTTAATATGTCGTCAAATCTTGAAATGTCTTCAAATCTCCTGAAATCTTCAAACCTCTGATTCACTGCTAGTTCAGGTGAGAGTTTGATTTACTGCTTAGAATTCTGCTGACAGCCTTAATGAATGTTGAGGGTTGACTGTTCAGAATTCTGCTGACAGCCTTAATGAATGTTGAGAGTTCAGGTATTAGTGTTTGACTGAGTGTTCAGAATTCTGATGACAGCCTTAATGAATGTTGAGGGCTCATTTATTAGTGTTTGACTGACTGTTCAGAATTCTACTGACAGCCTTAATAAATGTTGAGGGTTGACTGTTCAGAATTCTGCTGCCAGCCTTAATGAATGTTGAGGGTTGACTGTTCCGAATTCTGCTGACAGCCTTAATGAATGTTGAGGGCTCAGGTATTAGTGTTTGACTGAGTGTTCCGAATTCTGCTGACAGCCTCAATGAATGTTGAGGGCTCAGGTATTAGTGTTTGACTGACTGTTCCGAATTCTGCTGACAGCCTTAATGAATGTTGAGGGATCAGGTATTAGTGTTTGACTGAGTGTTCAGAATTCTGCTGCCAGCCTTAATGAATGTTGAGGGATCAGGTATTAGTGTTTGACTGAGTGTTCCGAATTCTGCTGACAGCCTTAATGAATGTTGAGGGATCAGGTATTAGTGTTTGACTGAGTGTTCAGAATTCTGCTGACAGCCTTAATGAATGTTGAGGGCTCAGGTATCAGTGTTTGACTGACTGTTCAGAATTCTGCTGACAGCCTTGATGAATGTTGAAGGCTCAGGTATAAATGTTTGACTGAGTGTTCCGAATTCTCCTGGCAGCCTTAATGAATGTCTTCAGCTCAGCTATTGATGTTGCTGGCTTTGTACAGTTGGTGAAATAGTGTTACCCACTTGTTCTAGTGTCACCGATAATTCGCAGTTCTGGTAAGAGCCTGCGGGCTGCTCAAAGTTCAGGTAACGCTCTTACTGACTGTTTACAATTCTGGTCATAGTCTTACTGACTGTTTTCAGTTCATGTAGCAGTCCTACTGACTCTTCACGATTCTGCTAGTAGTTGTACTGAATATCTCCAGATCTGGTAATAGTGTTACTGACAGTCTTACTTACTTTTTACAATCTGGTAATAGTTTTGTTGACTGTCTACAGTTCAGGTAACCGTCTTGCTGACTGTTTACAAGTCTGGTAATGGTGTTACTGACTATGTACAGTTCAGGTAACAGTCTTACTGTTTGCAATTCTGGTAATAGCTTTATTGAATATGCTGAATGTATACAGTTCTCCTAATAATGTTGTTTCAAGATCAGTAACAACCTTACTACCTGTCCCCAGCTCAGGTAATAGTCTTCCTAACTCCCTACAGTTCTCTCTGTACTATCACTGGCTGTCCACAGCTCAGGTAATAGTCCCCCTAAATCCCCACAGTTCTCTCAGTAATATCACTGGCTGTCCAGAACTCAGGTGATAGTCTTCCTAAATCCCTCACAGTTCTCTCAGTAATATCACTGGCTGTCCAGAGCTCTGGTGATAGTCCTCCTAAATCCCTCACAGGTCTCTCAGTAATATCACTAGCTGCCAATAGCTCAGGTAATAGTCTTCCTAAATCCCTCACAGTTCTCTCAGTACTATCACTGGATGTCCACAGTTCAGGTAATAGTCTCTTAACTTTTCACAGTTCTGCTAGTAGTCTTACTGACTTTTCACAGTTCTACTGATGCATATTTTTTACTAATGGTATAGACTAAGAGTATAGTGTTTACTAAAAGTCGCATTTGTCAATGTATCAGTGTTGCCGATAGCTGATGAATGCTTTGAAAACATTGATCGTACAATAACTGGTATGCCTCCAGCCCCGTATAGTCATAGAAATCCTGAGATTTAAAAGATCGAAATTTGCAGGAGGAAAAAGTTACGAATATTTAAGACTAATGAATATATAGTGCATCGCGGTGTTTCTAACCCTCTAATATTGCCTAAAACGCGTCTCCCTGACCCTGGGTTACAGTAGGCTGGACTAGAAGCTCTGTTAATTCAGGAATGTGCTGTCTTCTGTTAGTGAGGTCAATGTTCCCACGTTATGTAGTCTCGGGCCCAAGCGAGGCCAACCGTTGTTCTCCTGTAACATTTGAGTACTACGTCACCAGTTTGCCCACAGACTGACATCGCAAAGGCAGTTCAGGCGGGAAAGATTCCCACATCAAGTTAGCTGAGTGTCTTGTACATTTAAACAGGGTCATATGGACAACGCGTGTAATACGTGTACATGTAATGGTGTATCTAATCGTGAAGACGGCTGAGTCGGGGTCGGTTGTGCAGTTAGCATGTTTTAAGGACGCGTCTTCCGCTGACCAATATTATGCACTTATTCGAAGGCCTACTAGAACATTATTCAACAAGATATGAAATATCATACACTTAGAGACACATCGTGAGTCTTTGATCTTCAACAGTTTTTTATGTAATACACTGAGACAAAATGTTCGAGGTTTGTGGAATCAAACGTTTATTTGAACGATTACATCTTGTATATGTGTGTTCAATTTGAGCTGCTCTGGCAATAATGCAGGTGGATACACATATGGTTAAGCTCTGTGTTTGTGATCGACTGGGCTGTTCGTTTACATGTACCGGCTAAGTTATAACTCTGGTCTACCTATAAATCATGTATATGAACACACAAATACTGCATACCTGTGACACACACCAGTCTTACGTAGTACTGAGAACATGCGTATACATGTTTATGTAGGTCAGGCTTTATGATCGTCCGAAACTCTGGTGTATGTCCCAAATTACCATGGGCAGAGCTATAAAACGGATGATCTGTACAATGGCCTGTACAAGTGCAGGAACAGTGGTGATGTAATATCTGTAAAGTTGTATTAACCTATTTTCGCACAACAAACCCATACACACGAAATTCGGGGTGTCACTACTAATGTACCTGTGTTACTGGTGTATGTATGTTTGTACCAATTAAACGTCTGCATATCTCGTCATTCTCTTTGACGACTGTACGAGATATTAAATATTCCAATATTCCCATGGCTTTCTGAAAAGAATAGAGCCTCACGTAAACAATCCGACGATGCCTGCACTAAAGCACGATGTTCGTGGAACGTTTCCTTTCTCCACTTAATATACAAAGATACCACATGATTTGTGGACATCACACTAATTAAGATGACACATCACTTAGGGATAAGATGTAACATTTTACTAACATGTTCATGTGTGAAAATAAATCCTGACAATGCAGGCCTACACAGTAACATATCAATAAATGTAAGCTTAAAACGATGTTAGACCTACACGCAAACTAGAATTATGGTAAGTCTATCCTGTATCATATATTAGACGTGGATTTTAGTTCAAATATACCTCTGCACACAGACAAACACATAGTCAATAACGTGTTCAACTGTTAATGACCAGAATTACACACCAAATGAATGTGTTTATAGTTTATGTCCTAATGTGTTAAATCAGTAACGTCAATATTGATGTAATAACACACAGCTCTTATTACATTAACAGATTATAAAGTACAAGAGACAAGAAGTCCAAAATTCTGGTAGTATATGATACAAGTAAAGATTTATCTAATTATTGTTTCATTATTTTTTCTATCATCGCTTTTTACTGTTACAATTAGTTGATATTTTACAACATAGGGCATATTGTACCGCGATCACGTGCTCACAGTTTAATGAAGCTCAGGTATTAGTGTTAAGGACTTTTTACAGTGTATGAAATAGTATTACCGAGCTGTACTAGTGTCACCGATAATTCATAGCTCTGGTAGAAGCCTTAGAACTGCTCACAGTTTAGATAACAGTTTTACTGACTTTGCAATTCTGGTAATACTCTTACTGACTCTCTGCAGTTCAGATAACAGACTTACTGACTGTTTACAATTCTGGTAACAGCCTTACTGATTGTCTGCTGGTCAGGTAACAGCCTTACTGACTGTTTACAATTCTGGTAACAGCCTTACTGACTGTTTACAATTCTGGTAACAGCCTTATTGATTGTCTGCTGGTCAGGCAACAGACTTACTGACTGTTTACAATTCTGGTAACAGCCTTATTGACTGTTTACAATTCTGGTAACAGCCTTACTGACTGTTTACAATTCTGGTAACAGACTTACTAACTGTTTCCAATTCTGGTAACAGACTTACTGAATATATTGAATGGACACAGTTCTCTTAATAATGTTGGTTAAAGATCTGTAACAGTTTTAAGAGCTGTCCACAGCTCGGGAAACAGTCTTCCTAAATCTTCACAATTCCCTCAGTACTATCATCGTTACCTACTCAACTGTCACTGGCTGACCACAGCTCAGGAAATAGTCTTCCTAAATCTTCACAGTTCTCTCAGCACTATCACTGGCTGTTCAGAGCTTAGGTAAATAGTCATTTTTACTTTTCACAATTCTGCTAATAATATCACTGGCCTTCCATAGTTCTAGTAATAGTCTTAAGTTTTTTCATAGTTCTGGAAGTAGCCTTTTCACAGTTCTGCTGGTGCATATATTTTACTAATATTATACATGAAGAGTATAGTATTGACAGGGGAGGATCTCAAAATAATAATTTTTACCTGTGAAGAATTGCCGGCCTTTCGCTAGACTGTCAAAGGTTAACGGTACTCTGCACTAGTATTTCTGACCTCTGAGGTTCTCCGTCTATAATTTGTTGAACCAGACTCAACCAGTTGGTTGGCGTATAACGCCGTTCTCAAGAAGACTTCACTTATTTGACAGCGGTCAGGGATATGGCCGAGGGAATCCATGATGATGTCTTAGGTCACGTGTAGCTCTGTGTCGTTCACATCCAACGTTCAATCTCACAGATAAACTGCACCGTGCTATCATACATATACACAGCATCCTGAGTCTGAAAATGGAATAAAAATTGTTTTTTGTTGGCATTTCTGTTTGCAGCACATGTAATACCAAAGCGCAGACATATCAGGACTAGATTTTTCCCAAAGAAGTTTCATTTATCCTTCAATTTTCAGCGAAAGGATGGAAAGACACGCTCTGACAGGTGCAGCGTATTTATGATGTAGTGTACACAGGGGCGTATCTATGATGTAGTGTACACAGGGGCGTATCTATGATGTAGTGTACACAGGGGCGTATCTAGAGGGACCTCCACACAAAAGCATGGAAGAACATGTTAATATATAGAGGAATACATAGAACAAATAGAAACATAATTAATGCTAATTATGGGATTTGCCCTTTGTATTGCGAAGTACATATCGGTGTTTCGTTCTATCATAACGTTAGTTAAGATCCCCTTTCGATCCGCCCAAGCCTTGAAGAGTTGCACCAGAGGACCAGAAACTTTTCTTCTTTATTCAGTGTCATATATTTATTCACATTCATATAAGCATACTCCAATTATTAATGTATTTATCTTTGATTCTTTTGGGAAACTGGGTTTTTTGCGATTAGATGCAGATGTTAGCAATTGGAGCATCCCATCATGGAGGCTGTTTCTTTTATCAACTTAACTGACTCGGGGTTGATCACATTCTAATGTTCTGCCACTCACAGCATATGTATCAAGTTCCGTCGATCTGAGTTTGCTTGCGCCGATTTGGTAACAGTTGCTGACGATAGTAAGGTTTTGATGGCAATATATAGTGGCGAAGCTTTCGATGCTTAAGGGGCCGTAGGATTCTCGCCTAACATAATGAAATAGACTATCATACTCGGAACGGCCGTTTTAATGTGTTACAAAGTTTATTCACCATATCATCTGACGGCTCGGTGTTCCTCACATCCTTATTCCCAGTATCCCAAAATAGCAATCTATGGCAATCCAGGGTCAAGAAGCTTCCGGGGCCTACAAGGCTACTGGACCCTCACCTAACCTGCTGGGATAGACTTCTACTGTCTGTGCTGTAGACCTTTATATTTAATACACACAGCTTCCGCTTTTAAAACGTGTTCTTCATCATCTCCTTCGACTGCCCAGTGCTTCCAGACACCGTCTCTCGGAGACTCAAAATGGCTGAGAACTCATCTACCGTAATCTAGAGTCGGGAACTTCCCTGGGCCTTGGCAGCCTAATTTGTTAGGATAGACTTTTACACTTGGAGTCACCACGTTTAATTTTCTAATAAAGTTTATTCCCCATGTTGTTTATTAAACGGCTCAGAAGCCTTCAGGGACCAAGTCCGAAAAGCAATTTCTGAATTAAGTCAAAACTCTTCAACTTCATTTTACAGTTTATTTGATACTTACTGATAATAGACTTTGTGTCACTTGTGTTTCCGCGTGATGTATATTCAGCATTCTTGCATTTTATTTTACAGTTTCATCGCTGTTTAAAGTCTTAAAAGTTTTACTTAAATACAAAAGTGATTTGGGAAATCGGCGCCAGGGCCCGATTCCACGAAACTCCACAGAAGCAAAATGACTTGAGTTAGTAGACTGGCTTAGCTGAGACAATCTTATCTGACTGTTTAGATCAATTTCACAAAGCAAAATGTGACCGGCTTAGTTTTGTGGAATCGACTTAAGTCAGTTTTGATGTGGTTTAGCCAATTTCGGAGTTTTGAGCCAGTTTTTCAGGTTACGCTATGTTTTGTGGAATCGGCCCCCGATGCCTACTCTTGGTGTCCTAACATGGCTGAGAAATCATTTACAGTAAGCTGGGAAAACTTGTTAACATATAGCACATAAAACTATATAAAACTATAGCACATATTTCATGCACATTTTGAGACAGAAGAATAACCTGTGTAATAACCTGTGTAATTGTAAAATTGCCAACAAGCAAATTCGCGTCGAAATTGGCTTCAAGGATAGAAATTGTTCCACCGCTTGTTACTGAAAACACCCTCACCATCATCTGTCGAACAGTGACATATATGGCGTCCACCCAACACCCCTTATATTTTTTTCCCTTGGCTGACGAGAAAAGGAGGAGGGGGGGGTGGGAGGGGGATGTCTTGCAAGCGATTTTGTTCTTTGTGTCGTATACAGACATCGTAGACGCAGACAAATAAGCTGCTTTAGGGCAATACCACAACTCATGGGCCTCTTGCCAAATCTTCAGCCGAAGTCACCTTGGATTACGACAAATCATTTACAGACTCCTATATTAAACCGAGGGATATTCATTACATCGCCTTTGTCCAGTGTATCTCCTGTCAAACGTGTTTGTGTAGTCCGGGTCTGCCAGAAGAATAGCGGGGTGACAATTACGTCTCCTGCTTCTTGGCAATGTTCCAGGTGTGTGCCTGTACCAGTGCGAAACGAAAAGTAAAACTGGATGAAAAAACATTTTTTTCCTGCATACGTATATATGTATTCACTATAGCTCTTACCGAAATTCAGCAAGTCGGTAGTCACAAGTTAGTTAAACAAGTAGGGAGAGGATTTTATTTCCAACACCACATATGTTAATATCATCTATAAAATGTCTGACATCAGGCTGTTCATTTGAAATATCTTACAGATAAATGCGAAATATTGTAATCATTTCAATTTTAACCGTATTACTAAACCTTCCTCTCGTCTTGCACTGGATTGTATATATCAGTCATTCTATCCTCGACTTGTGTAGCGAGAAGACCTGTTCTCACGAGTATATCACATTACTACCGTATATATCAGAGCGTGCTCTTATCAGCTATTGATAGAACTTACAGCCATACATGGGTATTTGTGCGTGAAGTGTGTTGTGTTACCTGAGTCTCTGTGCTTAAGTATTTATATACATGTGTATCAGGTTTCATAGCATTATGTTGAAAAATAAGCGAGAAATAAAAGTATTTCACCACACAAATATCTCAAAAATGGAAAGGGAGAAAAAGACCAAAATGTCTTTAGGAGCATTACCTGTGATAAAATTCGTCATTAATTTGTTTGGCAATTAATTTTAATCAAGAAATGCCCTACCCCGGTCAACATGTGAACATATCAACCTATTTATGTTAAATTTTAAAATTTACCATGTTCCATTAAAGCGTAAATTTGTATTCTGTCTTTACATTTCTGAGCAAAACCTACTCTAACGTGTTTATAAACCCCTCACCTATTGGCACCCTGGTGGGGTGATTAAGGCTAACGTTTTAGTTATGGGGGTCTGCTTCAGTAATGTGCACAAGCAGCGATGTACAGTTTATAGCAGGAGGCAGTACACATTTACCAGCAGGTGAATATAGACACAGTGACCTAATTATTACCGTTCAGTGAGCTAATACCCCTAATCAAGAGGAGCTAAGGAAACACGACTGCCTTAGTTCACATTCTCTTAGGCACACTTTGTTGTCAAATTTAAAGCATTAACAATTCGAATTTGGTTTTCATCCTTAAGTGAGCGGAAATGTAAAGAATGTGAAATAAAAAAAAAATATGACCAAATTTCACCCTTGAAGGGTTCTAGTAACCTCAAGGAAATCCTGCTGCCATCAGAAATGTTCGTGTACTTCTGTACATTTAAGGAAATGAACTGATTTGGTCATTGTTGCCTATCGTCATGAAGCCAATGTAAAGTGCGCACATCTAATGTTTTAGCGATGTAACAATTCTGTTATGTTTCTGGCCTGTACTGTATATCTTAAGATCTAATCGAGGTTCATCGACAGCCTCGGTGGTCTCGTAGTTAGAATGTCCGCCTCGAGGCCGGGAGATCCTGGGTCGAATCATACCAAAGACTTTAAAAATGGTGCTTGTTGCTTGGGGCTCAGCATTGAGAGGCCAGGGCAAGGTTAGAGCAAGGAAACAGAACTGGTCGGCCCGGTGTCAGTATAATGTGTCTGGGTGGGGTGTCATGTCTGGTGTCTTTGGCATGATGTTCCAATGGACTCGACCTGCCATAAGATTACACACTTTCAGTATACATCAGAAGGACTCCTCGTCGTCATATGATTGAAACCTTGTTAAGTACGACGATAAACTCCAAGCACTCACTCACTCACTCCAAATTTTATACCTGTATACAATGCACACCAACATCAACTGTTATTCTCTTCACCCTAGCCAATGTAGAGATTTGTTAATCGGTGTCTGCCAGGTGGATCTACAAGTGATGTTTTCCTGTTAGACGTTAGACAGAAGATTGATCAACATAAGGACATTGACAGTGTTTAGAGTACACGCTCATGGTAACAATTCAGTTCCAGGAAGTCTCGTGAGCTGGACGAAATTGTATCACTACGACCCTGCTTATGAACCGAAACGACCCTATGTATTTAAACAAGCTTGTACTGACGGGGGGGAAATATAGCGCACAGAGCAATGGAATTTTTAAAAGAACATTCTGCAAACTGGGTCAGGTGTTACCCGTAACACGACACGAACTCTTCACACAATGAGTGAAGGAGTCATGCAAACGTGGGCCCGGAAAATAGTTTGACATAATGAGTATGTGCCCCAAAAATATGTCTGTCTGATTACATCGCCACCATACTTATTCGAGAACACTGAACGATATTATTCTTTGTTTATCGTTGTTCATCACCGTGATTAAGAATATTTCACATCCGAAGGTGGTCAGATGCATGAGGAGAGGAAACCCTGAATATCCGAGGGGAGGAAACCCTACTGATGGGTGCTAACAAATGTCCTCACGTAAGGCTAGTCTGACGAGGGTATATAACGTAAGCGTGCAATAGTAAGGCATTAAAACACGGACTTTTGACAGGAAACGCTGACATCGCTAATCTTCCCGTATTAGGATATGCGGGGAAACCTCCATCCAAACGTCACACGTCCTCCTGTACCGGTATCACTGGTTAACAGGCTTGTGCACACCACAATAGATTCATTATACAATAGACTCAAACTGATGTTATACTTGTAAACAGCATCTTGGTTCGAACTAACATGGCCAAAAAGTCAATAAATAAACCTTCCACCGCAGCCACCACCACAAAAATACCTGCAAAAATAGTGCTTCGTCATCTGTGACAACCGCAGACCTGACAATCACATCGAAGTAATCTCGAGGTCATCATGGTTACTCATGTCATTTCTAAGTTGTTGACCTATGTGGCTTAGTGGTTAAAGGCGCTTGTCTTTCCCTCGACAAGACACAGCCGGTGCGCGTTCAATTCTGGTCATCAGCGGGGAATTTGATGAAACTCTACTCTCACTGATCGTCAGGCCTTGGTGACAGTAAGAGGTCGAAAATGTTTCCCATGACTGTTTCCGAAATTCAACGTTCGTTGTATACCACTTGGTGTCCGCCAAAATAATTTATTTATTTCATTTCTGCTTTAAGCCATGCTAAAGAATATTTCACGTACAAGACGTCGACCAGAACTATGGTGGGAGGAAACTCGGCACAATGGTAGATGGGATAAGACATTCATAATTCCAGGAGAACACCACCTAATGTGCCAGAAATATAACACGTATCAAAATGTATAGAACATGTTGCCAGTTCAAACCATCCTGTGTGAAATGGGCGCTTCTAGGTGTTGTGCTCCGCATAAATGTTAAAGGCCTTGCTTGGAGGAGTCACATTTAAAGATGTTGAGGGTCATATTTTACATGTAGCATCACTTTAACATTTTGTAAAGGTTTTCAGTAAAGTACATGTTTTAATAGAGTTTAGGACTCATCTTTTTACAACTTTAAGCGCGCACTGAATACTGGGACAAAATCATGGTGGGACTGCTAAAATCGTCATAATTACAAAGATTCTGTCAATGAATCATTAGGTTTTTATCCTTTCGGATTTTAACCCCAGATGCTATCTGGACAAACTTCGGTATTCCAGTCATACAAAGAAGTGTTAGACATTTTAACCACTAAAACAGTTCGTATCAGACTGTTTTGATGAAGTTGTTGAATCAGACTCAATCAGTTGGTGGATGGATTGGCGTATAACGCCGTTCTCAAGAAGACTTCACTTATTTGACAGCGGTCAGGGTTATGGCCGAGGGAAGCCATGATGATATCTTAGGTCAGGTGTAGCTCTGTGTTGTCCACACCCAACGTTCAATCTCACAGATAAACAGCACAGTGCGATCATACATATACATAGCACCTTGAGTCTGAAAATGGAATACAAATTGTATTTTTTGATTGGCATTTCTTCCTGGAGTAATACCAAAGCAGACGTTTAAGCAGCAGACTGTTCCCAAAGAAGTTTCATTTATCCTTCAATTTTCAGAGAAAGGATGAAAACACACGCTCTGTGCATATGACAGGTGTAGTGTATTTATAATGTAGTGTGCACAGCAGAGGATCTCTATAGGTGTGGGTTCCTAGTATGTACTTCGTTCTATCATAACGTCAGCTAGGCTCCCGTTTCCATCCGCTCAAGCCTTGAAGAGTTCCACCAGAGGACCTGAAATTTTTCTTAGTGAAGTCTTTCTTTCTTGTGTCAACCGCCATATAAGTGTACTCTGTTTCATTTTTCCGGGAAATTGGCTTTTGGGCGACTGGAAACAGAAGGAAGCAATTGGAAGCAACACCGAGCATCGGATCACGGAGGCTGTTTTTGTGAACCTAAATGACTCAGCAGCTGTTTGGAGTTAATCATGTTATACTTTTCGGCCACCCGAAGCGTATCCGTCCAGTTCCGTCGATCTGTGTGTGCTTGGGCCAGTCGGTCACACTTATTCACGATAGTAAAGTTTTGTCAGACTTTTCTAGACAAGCCTTATGATTTTGAACTCGGAATCCGGACTTCTAAACTCGGGGACGTGGTATCAGTTTGATGGCAGTGTCGAGAGGCAGAGCTTCCAGGGCCTACACGACCACTGGATCCTCGCATAGCATAATGGGATAGATCATCACACATGTACACGGAAGGCAAACTTTTAATCTGTTTAAAATTTATTCACCAAATCATATCGATACTCCTCAGATCCCAATCGCCAATGCCCAAATGTAGCAATCTGGAGCAATCAAGAGACAAGCAGCCTCTGGGGCCTACACGACCCCTGGACCCCCACCAAACATGCTGTAGTCTTTTATATATAATACACGCAGCTTCCGCTTTTAAAACGTTTTTTCACCATGTCCATTCACGGCTCAGTGCTTTTATATACCTTCCCTCGGCACCTTAAAATGGCTGAGCACACGGTAATCTAGAGACGTGGAGCTTGGCGGCCCCTGGAACTACTTGTTGGGATAGACCTTTATTCTTAGTTTAATTTTCTAGAAATGATTATTCACCACGTTGTTTGTTAAACGGCTCAGTAATCCTCAGGGACCAATACCACAAACGAAGTTTGGACCTCAGAATTATTAAGCTCAATTTAACACCTTATCTGATACTTTCTGATAATGAACTTTGTGTCACTTGTTCTTCGTTGTGATATATATGCAGCATTCCTGCGTTTTATTTTAAAATATCATGAATGTTTGATTTTACCTTAGTTTGAAAAGTTTTGCTAAAGTCCAAAATTGCTTTGTGGAATCCGTCCCAGATGCCTACTCTCAGTTGCCCAACATGGCTGAGAACTCATTTACAGTATATCTATGAACATTTATTAACATCTATAACACATATTTCATGCACATCTTGAGAAGGGAAAATAACTTGTGTAGTAAAAATTGCTGAAATGCCAATACACAAACTCACGTCGAAATTTACTTGGCTGCAAAGGTAGAAATTGTCGCACTGCTTGTTGCTGTAACCATAGCCTGCCGGGCTATGACATATATCACGACCCCCCACCCCACACCCCTTCTTAGATTTTTTCGCCACATCTCCCCTGGTACATTTAGGCACATGTACTGAGAAGTTTAACCAGTTCATGTGACAACCTGTTATATTAGGTCGAGCGGTATAGATTACGTCACCTTTGCTCTCAGTGTCTCTCGACAAACGTGTTTGTTATTGCCTCTGTGTGTAGCTCAGTGTCTTATACATTTACTGGTGCAGATAAAAGTGTGTGTCAGAGGGTTAAAACGATGTGAAAAACAAAACTGGGTCATGCAACTCCTTTGGCTTTATGTTTAGTTGACACGGCCTTTATTTATATCTGTTCAGAAAATGTCTTTTCGACGTTCAATGTATAGGAAATTATAGTCCGTTTAAACAAATGTGATTGAGTACATTCCAGCTTCACGTTTGTGTTCAGCATACCTCGTCCCCGCCTTCAGCATGTCTAAATCAAGATAGTCTTTGCAGTGCTGGATACAGTATAACATCATTATCACCGAAACGAAAGACGTCGGGTATTATTATAGAGTCAATAAATACCTCTCCTGCGATTGGCTGAAAGTGACACACACGTGATATATGACAATTCCTTATGTAGCCTGGTTATTTATAAGAAATAAGGTCTGATGGAATACTCTGACATCATAATGGATCTCCCTCTTCGTTTTTCTCTCTGAATGTGTACAGTTGTTGTTTGCCATCACATATATCCTCAGCCCTCTTGTAGAGTTCTTTGGTTCTTTCTTGTCAAATCACTGGCTACATGTTTTGTGGGATATTTTTGCTGCCGAAAAGTGGGGAGGGTACCGCCTGGTGTTGTCCCTTTGTGTCGTATACAGGCATTATTCAGACTCACAAATTAGTTGCACTAGGGCAGAACAACAACCCCGGTGCCTATTGCCAATGCGGCCGCTGTGAGTTCACGTCCAGCCCATGCCAGATTCCTCTCCTGTCTTACTTTGAATGGTCTGCCAACAGAGGGAATTGTCACGGGTTCCCGTCCCACTATGATGATGGCCGCCGTCTATTAAGTGAAATTTTCTTAATTACCGAGTAAAATAAAAAAAATTACATAAATAAAAACATTACAGGTGTGCTTCGTTTGTAGCACATGGAGTCCCATCATTGAGTGCTAACCGGATTTTAATACTGACATATTTTTGCAGTCAGTTATAAGTGGTGTCTACAAAATTCGTCGGTTAGTAAAACAGTAAGGCACCCAAGGATTTTTCAACAAAATGGACAACTGGCAAGCAGTCAGTGTGGATTGTCTTCTACTGGGAAGTCCGACATACATTTTTACGTGTCAAATGTAATTTTTGCAATGCATCCGCAGTATCAAATTACAATGGTTCTGTGTTAAATAATCAACATTGTGTCCACAAAGGCCTCGTTACACGCCCTGAACATGTGACAGCCGATGTCTATTTCCCTGACGCTACGACGCTTTGGCAACCGTCCAGGCGAGAGCACCTACTAAAATGTTTTAGATTCGTCGACCGAAGTCACCTTGGATTACGTGCTAACCTGCTGTATTAAACCGAGCGATATTCATTACATCGCCTTTGCCCTGTGTCTCTCCCGTCAGGCGTGTATGTGTTGTCTGGCTCTGCCACAAGAATAGAGCAGTGGCTAATTTGTTTACTAGTCCTTGGCAATGGATTAGGTATATTGCAGTACCAGGGCGACACGACAACTAAAGTTTGGTCACCAACTTTTTGGGGTTGTATCTGTAGACGGCCTTCACTCTTATACATTCACCATTCGCCGCATTCGGTATGTCGGCAATCACAAGTAGCTTCACCAAGTGGAAAGGGGATTTTATTTCAGAAAGCGCTCCACATATGTTAATATCATCAATAAAATGTCTTCACATCAGGCTGTTGATTTGAAATGCCTTACAGATAAATGGGAATTATTGTCGTCATTTCAATTTTAACCGCATTACTAAACCTTCCTCTCGGAATATGTCCACTTGTGACTTATCATAACATGGGTTCTCAGACCTCCTGTTTATTTCTTTGGGTCTATTTTTTTTACATTTGCTGACTACATTTTTGTTTGACTTTTGCCTGATATGAAGTAGTTATAACACCGATCCAGATTTTGAAAGTTAAAACTGATTTAATACTTACAGATATATGCAGTAAAAACCTTCCCCTATAAGCAATAGCATTATTCCGCATGAATGAATGATGTTGTACTTTTGGCGCTGAAGCGAGGAACAATCAAAAGGACCACCGTTAGGACGGGCGTGTGTGGGGGGGGGAGGGGGGGGCTGGTAGCAACAAGGTGATGACCATAATGTCTATGCTACTATCAGCAGAAATGTCCGCTCCCTTCTGTCTATTTAAGGATACTGGAGCGCCTTGTGTGCAAAATTTCACAATTGCCTTGTGTAGCACAAAGTATTGATCAAATATGAGAATATGCGTATATGTTCTGAAAGCTAAACGAGTGCTGATCTCAAAAACGCTTTTAAAAATCCCCTAACCTAATATTATTCAAAATAGAAGGTTCTGGAAAAAATGGAGCCGTTTTTCAGAATCCTATTTTTTCGCCAGTATTGCAAAGTTTCATTTTCTTTTTCCTGCGTAGAGTGATAGTTTACTATTTAAACTGAAAAAATCAACCCCCCAGATTCTTAATATTCATATTAGATTCTTCTGAGTGATCAAGTTAAAACTTTTATAAAATTAAAAACTTTTTGGAACTATGACGCTATTTGGCTAATATTTTTAAGGCTAAAAAACATATCAATAATTTGTGGGACCGCTATTTTAGCTTAAGTATTTCTCTACATCTGTACCAAGTTTCATAGCATTATGTTGAAAAATAAGCGAGAAATAAAAGTATTTTACCACACAAATATCTCAAAAAAAAGGGAGAAATAGACCAAAATGTTTGGGAGAGTGTTATTTGTGAGAAAATTCGTCATTAATTTGCTTGCCATTTGTTTTGTCAACCTACTTATTTTAAATTTTAAAACTTGCCATGCTCCATTATAGCCTAAATTGGTATTTTATAATGACAGTTCTCAGCCAAACCTGGTGGAGCGTGTTTATAAACCTCTCCCCCTATGGCACCCCGGTGAGGTGATTAAGACTTTTGTCAAGTGAATAGGTCTGCTTGGGCAGTATGTACAACCAACCATGTACACTTTATAGAAGGAGGCAATACACATTTACCAGAGGTGTGCCTATATTCACAGCAGGTAACCCCGTTCAGTGAACCAATCCTCCTAATCAGGGGAGCTAAGAAAACACAACCGCCTTGGTTCACAACATGTTACACCTTTTGACAAAGTTAAGGTATTTACCGTTCGAATTTGGTTTTCATATTGAAGCGAGTGAAAAGACAGGATAAAGGAGAATAAGAAAGTGAAATAAAAAAAATTATGACCAAATTTCACCCTTAAGAGGTTCTTGTATCCTTAAGGAAATATTACTGGCAGTACATTTAAGGAAATGAACTGATTTGATGATTGCTACCTATCGTCTTTCAGTAAGTTTTAAAGTACGCACATCTAATGTTTTAGTGATGTAAAAATTTGGTTATTCGTCTGGCCTGTACTGTATATCTTAAGATCTAAACGTTCATCTATCAAATAAAACCAGTAGGCATAAGACTATGCTTCGTCAGTCTTCGGAAGTTGACCTACACGTGATGTTTTCCTGTTAGATGTTAGACAGAAGCTTGATCAACATAAGGACATGGACAATATTTAGAATACATGCCCATGATAACAATTCAGTTCCAGGAGGTCTCGTATCACGACGACCCTGCTTATAAACCGAAACGGCCCGACGCATTTAAACTAGCTTGAACTCAAGGGAGAAAAACATAGCGCATAGAACTGTGGAATGTTGTTTGCTGTAAAGAACATTCTACAAACTGGGCCAGGCGTTACCCGGAATACGATACAAGCGCTTCACACGATGATGACGGTAAACTGGTTTTCGGGGAAACCCCATCCAAACGTCACACGTCCTCCTGTACCGGTGTCTCTGGTTAACAGGCTTGTGCACATTACAACAGACTCATTATCCAACAGACTCAAACTGATGTGATACTTGTAAACAGTAACATGGTTCGAACTAGCATGTCCAAAAAATCAATAAACAATCCCTCATTCCCACTACCACCACAAAAACACCTGTGATTCATCATTAGTGAAAACAAAAGGTACGCGTTCAATCCCTGATGTTGACGGGGAATTTGATCATACCCTGCCCACACTGGTCGTCAGGTATTGATGACAGTAAGAAGTCGAAGAGGCTCATACGTCTGTTTGCGCAGTCAAATGCTCGTTAAATACCACCTGGTCTCCGCCAGAATGATTTATATATTTATTTAATTTGTGCCGTAGGCCAGCATCATGGTGGGAGGAAACAGGGCACAGTGGTTGAGGAGACAAGACATTCATAATTCTAGGAGAACACCACCTAATGTGCCAGAAATATAACACGTATGAAAATATACAGAACATGTTGCCAGTTCACACCACCTTGTGTGAAATGGGCGCTTCTAGGTGTTGTGCTCCGTATAAATGTTAAAGGTCTCGCTTGGAGGAGTCACATTATAAGATGTTGAGGGTCATATTTTACATGTTACATCACTTTAACATTTGGTAAAGGTTTTCAGTTTATGTACATGTTTTAATAGAGTTTATGACACTTTTTACAACTTTGATCACGCACTGACTACTGGGACAAAATCATGGTGGGACTGCTAAAATGGTCATAATTACAAAGATGCTATCAATGAATCATTAGGTCTTTATCCTTTGGGATTTTTAACCCCAGGTGCTATCTGGACAAACTTCGGTATTCCAGCCATGCAAAGAAGTGTTAGACCTTTAACCACTGAAACAGTTCGTTTCATCAAACTGTTTTGATGAAGTTGTTGAAGCAGACTCAATCAGTTGGTGGATGGATTGGCGTATAACGCCGTTCTCAAGAAGACTTCACTTATATGACAGTGGTCAGGGTTATGGCCGAGGGAAGCCATGATGATATCTTAGGTCACGTGTAGCTCTGTGTCGTCCACACCCAACGTTCAATCTCACAGATAATCTGCACAGTGCGATCATACATATACATAGCACCCTGAGTCTGAAAATAGAATACAAATGTATTTTTTGATTGGCATTTCTTCCTGGAGTAATACCAAAGCAGAGGTTTGATCCGCAGACTGTTCCCAAAGAAGTTTCATTTATCCTTCAATTTTCAGGGAAAGGATGTAAACACACGGTCTATGTATATGACAGGTGTGGTGGGTTTATAATGTAGTGTGCACAGGGCAGGATTTCTATGGGTGTGGGTTCCTAGTATATACTTCTTTCTATCATAACGTCAGTTAAAATCACGCTTCCATCCGCTCAAACTTTGAAGAATTCCACCAGAGGACCTGAAATTTTTCTTGGTGAAGTCATTCTTTATTGTGTCAACCGCCATATAAGTGTACTCCGATTATTTCATTCGAGGAAATTGGGTTTTTGCGACTGGAAACAGAAGGAAGCAATTGGAAGCAACACCGAGCATCGGATCATGGAGGCTGTTTTTTGTGAACCTAAATGACTCAGCAGTTGCTCGGAGTTAATCATGTCCTACTTTTCGGCCACTTGAAGCATATCCAACCAGTTCCGTCGATCTGTGTGTGCTTGGACCAGTCGGTCACACTTCTTCACGATAGTAAGGTTTTGCCAGACTTTTCTACACAAGCCTTATGATTTTAAACTCGGAATCCGGACCTCTAAACTCGGGGACGTGATATCAGTTTGATGGCAATGTCGAGAGGCGGAGCTTCCAGAGCCTACACGACCACTGGATCCACGCATAGCATAATGGGATAGATCATCAGATATGTACACGGAAGGCAAACTTTTAATCTGTTTAAAATTTATTCACCAAATCATATCGATACTCCTCAGATCCCAATCGCCAATGCTCAAAAGTAGCAATCTATAGCAATCAAAAGACAAGCAGCATCTGGAGCCTACACGACCCCTGGACCCCCAACAAACATCCTGTAGTCTTTTGTATACATTACACGCAGCTTCCCCTTTTAGAACATTTTCCACCGTGTCCATTCACGGCTAAGTACTTTTATATACCATCCCTCGGCACCTTAAAATGGCTGAGAACACGGTAATCTAGAGTCGTGGAGTTTGGCGGCCCCTGGACCTTCGCCTAATTTGTTGGGATAGACTTTTATTCTTGGAGCCCCCAGGTTTATTTTCTAGAAATGATTATTCAGCATGTTGTTTGTTAAACGGCTCAGTCATCCTCAGGGACCAATACCACAAACGAAGTTTTGACCTCAAAACTATTAAGCTCATTTTAACAGCTTATCTGATACTTACTGATAATGAACTTTATGTCACTTGTGCCTCGGTCTGATATATATATGCACCATTCGTGTGTTTTATTTTAAAATATCATGAATGTTTGATTTTACCTTAGTTTGAAAAGTTTTGCTAAAGTACAAAATTGCTTTGTGGAATCCGTCCCAGATGCCTACTGTCAGTTGACCAATACGGCTGAGAACTCATTTACAGTATATCTATGAACATTTATGAACATCTATAACGCATATTTCATGCACATCTTGAGAAAGGAAAATAACCTGTGTAGTAAAACTTGCTGAAATGCCAATGCGCAAATCCACGTCGAAATTTACTTGGCTGCAAAGGTAGAAATTGTCGCATCTCTTGTTGCTGAAACCATCATCACCATAGCCTGCCGGGCTATGACATATATCACGACCCCCCCTCACCACAACCCTTCTTAGATTTTTTCGCCAGATCTCCCCTGCTACATTTAGGCACATGTACTGAAATATTCAACCAACATGTGACAGCCTGTTTAATACGTCGAGTGGTATAGATTACGTCACCTTTGCCCTGCGTGTCTCTCGTCAAACGCGTTTACTGTTGCCTCTTTCTATAGCTCAGTGTCTTTGTTTACTTGTGCCGATTAAAGTGTGTGTCAGAGGGTTTAAACGATGTGAAAAACAAAACTGGGTCTTGCAAGTCTTTTGGCTCTATGTTTAGGTGACACGGCCTTTATTTATATCTGTTCAGAAAATGTCTTTTCGACATTTAGTGTATCGGAAATTATAGTCTGTCTAAACAAATATGATTGATTACATTGCAGCTTTACGTATGTCTTCAGCATACCTCATCCCGGCCTTCAGCATGTCTAAATCAAGATAGACTGTGCAGTGCTAGGTACAGTATGACATCATTATCATTGAAACTAAGACATCGGGTATTATTATAGAGTCAATAAATACCCCTTCCGCGATTGGCTGAAAGTGCCACACGTGATATATGACATTTCCTTATGTCGCCTGGTTATTTATAAGACATAAGGTCTGATGGGATCCTCTAACATCATAATGGATCTCCCTCTTCGTTTTTCTCTCTGAATGTGTACAGTTGTTGTTTACCATCACATAAATTCTCAGCCCTCCTGTAGAGTACTTTAATTTTTTCTTTTCAAATCACTGGCTACATGTTTTGTGGGATATTTTTGCCGCCGAAAAGGAGGAGGGGATACCAGCTGGTGTTGTCCCTTTGTGTCGTATATAGGCATCATTCAGACTCACAAATTAGTTGCATTAGGGCACAACAACCCTGGTGCCTATTGCCGCTGTGAGTTCACGTCCAGCCCATGCCAGATTCCTCTCCGGTCTTACTTTGAATGGTCTGCCAGTAGAGGGAATGGTCACGGGTTATATCCCACTATGATGCTGGCCGCCGTCTTTTAGTGAAATTTTCTTGATTACGGAGTAAAATATAAAAAAATTACATAAATAAAAACATTACATGCTTCGTTTGTAGCACGTGGAGCCCCATCATTGAGTGCTAACTGGATTTTAATACTGACATATTTTTGCAGTCAATTATAAGTGGTGTCTACAAAATTCGTCGGTTAGTAACAAAGTAAGGCACCCAAGGCTTTTTCAACAAAATGGACAACTGCCAATCAGTCAATGTGGATTGTTTTCTATTGGGAAGTCCGACATATAATTTTACTTGTCAAGGTATAAGAATAAAGGAATGATTACGGTTTAATTTTTTGCAATGCATCAGCAGTATCAAACTACAATGGTTCTGTGTTAAATAATCAACACTGGGTACACAAAGGCCTCGTTACACGCTCTGAACATTTGACAGCCGATGTCTACTTCCCACACGCTACGGCGAGAGCACCCACTAAAATGTTTCAGATTCGTCGACCGGAGTCACCTTGGATTACGTGCCAACCTGCTGTATTAAACCGAGCGATATTCATTACATCGCCTTCGCACTGTGTCTCTCCTGTCAAGCGTGTTTGTGTTGTCTGGCTCTGCCAGAAGAATAGAGGAGTGACTAATTCGTCTCCTGCTTCCTGACAATGGATCAGGTATACTGCATTACCAGGGCGACACGACAAGTAAAGTTTGGTCACAAACTTTTTTGGTGTTGTATATGTAGACGGCCTTCACTCTTATACATTCACGATTCGCCACATTCGGCATGTCGGCAGTCACAGGCAGCTTCAACAAGTGGAAAGGGGATTTTATTTCAGAAAGCGCACCACACATGTTAATATCATTAATAAAATCAGGCTGAATTGCCTTACAGATAAATAGGAATTATTGTAATCATTTCAATTTTAACCGCATTACCAAACCTTCCTCTCGGAATATGTCCACTTGTGACTTATCATAAGATGGGTTCTCAGACTTCCTGTTTATTTCTTTGGGTCTATTTTTTTTACATTTAATGGCTACGTTTTTGTTTGACTTTTGCTTGAGATGAAGTAGCTATATCATCGATACAAATTTTAAAATTTAAAACTGATTTAATACTTGCAGATATATGTAGTAAAAACCTTCCCCTATAAGCAATAGCATTCTGCCTATGTCGGTGGTATTCTCACGTTACAGAATATATCTTAACTCACCTTGCTGTGAATACACATGGGGGCAGTTTGTTTTGTACTTCACTTGTGCGTAATAGGCGTCACTAGTGTGGACATTCTGGTATAACGCTCAAAGCGGGTTTTGGCCATCCGACTGAAGTTGTACTGAGAGGGCTCATAGAAGGCACCAGACCTGGGGTTAATCCCATCTCCACTCATGTTTTGATCTATAAAGTTACCAAATTAAATTGGACAGGGGGTGGTTGAACAAATGGTTGTCTTTCAATCGCGAGGACAAACCAATTACGGCATAACTTTCCTGGTTGACCCGGTGTGAGGACTTTTCCGGGCACGATGTTCCATTAGGGTGGCACATATATATGCCGACATTTAGGGGATTATTCGGCCTGATGTTGTAGTGAGGAAGCACATGTATGCTGCCAATAGGAGGATTATTCGTCGTGAATGAATGATAATGCACTTTTGTTACTGAAACCAGGAACAGTCCAAAATGGGGGGGGGGGGGGGCTGATAGCAACAAGGTGATAACCAAAATGTCTTTGCTACTACCAGCAGAAATGTCCGTTCATTTGCATGTATTTAACGATACTAGAGCGCCTTGTCAGCAAAATTTCACAATTGCCTTGTGTGGCACAAAATATTGATCAAATATGACAATATGTATATATATTCTGAAAGGTAAACGAGTGTTTATCTCAAAAAATCTTTTGAAAATTTTCCTAACCTAATATTATTCAAAATATAGAGAAAGATTTGTAAAAATGAAGCTGTTTTTGAAAATGCTATTTTTTTCGCCAAGTTTCAAAATTTTCCTTTCTTTCATGCGTAAGGTGATAGTTTACTATTTACACTGAAAAACTAAAAAGTCCACACATTTTTCATACTAATATTCATATTAGATTGTTAAAACTTTCCAAAATATTTTAAAAGTTTTTGAAACTTTGATGCTTTTTCACTGATATTTTTAAACCTAAAAAATTATATCAACAATTTGTGCCACTGCTATTTCAACTTAAGTATTTAGCCACATGTGTGCCAAGCTTCTTAGCATTATTCTGAAAAATAAGCGAGAAATAAAACTATTTCACCACACAAATATCTCAAAAATGGAAAGGGAGAAAAAGGCCAAAATGTCTTCAGGAGCATTATTTGTGACAAATTCGTCACATTAATTTTAATTAATTTTAATCAAGAATTACCCTACCCCAGTTAAAATGTGAACATATCAACCTCTTTATGGTAAAGTTTAAAACTTACCATGCTCCATTAAAACGGAAATTTGTATTCTGTCTTGATATTTCTCAGCAAAACCTGCTAGAACGTGTTTATAAGCCCCTCACCTACTGGCACCCCGGTGGGGTGATTAAGGCTAATGTTTTAGTTCATAGGTCTACTTGGGCAGTATGCACAACCAGCCATGCACAGTTTATAGCAGGAGGCAATACTCATTTACCACAGGTGTGCCTGTATTCACAGCAGATGAATATAGACACAGTGAGCTGATTCCCTAATTACCTTTGAGCGAGCTAATCTCCCTAATCAGGAGGAATTAAGAAAACACAACTGCCTTAGTTCATATGTCAAACTTTTCGTCAAATTTAAGGTATTTACACTACGAATTTGATTTTCATCCTTAAGTGAGTGGAAAGATAGGAGAAAAGAGAGTAAGAATGTGAACTAAAATAAAGATATGGCCAAGTTTCCCTCACGTAAATAGTACGGCCAGCAAAATTGTCCGTTCACTTCTGTACATGTACGGAAATGAACTGATTTTACGATTGTTGCCTATCGTCTTTAAGCCAATGTGAAGTAGGCAAATCATATTTTAGTCATGTGAAAATTTTGTTACTCTTCTGGACTGCACTGTATATCTTAATATCTAAATTCTCTCTATAAAATAAAACCAACACCGCATAAGACTGTCCTTCGGCAGCCTTCGGAAGTTGGTCTACACAATATATTTTCCTGATTGACCTTAGATAGAAGTCTGATCAACATAAGGACATTGACAGTGTTTAGAATACATATCCACAATAACAATTCAATTCCAGGAAATCTCGTGGGTTTGAGAAAATTGTGTCGCTACGACCCTGATTAGAAACCGAAACGATCCGACGTATTTAAACAAGCTTGAACTGAAAGGAGAAAAAAATATAGCGCACAGAATTATGGAATGTTTGGTGTAAAGAACATTCTACAAACTCGGCCAGGTGTTACCCGTAATACGATACAAACGCTTCACACAATGAGTAAGGGAGTTTGTGTCGTGATACATTCTGCAAACGTGGGCGCGGAATAAAGTTTGACGTAATGAGCCTGTGCCGCGACATTTTGTCTCTGTGGTTTACATCGCCACCATGCTTTCCGCACGTCTATCCAGTTATGCCAGAGCACTGAACGATATTATTCTTTGTTTATCATGGTTCATCGGCGTGATTCAGAATATTTCACATCCGAAGGTGGTTAGATGCATGAGGAGATGAAACCCTGAATATCCGAGGGGAGGAAACCCTGAATATCCGAGGGGAGGAAACCCTACTGATGGATGCTAACAAATGTCCTCTCGTAAGGCTGCAGCAAAACCAGCGACAGCGGGAATGAAACACCCGACCACACTGGCTAGTTTGACGAGGGTACATAACGTGAGCGTGCAAGAGTAAGGTATTAAAACACGGACTTTTGACAGTAAACGCTGACATCGCTGACCTTCCTGTATTACGATATAAGGGGAAACCTCCATCCAAACGTCACACGTCCTCCTGTACCGGTGTCTCTGGTTAACAGGCTTGTGCACACCACAATTGACTCATTATACAATAGACTCAAACTTATGTGATACTTGTAAACAGTAACATGGTTCGAACTAGCATGTCCAAAAATCAATAAACAATCCCTCATCCCCACTACCACCACAAAAATACCTGCAACACCTGTGATTCATCATTAGTGAAAACAATACGCGTTCAATCCCTGATGTTGACGGGGAATTTGATCATACCCTGCCCACACTGGTCGTCAGGCCTTGGTGACAGTAAGAGGTCGAAGACGCTAGTATGACTGTTTGCGCAGTCAAATGCTCGCTAAATACCACTTTGTCTCCGCCAGAATGATTTATATATTTATTTAATTTGTGCCGTAGGCCAGCATCATGGTGGGAGGAAACAGGACACAGTGGTTGAGGAGCCAAGACATTCAAAATTCCAGGAGAACACCACCTTAAGTGCCAGAAATATAACACGTATCAAAATATACAGAACATGTTGCCACTTCAAACCATCCTGTGTGAAATGGGCGCTTCTCGGTGTTGTGCTCCGCATAAATGTTAAAGGTGTCGCTTGGAGGAGTCACATTATAAGATGTTGAGGGTCATATTTTACATGTTGCATCACTTTAACATTTTGTAAAGTTGTCAGTTTAAGCACATGTTTTAATAGAGTTTAGGACTCTTCTTTTTACAACTTTAAGCACGCACTGAACACTGGGATAAAATCATGGTGGGACTGCTAATTATGGAATGGTCATAATTGCAAAGATTCTGTCAATGAATCATTAGGTCTTTATCCTTTGGGATTTTTAACCTCAAATGCTATCTGGACAAACTTCGGTATTTCAATCATGCAAAGAAGTGTTAAACTTTTAATCACTGAAACAGTTTGTATAAAACTTATTTTTGTGATGGTTTCGTCTTTGTTTTTTCAAAATCCCCTCCTTATCTTTCACACATTTGATAAGCTTTGCCTCCAGCAAAATAAAATTGATAGCACTTCTCATAAGAGAAGAAGAGGTGTCACTAAATTATCCATACGGTATAGTATGTGGCATGGCCCGAGTACCAATCTATGTACTCACATAGGATATTACTGAGATGTGACCGAAGATTAGCTAATCGGGGACATTGTATAAAATAGTGAGGAATGGTAAAATCCTTTCTACATAGCTGTTGTCAATGAACAAACCGCGTGATGTTATAGAGTTACCGCCCCTACATTTCATCGCCAAAGTTTCAAACAAGGGCCTGCAAACGATATACGCCTCGCATTCGAGTGGAAATGACGATCGCTGCCGAGAGATATATTTGCCGAGCTGTCATGTTTAGCAGTCTTGCCTGTTTGGCGTTTTCTTCAGCAGGCTAACTTTACGTTTATGGGGATAAAATTATAGGTTCTTTCAAATATTCCAATAAAAAGAGCAAATTCGAATAAATTTTTCCACAACCATCAATGTTTGGATTCGAACATTTCGAAAAAATATAACGAGAATATTTATTTATTTATTTGACTGGTGTTTTGCGCCGTACTCAAGATTATTTCTCTCATACGGCGGTGGCCAGCATTACATTGGGAGGAAGCTGGGCAGAGCCCGGAGAAACCCACGACCATCTGCAGGTTGCTGGTGGACCTTCGAACGTACGGCCGCAGAGGAAGACAATATGAGCTGGACTTGAATTCACAGCGAACACATTGGTGTTAGGCTTCTGCGTCATTGTGCTGCTCTAGCGAGCTAACCAAATGAGCTATAACAAGAGTACGGAGGCAGTGTGCCTTGACAGCTGTGTGCAGAAACCCAGACAAAACACCCTCTGGTGCGTTTTGATTATAAGGTGGACTTCATGCACCATGCTGGCAATGTATGTCGTCTGTGACGTCGCACAATTGTCCTTACACACTTGTGTTCAGTTCTGAATAATACAAATTGTGTACTGTGACCTGTTTAACTAATGTGTGCCTGTGCCTGAAAGAGCAAATCCGACATTGGATACTTGTCTTACATCCCCTGAAATAGAAATCCCTATGACGTCATTGGTAACAAACATTAGGAGTATTGCAGCCATATTTTCCCACTTTCTTACGGCCAGTGTCGAGATATATTTTCTTCATACTGAAGTCCGTAGTGTCTACCAGTTCCAATCATCTTATTTACACTTTGTAGCTCCTTGTGAATTTTGTTGCAAACAAAAGATTGATTCAGTCGTTCACATAATATTGTTGAGAAGCGTTAAATAATTCAGAGGCTGATGGAGATCCCATTCGTTCTTAGGCAAATAGCCCAGCTTTCGTAAAGTATACGTTTGGAAAAGCACTGGCGAGGACAAAGCTTCTACCAGATGACGTCATCACAGAGAAGCCATGCCGTTAACGGAGTGATTATATTAAACTGTGTCATAACAAAATAAAACAAATTTGTATCATTAATTAGGATATTCGAGCAGATGTGTTTTACATCTTGATTTGAAAAGAGAAGTGATATTTATAATACGTTGATTAATAGGTAGTTTGTTCCATTCTCGAATCGGCGCCATAATGATGAGCGGTAGATTGTTCTGCAGGATCCGCTTCGAAACTGTGAAGAATAGTTTAAAGATGATAAAAGATTTGTGTGCTAAGAGTAATACAAACTAAAGAACTAAGGTATTCATTAAAACCATTGGCTATTGTAGTTATATCAGCTGTATTATTAAAAACACAATGGTAGTTCTGAAGATTTGCAGCGATTTGCCATTTCATTAAAATTGTTTTATTTATCCTTAACATTTTTTTTATTAAATCTCCTTTCAAAATAAAGCTTTCTTGGTAAAGGAAAAAACATTGTTTAACTTGCTTCTGAAGAATTTGTACCTATTTTCAGAAGTCACATCACTATGGTTCAGTTTCAGTCGGTATAATGGTATGAACCTTTGTTATAGATTGGAAACATTGCGATCAGATGTGGCTTTATTATGTGTGACATCGCTTAAGCTTAAACAGAATCCCACTTTGTATTTCGCATTTTGTTGATAAATCTTTGTTTCTTCGATGCGCTGTATTTCCCGTATTATATGATGTGTTCTGTTGGTTTTTAGTGTGTCGTGGTGAAATAATATGGAAGATCAGGAAATAATCAGTTATGTCTGTTGAAAGATTTCCAGAGGAGCTGTTAACTACATCTCGTTGACGTAATTATTTGGGAAGGAAGTAATTTGTCTTCTCTGTTTCACGAGAGTCTTATAAGGATTGTTGATGATCCGTTTTCAAGAGGTCGATAATAAAACCCTGCATGTTAACGGTTTTTTCCTAATATGTTTGTGCAATACATAAAATATGAATGCTAAGTCCGTTGCTTTTACTAGGTTATCTAAATACAATACGTATATGATGTGTTATGTGGCCTCCAAGCAAATAGAATGATATTTTCATGTGTATACTACACATGAAAAAAGTTCGTCGGAATTTGTCTCATTATTTTTACAGTACGACCAACTTGGTATGACGAAGGTTTTGAAGTCTTTGGAATCTGCTGGTTAAAACATTTTCTGTGGTAAAAGTTAACTTATATCTTTGTTTTTTCTCTTTGATGAGGCGCCCTAGGGGTAGGTATCCGCAACTGGGCTGCACTCTCCCTCTATCCCTATATAGTTAAGATGTAAAAAAATATATTTTTCTTTCAAGACTACGTCCTTTATACAGCCAGTTCGCAATGTTAAGAGTTTAACACCTCACGTTACACGGACTGCACGCTCAGATGGCTTGTAAGCAAAAGACATCATATGGCGAGCACGTGGAAATCATGACAGCTAAATCTTTGACAATTTCTCGTCCTCACGACATCTGATGTGTTCAAAACCTGTGTTATTATGCAAGATGTTGGCCATAATCTGAGCTTTTGCTATGTCATAATCGCATCAGATTTGAAAAGAACAGGAAATTTTGTGAAGAAATGAGAGAAAACGTATAGAAAACGGATGAGGCCGTTCTAAAAATCACGCGCCTCGAGAACTCGAGATTACGCAAAATCGTGAGAGAACATCACGTTTTGGCGAGTTCTCGACTCTCGTATTCTGTCGTTGCAAAATAGATCACGAGTCGAGAAACCGCGGATATTTTCCGCGTGTTCTTGAGTTCTTGAGCCACCCGTTTTGAAAACCAGGCGGCTCAAGAATCCGAGAACGCGAGATTAGCGCTAATACCAGGCGGTTTTGGCTATTCACGTGCTCTCGTGTTTTAAACACGCGCCTCGAAAAATCTTGCGCGATTAGGCTTAATCTCGTGCACAATTGACTAATCTCGTGTTTTCGTGTTCTCGAATCTCGCTTTATAAAAAAAACAAACAAAACAACACGTGGCAGGAGAACGCAAGATTTGCGCTAATCCGGCGCGGTTTTCATTTACCTCACGTTCTCGAGTTCTCAAGCCAGAAGCGTTTTAAAAACCACGCGTTCCTGGTGTTTAAAACGTGCGGCTTGAGAACTCTCCAAAACGGAGAGAAAATGTTTGCGGGTCTCGGGCATCGGGTATTTTACAGCGCCATAATTCGAGAGTAGAGGACGCGCGAAAACGTGATAATCTCACGCCGTTTTGCCTAATGTCGCATTCTCGGGTTCTGGAGCCGTGTGGTACTTAAAAGGCGCGGCTCGAGAGAGAGTGGCCGCGTCCATCTTCCATAAAAATGCGTCACAGAAGTGAAAACCACCTTAAAGTGACCACAACGACACACCTTACTGTTTAACCTGGAAACATTAAGTGAAAATAAATATGAACAAAACATAACTCGTCAAATGAATAACATGGCTCCCCCATAATGCTGTCTGTTGTTTACAAGCAATAAGCTTTAGGGTTTTCCGGGTTAAAAGTCGCGGCTATCCCTTTCCGTATCCATTTCTATTCATTGCCCGACCAGTTGAGTAAAGGGGCATCTTCCAAATTTGTCGCATTATTTTAGCAGAAGATCAGCTGGCTAAGGTAAATATGATGAGCTTGAGATGAGTAGGGCGTGAAAGGTTTCCGAATGTGCTGATTTAAATATTTTTCTGAGTCGAAAGTTCATTTATAATGCGAATTTTGTTCTCTCATGAGGCTCCATAGGGGTAAGTATACGGCAAGGTTCGCGCTGTTGCTGTTTAAGTTCTCTCATTATTTGTGCGTACTGTTGTGCAGACAAATCGTGACTGGATTTCATGTAAGACTACGCGAATATGGTGTCGAGTTGAAACCCATGGAAGTAGTACTGGTAGCTGAAAGAATCTTTTGAATTCTAAGTTCCCTTATGATCTCATTGGGATCCTATTTTATGCTTAATAAACCGTGCATTAAGTACATTCGTCATTAGATTTTTTTAAACATGTGTCATACGAAGGAACATTGCACAATTTGGACATGAAATCTTTGTCCTTTATGGTCACGTGTAACAGTGTTGTTACTCGTAACAGTTTTCTTGAACTCGTCGACTCCTTTTCAGGAATCAACTCTTGCTCGTTGTTTCACAACTACATAAATGGGGTGTTGCAGCCCATTGCGGATACCTGACCCTACAAAGAAGAAGTACCTGCAGACCACCTGAGAGTGCAGGTGTGATAATGTAGAATAATGCCTGGCACCCATTTCTTCTTTTATCAATCAAGCGTAAATCGTGTCTCTATGGTTCAGTAAGAGATCACTCTAATTTTTAATGATGTAAGCATTAGGCAATTTTTATTGATAATGCTGTAAGGGGCATTCCCAGCGTTTGAACACAATTCTTCAAACGAATTGGAGTGTGGTTATTTCATCTTCATCATTTCCTTCTCCAGGTAAGATTTTTGTAGAGAAACTATGTTATAGTTGTCAGAAAGAAATCATCTTTTAGCTCTCTAAATCTAGTTGGCTGAGATACATGTACGTGTAAGCTGATTATGTCGAAATTACATAAGAAAGTTGTGCGTAAGAATTTTGGCGCCATCCTAAGCAATGGAAGCCATAACCGTTCAACATTTGTAACGTAGTGGTGTCATCTGCCTTAATAGTCTTTGTATCAGAGATCTTGTAGAATTAAAGCGATCCAGCAGCAACTTCGTTTCCAGTTTTTGTTGGCACGGTTAGTATCAGTAGTAATTTTTGTTAACGTGTGAGATATTGATTTTCTGTAGAATTTGCGATTGGACTTCAAAATGCAATTCAGGGGAAATAACTCTTCTGATAGCCCGGTCTAGTGAGGTGTCTGTGTTGATTAAAGATGCGCGTGGAGGTTATATAATGTAGTAGATTTATGCAAGGGATGAGCCTGAGCCAAGTCTTGAGGAAGGGACTTGTTATAAGTACAATATCGGTTCTTGTACTCTGTGTGTGTATATTCACATTTTGAGCAATTTCAATGATTGTAAAATGTGTTATGTACCTGTAGATTTAATATGGCAGTTTCTTGTAGGTTGTTCTGTTGTTTAGTCTTTAAGCTTTGAATTCTCGTGATTCATATACTGACGTGAGTAATTCAAGTTAGGCTTAGTAGATATCTTGTTCTACATTTAAAGTCAGAAGTTGTGCCATCCTTGGTTATTGCCAAAGTTACAGATTTTGTGTATTGGAGTTTACACTGTGACTGAAGAGGTGTTCAGATAGAGTAGCAGCACATACATATAGGAGTTCAGACGGCTGAACTAAGTGAAATGAGGTTAGCCTTCGTGAAGATAAATACAAGTCAGGGTAATTGCATGGTAGTAAAGTATCAGTAAAGATGTTACAATAGCTGTGTGTTATCAAGAGTAGTGTGGAACTGAACTCTGACGTATTTGTGCAAGCCACATATAGATGTGTGTCATCCATCGTTGCTGTAAGGGACATTCCAAGCGTTTCAATACAATTCTTTACATGAACTGAAATGTGGTTCTTCATATTCATCATTACCTTCTCCAGGTAAGATTATTGTAGAGAAACTGTGTGATAGTTGTCAGACAGAAATCATCGTTTAGCTCTCTGATTCTAGTTGACTTAGATACATGTACATGTAAACTGATTATGTCGAAATTACGTAACAAAGTTGTGCGTAAGAATTTTTTTCGCCATCCTAAGCAGTGGAGGTCACAACCGTTCAACATTTGTAACGTAGTGGTGTCATCTGCCTTCTAAATAGTCTTTGTGTCAGAGATCTTGTGCAATTAGAGCGATTAAGTAGCAACTGCGTATCCACTTTTGTTGACACGGTTAATTTTAGTAGTAATTCTTGTTAGTGTGCAAGGTATTGATTTTAAGTAGAATTTGTGACTGGACATGCGAGTTAAAAAACTTCAAAATGCAGTTCAGGGGAGATAACTCTTCTGATAACCCAGTCTAGTGCGGTGTCTGCGTTGATTAAAGATGTGCGTGGAGATTATGTAATATAGTAGATTTATGCAAAGGATAAGCCTGAGCCAAGTCTTGCGGAACTGACTTGTTATAAGTACAGTATCGGTGTATATACTCTGTGTGTGTATATTCACATTTTGAGCAATTTTGAGCCATCTGAAAGAGTTCAGATGGCTGAAATAAATAAAGTCAGATAAATACAAGTCATGGTAATTGCATGCTAGTAAAGTCTCAGTAAAGATGTTATAATAGCTGTGTGTTAGGAGTAGTGTGACACTGAACTGTGATGTATTTGCACAAGCAACATATAGATGTGTGTCATCCTTCGTTGCTGTCAAGGGCATTTCCAGCGTTTGAACACAGTTCTTCAAACGAACTGATATGTAGTTGTTTCATCTTCATCATTTCCTTCTCCAGGTAAGATTATTGTAGAGAAACTGTGTTATAGTTGTCGAGAAGGAATCATCTTTCAGCTCTCTAAATCTAGTTGGCTTAGATACATGTACATGTATGCTGATTATGTCGTAATTACATAAGAAAGTTATGCGCAACAGTTTTGGCGCTAACCTAAGCAATGGAGGTCACAACCGTTCAACGTTTATAACGTGGTGACGTAATATACCTTCTAAATATTCTCTTGTAACAGAGATCTTGTAGATAATTGAAGCGATTCAGTATCAAGTTCGTTTCCAGTTTTGTTGCCACAGTTAATGTTAGTAGTAATTCTTGTTAGCGTGCGAGATATTGATTTTAAGTAGAATTTAATACTGGACATGTAAGTTCATAAACTTCAAAATCTAGTTCAGGGGAGATAACTATTCTGATAGACTATTTTAGTCTTGCCTGTGTTCATTAAAGATGCGCCTTGAGGTTATAAAATGTAGTAAATTTATGCAAAGGATAAGCCTGAGTCAAGTCTTGAGGAAGCGACTTGTTATAAGTACAGTATCGGTGTGTATGCGCTGTGTGTGTATATTCACATTTTGAGCAATTTCAGTGTGATTCCTGCGTTATCATCCCAAGGAATGCACTATTTGTTTAATTTTACCGAAATAGAGTGGAAGAAAACGGAAAAGATATAACTTGTTCTGCTGAAGCCCCAAATTACTGGACATGTGCGCCGTCGCCAGATGACAAAGTCATCGTCGGGCCATTTTCTTTATGAACGAGTGGACATTAGAGAGTGGACAAACAGACCATGATAACCGTTTAGAATAAAAGCTATTAACGAGTGGTCGTTGGACATTACCGCTTGACTGTTGTACATCATGTTTTGTGGAATATCATGTGACCGTGTATTGACCAATGAAAACCAAGAATCTCCCTGTGAGGTATAATCATTGGAGCTGCAGACCGGACACGAAATCATGACACGAAATTTATTTATATAGTATATAGTATATATGGTGGTAATGGCAATCTAGTTACCATTGTAACCGTGCAAATTGACACATTGACTCGCTACACATCTGTGTCTATACATCCACCAAAAATTAATACCACACATGGAAAAACAATTTAAGATGTAACCCCGGCGGGAATACGGACGGATGGGCAGGCAGAAATCACTCTATCGTAATACACTATGCGTAATGGCGGCGAGCGCGTGAAAATTGAATTTTAATCTAATTTATAATTATGAAAAGGTGGTGCAAATATATCACAATGCTACATCATATGTCCTTAATGTAGAAAGTAGTAGATTTGGTATGACCTCGACCAATGATAAATAATATAATTCATTTGAATAGCCTGTTTTCAAGTTTGGGCTAAATCCCTGGATAGCAGATATAAATACCTGCCGTCTTGTTAACTAGGACACCAGCTACAGGCACGTTTCCAGTGTAGAGCTCAATATTGTACCTGTCTTTGAAACCTGTCACCCGTCACGCGAATAATTTGGCTATCTAACACTTCCCTGCTCGCCAGCAAGCTATTAGCTGTGAACAAAACGAGTTAAAGTTTGTCTTCCGAAATTGTTACCTTGTCTACACTATATGTTCTCGTATAAAGCAGGTCTCTTTCAACATTGAAAACGTAAGTGTTACTATATACAAATACTAAGACGTCATGCTAAGAGTTGGGGATCTGTTCTCGAGTGAGCAAAAATCAGATAAATAAATAAATCAATAAATGTTAGTTTTCTTTATAAATATAATCATAGATATGAATTTACCCTGTGCAAGGTTGTATCTCCTATGTATATTTGGGTTTAACGTCGCACTCAACAATATTCCAGACATATGGCGGCGAGGAAAATGGATATATATTATGTCTTCTTGTGACAGGGTGAGTCCATGCCGCCAAAGTGCAGCCGCCGTTGGAGCATAGTGCCGAAGACACCAGACATGACACCCCACCCAGTCACATTATATTGACACTGGGCCGACCAGTCATGTTTCCCGGTTCTAAGCTCACAGTACCTGTATACAATTGAGGTTAGTCTTACAACTGAATTATACTCAAATGTATTTTCTTTATTAATGCAGTATTACGTATAAAGATCATTACAAAATGCATGATGGCGCCTGCGTTTTTATGCAGACGTTCGAAATCAGGATGTTGTGGCTACACTTACTAACGACCATGTCAGTATTGCGCTATGACTGAGTAACACATTATTAGAACCAGAATATATCCAGTTTCCATGTAACATCCCGACTCTTTCGAAACCAATGGGTCTTAGGTTTCTAATATCTAAACATCACGCGGCTGAGTTTGTCTTCCTAGAGCCCCTACAAATTCTGTTGTCCAAACTCTCAGTAAGGTACTGTGCAAACTCATCGACACCTGGCTTCTCCATTCAGAATGCACACATATTTAGAGCTATGAATGCATTCGTAAAATGGGCCTTTTGTGGTGTTTGACGGGTACTCCTTGGGCTTCAAGGTGTTGAACCCGATGTTTTAGATGTACATGCAGTTTATTAGTTTGGAAAAAAAACTCAACAAAGAATAATAAATTAAACTTTTTTCCAGCAACTTCGCTTTAGTATCAATCGTTGTGACATTATTCATCAAAAAGAGATGCAACACTTGCCGCCGTTGTATAAGTGATATATATTTGAGTATAGCGTAGAACCCCAAGTAAATAAACTGAATTCCACCGAAATGCAATGGTGACGGCGTGTTGCCTACTGTGATCAGATATAAGACGTATATGTCATCTCATCGTGTCGATTACCATTCATCTGCAGTGCTGAAGGGCGGTTTTGAGCTATAACGGCGCTACGCTATGTAAAAGAATGAAACTGGCGTGGACAGGGCCCGATACAGTAGGTATGTTTTCGAAATTAGTGTAGAAAAGTGGAAACGCTTGATTTGTTAGGGGTATGGACGCAGGAGACGGGGCATGGTACGATAGGAACCCCAGCACTTTGTCAGGGGTATGGACGCAGGAGACAGGACATGGTACGATACGGACCCCAGCACTTTGTCAAGGGTATGGACGCAGGAGACTGGACATGGTACGATAGGATCCCCAGCACTTTGTCAGGGGTTTGGGCGCAGGAGACTGGACATGGTACGATATGGACCCCAGCACTTTGTCAGGGGTATGGACGCAGGAAACTGAATATTGGCAAAGAGGAAAAGAGTTGTTTTAAGGCATTGACACATAAAAGCCATTGTTTAGGCCGATCAACCTGGGTTTGTAGATCATGGTTCAGAACTACTTCAGTTTCTATGATATTAGGAGAGAAATTTGTTTCGAGCCTCTGGCGAGAAACAAGCAATATTTTGGACTCGAGTTTCATAGATTTTATGCTACAGAACCACAAGATGGAGATTCTGTGTATGCCGTAAATGTTATGTCTAATAAAAGCACAAAATTGGGCCTCAAATGGGCTGGATTTATCTCTGTTTATACAAGCTCTTGCAGAAGTGCAGATTAATTCAGGTTTATGACGTCTGATATTCGTCCACAACATAAAAATGTGCCCCAATTACCAATTCATTATCCACTACATACTTAAAAGAGTAGCAGGGAATGATTTTCAAAGAGATTCAACCAGTTAAAACGACTCGAGTGTGTGATATGAGCGCCATCTTCTGTGAGAACACAGCTGAACACAGCCGTCAAGAATATTCAAGAACATTAAAGAAGTAGCATTCTTACGCAGCAAGGCATGGCACTGATGATGGAATCTCCGGATTCTCTACGGCTACAGTCCACATTCAGTTCGTTTCTGTTGCTTACAACGACTCAGTCGTACGCTAATATTTGCAATAGGAAGAAACACAATGGTGTGTCAAAGCGCTAGTGTAACCTTATATAACTAACACATAGTTTAGTGCACTGGTTGTATTTTAGAACCTATCGCTGGAAAAAAAAAAAAAAAAAAAATTGAACATTTGCACACATCAAGTAGGAAGTGAGTGTAGTAGTCGACTGAAACCGTTTCGCTATTAGCTTTTGTATAAGAGTATCACTAACCTGAGAAGAACACAATAAACAAGCGGCTTGTTGAACTCCCCGATAGCGACAAGCCTTACACAGGACCAATCAAAGAGAGACGAAGATACTCAGATAAGTACAATATATATAGTTTGATAATATCATTCCTATGGAGATAACAGCGGACCACAAATCCGGTTGACAGACCAGAGTGTACAAGGCGAGTTTCGTTCCACAGAACCTGCCCGGATAACGCAGTTGGTAGAGCGCCCGCTTTCGGACGAGGAGATCTGGGTTCAAACCTGGGTCGGGTCATACCAAAGACTTTAAAAAATGGTACATCCTGCTTCCTCGCTAGGCGCTCAGCAATAAGAGGATAGAAGGTGGACTGGTCGGCCCGGTGTCAGTATAATGTGACTGGGTGAGGGGGCTTGTTGGGTGTCTACGGCAAGTCGTCTCGGTGAGGCAGCACCAGATACAATATACGGTGGAAATCCGTCCTGCACCAAGGAGACACCGCCTTCGTAAAACAATAAGCATTCATTCATTCATTCGTTCCACAGAAATAGGAAAATCGACAGTTTCTGGTGAATTCCTGCACTGAGGGATATGACTGGGCTCTGAGTGTCGTAAGTACGGCACGCCGACAATGGTTTGTAGCAAACCGCCCGGGTACAGCCAACACTCTTCACCCGTGGAACTGGTAAGCGGAAAATGTTTCAATGTTACTTTTAATGTGAATTGGGATAATAAGTACCTCACAGCACAAAGACAAAATGAGCACTGCAAGCAACCGAAGTCTGCTGCAAAAAGCAAATGACGCTGACTCAAATCTGCGTGCGATAGGTACAGCAGAAATGGGATACAAACTGTGGAACGCACATAGACCTAAAGGTCGGTAACTAAGTCTCTGAAATAGTCTTCACAAATGGACTGGGTAATAAGACTGCAAATTGCACTGCAAGCCTGATGTAGATACCCAAAAATGAACTTTGCTGTCTGTAATGGTAAACATGTTTACTACACAGGTATTTCTTTCCACAAATGACGATCTGTATACAATGATGCTAAAATTCACAAAACAAAAACAAACAAAAAAAATCAAGAGCTTCGAGAAGCTCGAGTGGAGGCCATAACGTATGCACAACTCAAGATTTAGGTCAAACGCTGGCCCGATTTGCCTAACAAGAAAATAATTAACTTGTTAAAGACAGGGTCACAATAGCCCGGAAACGCCGAAATTAACAATATCATAGGCATACGTGATAAGTATAGCTTAGCTGCTCTGGGTTCTGTTAAGAGCAACACGGACCCAGCAAGCCGTGGTTATGGCTGTGAGTTTTGAGGGCACGGGACGGGGGGGGGGGGGATCTAAAGCATACGGATCGGATTGCAGAAGGGCCCTTGCAATAAATATTTCAAAACAACTGCTCAAAAATACGTCTATGATGGCTCGATACTCACTGTGCCCAAATCCGAAGTTTTAAATTGATGCATTCTACTTGTGAGACAAAATTCTAAGAAAAAAAATCACGAGTTACAATCAACCCTTCTGGGCTCTGGTTTCCAGAATCACACCACATATCATTCAAGTGTACTCACGTACAAAAACAAAAAAATATACAGCAACCAAAAGTATCTGACGTACGCAATGTAACCTGTTTAGTTTCTTCAACTCCTCTGCATGATTATTTTTCAAGATATGGAAATGAGTAAATTGCAGAAAACCTCGCCCGCACACCTAAAATCAATCTGATATAACAGTGTAACCAACGTAATCTGTGAATTGTATGCTCATCATTAGTTTTCAGCGTATGAGTAATTGTATGCTCACCGCCATTAGTTTTCAGCGTAGGATCAATTGTATGCTCATCCCCATTAGTTTTCAGCGTATGAGCAATTGTATGCTCACCACAATTAGTTTTCAGCGTATGAGCAATTTGCAAAAACAAAAAAGAAAAAACTCGTCATTTTCATATCTCCTGTTAAACATGCAAAACATGAATCTGCACACAACCAATATTATTCAACACTTCTTACACACAAACATTAATCTGCACACAACTAATATTATTCAACACTTCTTACACAGAAACATGAATCTGCACACAACCAATATTATTCAACACTTCTTACACAGAAACATGAATCTGCACACAACTAATATTATTCAACACTTCATACACAGAAACATGACTCTGCACACAATCAATATTATTCAACACTTCTCACATACAAACCAATCACCACAAACCTTGGGACGCCTATACTTCTAGTTTCCTGCCTTTCTGGATGCACGGATAACAGTAAATGACTGATTTATTAAACTACTCTGAGGATTCACACAAAGCGGGCAATGTTGAGAGTAATTATAGTACAGAAACCGACGGCAAATACGAATGATGGTCCCCACGGACCCCGATCCTAGACCACGGCCCAATAGAACATGGTCCCAAGGATCGCGATCTCAACGGACACGATTCCACGAACCACGGTCCCCACGGACCACGTTCCTAGACCACGGCCCAATAGAACATGGTCCCACGGATCGCGATCTCACCGAACACGATCCCACGAACCACGGTCCCACAGACCATGGATCACGGTCGATAGACGACGGACCCACAGACCACGGTCACACAGACCATGGTCCCACGGTCTCACAGATCACCGTCGCACCGACCACACATGTACCTTTTCAAGAGGGGCCAAAATAAGTCTAGAAAGTATTTAACCTTACACTGTATAATAATTGACCAGCACTGAATTAACACCCTTGTCAGTGGTGTCCAATTCATCGTAAAACTTTACTTGGATTTAAATCATAGCTAATGGTTGATGCGAAATGATGTTTTACGCCGTACTCAAGAATGCTTCACTTATACGACGGTGGCCAACATTATGGTGGGAGAAAACCGGTCAGAGCTGTGGAGAAACCCACGATCATCTGCAGATTGCTGGCAGACCCTTCGACATACGAGCGGAAAGGGGGGGGGGGTGATGGTTTGTAATGGCGTTTTTCCGTCCCACCGGAGCGATGCACGCCAGGTACGAGCGGAAACCAGCATGAGCTGGACTTAAACTCACAGCGATCGCATTGATGAGAGGTACCTGAGTCATTACGCTGCACTAACGCGCTATCCTCGTCGGCTACGGAGGCCCCCATATGGTTTTTAACATTATGAGTTGATATTTACTACAGTATTGGTTACAATCATGTGTTAACTGCCTAATGGGTCAACAGTTACTACACCATTGGTTAACACAAAATTACTGTTTTATTGGCAAAAATGAACGAGAGCATGAGAAAAAGTTTTTTTAAAAAAAACTTTTTTTTAGCCTTTTTTAGGCGAGAATTTACTACCACATGTATATCGGATGGAAATGTTTTAATATTATCGGCCATTTTTATAACATTATCCAGTGCCATGACTTTATTTGTCAAAAAGTCATATTCTCGGTTTCCTCCCAGCATAATGTTGACCGCCGTCGTAAAAGTGAAATATTCTTGAATACGGCGTAAAACACCAGTCAAATTCATAAATAAATAATTTTGATATTGTTTGGATATTCTAGTAGTATATGCAGGTTATTGGCGCTTTATAGAGGGTAGGGGGTGGAGACGTCCGTGTCGTTGGCCTAACTGGATCCGAAAGTATGACAAACACCTCTCGGCAACCGCTTGTCCGCTTGGCCTCTGTCAAGAGCGATTTTAAAACACCTCAATCTCACGTGATAACTTGTACTGAAAAAAAAGAAGCTTTCTTAGGTAACATTTAGCAGAATTTTGACAGACAGTTGATTAACGCCAAGGTAAATTGCCCACTTAAACGATGGCGCTCGATCAGTTTTATGGGTATAGATACAGCCGAAGTGCCCGGGGGTTAAACCATCGACCTTTCGCAAGTTTCTGAAGCCACTATCGCTCCAGTGACGTGATGGGCACACCATGCTGCTGGAAGACAAGCCTTCCTCTCCGAGCATCAGAAGACGCAAATGCCCACACGAGCGTCGGGAACGCGTAAATGTGATCACTAAAGCTGAAATGTGGTCACCAAGGCTGGAATGTGGTCACCAAGGCTGGAATGTGGTCACCAAGGCTGGAATGAAGTCACCAAGGCTGCAATGTGATCACCAAGGCTGCAATGTGGTCTCCAAGGCTGCAATGTGGTCACCAAGGCTGCAATGTGGTCACCGGGGTGGATGACAAGCTTGTCCCAGCGAATTGGTACATTTTAGCGACTTGTCGATAAAGTTTCTCTTGTAGAACCACCTCCTGGCGCAACACGCAGAGAGTACTTTGCATTAGGTACAACCTGGGACTGGCTTTGTGTTTACAGCGAACAAAGCCTCTTTCGCAACTCACTTGAAAGCGATACTTGGCCTGCGCAATTAGTGATTCAGCCCGTAAAACTAGTATAGACTACATGCCCACCCGCGATCCGCCTGAGTGGATACGTGATTGTGTATGTACCTGTACATGCTTTTAAGGGCAGGGTCAGGTTCCAGCGTACAGAAATTACACTTGACGTGGACGAGAGCACATAGGCGACACATTTGTAGCTGTTGTTTCCGGAGTTTACCTTACGGTGAGTACTATTTCAAATCATTGCACATTGGACCACACCCGTCATGACCGGAGCGTCTGCCAGGTTATGTGTTGACGATAATGCCAGCCATATAGTGTATGAGATGCAGCCTGGGGCCAGTGTTGAGGAACGTACGGTAACCCGGTCTACATACACATTGGCGCGGAGGCCGAGGCAGCAGAATGGCGCCGACTATGCCATGAAGACACTGATGATATGTGGACATGTATTATTGTATATGCTGATGTAAATTATTGGGTATACCATACAAGAAACAGCCAATGTTTGCCCGCGGCGCTGAGGGAATACCTGTATAATCATTGTTATTTTACAAGTCACACATTTTTACTGCGAGCCAGTCATCAATCATGTCAGTGAATTCAACGCTCACGGAACACAAATAAAGTATAGTATAAACACATTGTCTGCTTACAGTCAGTGGCTATCAAATGCCAGTGGTATGCTTAATTCAGCAATCTAAATATCTTCCCTCGCAATGGTTCAGTTGTGGTAGACAATGATATGGCTGCCTGCATCGTCGATTCGGTGAGGCAGTCATGCTTTCCATGAGCACAATTCCGCTGTAAGCAACCTGCGGTACGCAATCTCGCCTTACGTCCGGGATTTCAAAATCCCTGACTTTCGTAATGTCAGAAAGGTTAGCACTACGCCGCTGTGAGCAACCTGCGGCACGCAATCTCGCTTTACGTCCGGTATTTCAAAAGCCCTGACTTTCGTAATGTCAGAAAGGCTTAGCACGATGCCGCTGTCAGCAACCTGCGGTACTCAGTCTCGCGAGATTTCACAACATCTATGATAAAGATTCTCTACAAATTTGACGAATGGTTTGTGTGTAAAACAACCAACCAAGCAGTTGTGTTTTGGCTGTTAACATCCGTCTTGAGAATACGAATCTGAGGCTCCCTGTTTTTGTTCAGAGCGACTTCGTGGAGTTCGTTTATAGGCCAAATTGTGGGCGGTGTGGGCTCGGTGCGAGTGTGTGTGGAAGTCCATTATGTGTACCGGTACTTATGTCAAGAGATAGAGGGCTCTATAAACAAGGAGACGTTATGTTCAATTGGACCACAGTTTTATTGTGTTTTAACTGATTAGTTCGTGGCTACGAATCTGCAATGAGGGCACTCTGATTAACCAGGTCGGATCATACAGAAGATTTTAAAAAATAGTAGGCTGCTTGTTGCTGTCTCGCTTAGCGCTCAGCTGGAGAGATTGGAGCAAGGAAACAGGACTGATCGGCCCGGTGCTACATGTAAGGGAACTGAATTCGAATTACCCACGAAAGATAGAAGAGTAAACCTCAAGGAAATGGCGGCATGCTCCTTGGTACAGAGAGGATGCGCTCTCAAAAAGAGCACACATCTAAACGTGATCTGTATTGAGAGACGCATTTGCCACACAGACAATCGTCTACAGTGGATTTCTTAATCCTCTCACTATTATATTAAAGTCCCGTGATCGGACTATTGTGTCTTAAACACGTAAATAGCCAGATAAGCCGACGTGCGTGTGCACGTGAAGGGACTGAGCAACGGTTCTCATGAGAGACAGGCTGCTGTAACCATGGGAGAACTGTTTTGGGTTTGCTTTGAGAGTAACTTTATGAGCACATGACAACTTATGTAGTTTTGTAAATACTAGTGGTTCACCACATTTGAGGCAGGTGGTGAAAGGAATGTGGTTAGCCCCTATCCATTCCAGTGCTCCCTCCACTTGTCCACCTCAGAAAGAATGGTTGCGTGTCATGCCAGCAGACAGAGTACGGTCAAATGTTAATTTCCGCTGTTGTAGTGGCTGTTAGAAAAAAGAATATTTACCGAAATAAACATAACGTTGTCAAACGTCTTTGCTACAGTTGACTTAGAACATGGATTGACTTTCACTTTAACCAAAATCGTAACTGCGCCTCCCCCCCCCCCCCCCGGGAACTGTAGATGGTCATGGACTTGCCTCAGGCACTGTCCGATCTCCCCTCATCATAATGCTCGCCGCTTTCTTATAAGTGAAATATTCTTGAGTACTACGTGAAAAAATAATCAAATAAATAAATAAATCAAATTCAACTTGTGCTTTACGACAGGGAGGTTTGTCAGTGTAACTGGTAATTCAGATCGAAATGAAAAAAATAATTATTGCGTAAAATATTAAGATATGGAAAGTGGACGTCATTTTCTGAAAGTGCATATCTCACATTCTACATGGGAAAACACCGAAAATTCAGTTTGAATCCTTAAATCAACAATTTACGATCATTTCCCGGTATAGTAAAAAGAACGCAAAAGACAAGACAATTTTGAGACAATCGGAAAATTTCGTGCCCTGTTTCATATACAAGTCAGGATTGACTGACGTTCAAATTACTGAAAATGCACATTTCCCTTTCCCATGTGCATTTTGTTGTGCTGGGGGTGTCTAGCATACACTTACATCAACAGTTAAAATAGATGCCAAACTTATGTAAATAGACAGGAGGCCGAATTTTCACCGGTGGCCATTTTGTCTACTATATATAGTCGTCAATGCTCTCGTTTAACTCTCTATAGTACATATTTTGTCTTTCATATTTTATGCCTGCGTATTTAAAAGAGGAATTCTGTTGGTGTACTAAGCGTCCACAGTGACTGTCCCTTTTGCGTTGTTTCCAGCTGAATGTTTGTCAAATGTGCATGTCAGCTCCGACTTTGTGGAAATCTAGGATATTTTGTGAATAATATCTGTTTACTACCAGATTCTGTGCCAGAGGATGGGTGTAAATTGTTATCACAGTATGTTAGCATTTACATTAACACTTCAGAAAAATAAAGCCTTAACTGAGGTAAACAGACAGGGGACCTGATTTCACAGGGAACATGTGACCATTTGACAACTATCATGGCTATCACACTATCGTCGTGGCTCTGTTGTATTTCCATACTTTAATTGTTTGTAGCTAGCACTTTTTCATCGAATGTCTAATAATACTGAACATTGATTCACCACTGTTTGTCTGTTAACAGATTCCCAGTTCTACTTCGTTCAGGTCTGCACCTCACCATGAGTGCCTCAGAAAATGGAACAAATACCGGTAAATCACACTTTCATCAATCCTGTAAAATAGCACTACATAGGTCTTTGCAAGCTTACTGTGAAAGAAAGTGAAAAGTGAAATAAGGAATCATGAGAAAGATTACTGAAAATTTCTATTCGAGAATATGACGATGCCATGTATTTAAACATTTGTTTTCTCATCCTATGACACACATGTGTTTAAGTATTTGCATTATAAGCTAAGTTTTGTGGACTATATGCGGTACAATGCTGTTTTCTTCATTATATTATGATTGTATTTTCTCCAAAATCTAGGTGAAAAGGGATAGGGCCTTGTTGCAAATAGCACTGACGTGAAAAGACTTCGTGAAACGCATTTCGGGGAAAAATAGTGTTCTACATCGTTATTTATCAAAATATGGTCCATAAATCCCATCCTACAATCTAAACACGCGCCGGCAATTTGTGCGGGAGAAATCAAATATATATATATATATATATATTTTTTTTTTTAAGACATGGTCTTCCTAGGTCATTCTGAAGACTGCTATTTTATTCCATTGTTACATGCAAATGTCTACATAAGGCAGAAAACTTACTGCATGATGTATAAATGATAAATATGCTTTGCTATCTTAAAAATCCGAAGACAACTAATAATGCTCATTAAGGGGAGACGTGTTGGCTGTTTTCAATTAAAATTTTGTTAACCATTATACCGCAAAATAAAGTCTTATGCATTCCGTTGATAGTCATTGTGATGTTTCTTATAGGTTATTTTCTCTTAAAAACTCCAATTTCGTTTTTTCCAGTTATGCGTGTGTGAAATGTAATTGGTTGAAGATGTTCGCTCATGAACGGTGCATCCTTCACTAAACATTTCTGCCTGTTTGATTTTGAGATTTTAAGCCTATACACTCTCCCCATTTTCAGGTTCCCTGTAGTGACTTCAACTCGTACTTTATAGCTTTCCAATCTTTTGTTTCAGCTGCCTGCTTCAGTAAGTAAGACTTTCACTTACGATGAAAAGGTGGTATGGTGGTAAGACCTTTCTAATTAGCAACAAAGAAATCTGAAATTAATTTTTCTAATACCATTTGTTTCATATGGACATGTAGTTAAGTTCGAAGTTTTATTCAAAACCAGATTTACTGCTTATGACGGAATCATTGAACTTCTGTTACCATTTTTTTTTCTTCTTGTATTTGAATGTGTAGATAATGACTGATATGGATGTAAATGTTTGGACAATAATGCGTTGCCAGAGAAAAATTGCTCCCGGTCACGAAGCCACACATTACACAGTATGCATCACGCATTTAGATCCCTTCTTACAAAACTGACCTGCCCACATACCTTAAAGATGTGTTTCACCTCTCCTCTCCCCCCCCCCAAATACCCTCTAGCAGATGTATAGATATCGTACTTTGGGAGGTATTTTAACCAGTCTTAAAAATATGTCTCAGTGTCAGAAATTATGTCAATATTCACTAGAATAAAGAACGGAGTATTTTCGTAGTAAAACTTCCTGGCGGTATAGACTATTAACAGTGCATGTCTTGGAGAGTTCCTCATTTTTCCTCTGACTCTAACAGTTTACAGTCAGTTGGGTACTTACTCGAGCAAAGTGTTGTTAAAGTTGAACATTTCCCTGAGGGAGGGGGCGATAATATGGTCAACACCAATCAAGTATACACCAACACGATGTAACGTGGAAGGCAAAACTGTAAACGCGCAGCGGGTTCTTGCACTTCGGGAATAAACTCTGTGTATAACTGCATTCCATTTGTCTTAACAAACTCATTACAGCGTATTTTTCTCTGTGCTGTTACGCAGTGAAATGTATTGTGATTTAGGACAGTGTTACTAAGCTTTATATGTATTGTGATTTAGGACAGTGTTACTAAGCTTTATATGTATTGTGATTTAGGACAGTGTTACTAAGCTTTATACGTTACAGAGTTGTTCTGAAAACACCTGTTTTGTTTTACAGCTACGAGTGAGGGATACATTTCTCTGCTGGTGGTGGCCTGTCTGATATTTGTTGCAATCTTGGCGCTGTTCATTACCATCATTGTCTACCACCGCTGCAGTAAGTTAATACTTTGTCCCGCTCACTATGTGTGTTACAAGGAAAGACAACAAATAATGTAACCTTTGCTATTTCCAAAGATGACTGGAAACAGGCCTTAACGGCCCCAACATTTTTTCCCAAACGTGCTTGGTTTCTTTATCAGTATGCTTTTAATGTGGATTTCTTACAAGGCCATGAGTAACGCCTTGTTATAACAACCGCAAACACGATGTCCCGTCACCTGTACTTGCGCCTAACATGCGAATCCGTGCACCCGTACGGTCGGCGAAAACAGTCGCGTTTTCGGGCTGTACAAATAACTCTCGTATGACTGGTTAAAATTAGTAATATGGTGATGCTCTTGATTTTCTCAATATTCTCTGTTTTTTCTTACATTGAACAGAGATATCCAGGTTATGCTAGATTTCTTTTTAAAAAAGGAAACGCTGGGGCTTTTAAACTTTATGTGGGATACATGTACTACATCAAGGCGTATACATACTCGATCAAAAAGTCGTTGTGCGCTGAAATTTACTTAAATTAAAGCAGTGCAAACATTGTAAAAGTGAATTCCATATTAAAGTAAGAAACAGCCGATATCAGGATACACACTGATGAAAAAAATCCCGCCTTGCACGAAGGGTGGGCTCCTACGGGCCTCATGACATTTTCGCCACGTGGTCATAATTTAAAGTCTCCTGTGAATCTGATGCACCGGTTTTATGGGCCGTTATAATGTCTGACTCAAGTCGTTGCAAACTTTCAACAGTTGAGTTTAAAACACAACACGACGTCATTATGCCATGTTTGGTCCAAACTGAACGTAATCAGATAGGTCGTTGATATGATTTCCGGTTGATTAACGCGACAGGAAGTTGGACGGTACACAGAGTATCACCGGAACACGACTGCAGTAGGCTACGTTCTTGACGTCAGAGAAATTTTCATGATGTTATGCAAGTCTGTCAAAGATCATCCTCGCTCTGGCGCTCTGGAATGTTCTCTACAAATCGATTGTAGGCTAAGCTGACCTCAACTACCATCGTGATGTATGTCTTGACATGTGGTGCCGTGGTAGTTAACATGAACTTAACCTGTAGACGCCTTAAGGAACTCGTAAACAACCTACGAGTAACGAGTGATGTCATCGTTATTTATGTGTTATCCGTCACGCCTGACAATTCAGGGTCGCAACGTCTGCTCGCTTTTTACTTGTTATGCATTGCCGAGTCAATATTTGGTTATTTTATCAGTTTAAATGTGAAATAAAAATGAAAACGACCTACTCATTAAGTATTGTTCTGTCGTAATTACCGATTTTTGCTTGCAAAAAGAAGAAATTAAGCCAAGAAATTGTAATTTATGTATTTATGGCTATGATTATCGACGTAGGTCTATGGGGCTGCAGTTTTTTTGTACCGTTACCTCCGTGCTGTAAACACGCAAACAGCGTTTTGATGTGCGTCATTCTTTATTTATATCACTGGTGATTTCGGGAAATATATAAAATTAGTCTTGTTTACTTAGTGGGCCCACATCTCAGGCCTTACTAGCACGTAGGCTAAGGAGTTGCTTAACGTCTGTTGCGATTGTTTTGTGGATCTGGACCCCCTTGCATGAAGCCCTCTTCACGTCACGAGCACTTATCTGCCATGGCAACGTAATGTCTGGAGTGCTGGCTGTCATGTTGGCTACGTGCTCGTGACGTTGAGAGGTCTGCGTACAAGTGGGCCCAGAGCTAATATCTGTGTTTTAGGCCTACCTGTGTTTATTTATGTTTGTCAACAACTCCACACTTAAGATGTGCGCGGATTGAGATAGAATTTTGAGGACAGTTTGACTATGGGCTTACGATCAATACATTTAATTTTGATGGTGATCTTCTGCAACAGTCACATCCGGGCATGTCGTAAGCACTTCTTCATCCTTGAAATATATAACAGAAATGCCAAAAAAAAATGCCCCTTTCATGTGTGTAAGGAACCGTAGTGGACGTTTGCTCTTTCCAATCTGCACATCACTAGTGGGAAAGCTCATCGGAATTGTGCCAAAGATTGGTGGTTTATCCTGGGCACTCCGGGTCGGTCAACCCATCAAACTGACCTGGCCATGCAAAAAATTAAACAGCAATCAAATAAATAAAGCAACAGAGCAATAGGTAAATACTTTTTTTTCTTTTTGGCTTAAGATTTTCCCTTTTCACTTTTACACATGACTTCGTTCTACTCTTGTGATAGTCGTAATAACAAATGTGGTAATATTTTACTTAAATTTTCAAATGGAATGGAATTTTTTTACAAGCACAACTTGGTATAAAGTGTAGCATTCTGAACAGTGACCATTCCTATTATACATAGTGGGGCCTCTGTTGCTCAGTCGGTTAGCGCGCTAGCGCAGCGCAGTGACCCAGAAGCCTCCCACCAATACCATCGTTGCGAGTTCAAGTCCAGCTGATGCTGGCTTCCTCTCCGGCGGTACGTGGGAAGGTCTGCCAGCAACCCGCGGATGGTCGTGGGTTTCCCCCGGGCTCTGTCCGCTTTCCTCTCATCATAATGCTGGCCGGAGTCGTATAAGTGAAATATTCTTGAGCATAGCGTAAAACAAGTAAATATTGTATATTGTAAATATGAATATTGTACACAGTATTTGACCTCATCTGTTTCCTCGGCAGAATCTGCGGCTCGGCGTATAATGGGGTTTACTGTATCCGGTGCGTCCATGTCCATGACCTCTTTCATTCAGTTTGCAATCATTGTTGCTAAACCAGGTAAGCCATGTGTCACACATTCGATGTTATTTGTCGGTTTTTTGTGTCGTGCAGAAATCCCCGCACGCTTTATATTCCAATTTGCCTTATTTTTTTCCGAGTTTCAAAAGGCCAAGGTCAAATATTCTTTACCCAACCTCTCGGCATTTGTGCAGTTTCCCTCAGCCACTGTCCAGTTTCCCCATTGCCAGTCGCCTTTGCCAGGCCTCTCTCGTCATTTGTGCAGTTTCCCTCAGTCACTGTCCAATTTACCCATGGTAATACCATAATCGTCTAGGCCCAACTGCCCAGATTTACTTGGCCATACCTCAGTATAACATCGCCTGTTATCCCGTTTCTCTCCAGCTTCCCAGTTTTACGGCCTAGTTTCTGACAGTACCAGCATTGCATCGCCTTTACCTGGCCTCTCTCGTTATTTGTCCTCTTTCCCTCACTCACTATCCAATTTTCCCATTGCCATACCTCAGTCGCCTTTACCCAGCCTCGTCATTTGCCCCGTTTCCCACAGTCACTGCCTAGTTTCCCCGTGGTAATACCTTAGTTGCCTAGGCCCATGGTCTTTGCTCACCTTCTCCCATGCTTTGTCCAGCTTTCCACCGTTACCCCATAGCACCATCTGCTTCTCTCATCCTTTGTCCAGTTTCCCAAGTTACTATCCAGTTTTCCCATGCCATAGCAAAGCATTCCAGCTTCCTTCATCCCTTGTCCCGTTTCCTTTGGTTGCTTCACAATTCCCCACGTTGTTTCTTCTGAGCGCTTTTTACGCCACCGCGATTACTGTCAGTGTGGTAGTTCGCACGGCCATGAGTACTCCACAGAAAAAATAAATCCTTGTGGCTTTACGTGTAGGCCTAGACCCGTTACTGGCTGTAGGTCGACAGTATTCGCATAACCATTTTTGGGTGCGTAGCATGAAGAACTTGTATGAATCGTATAGCACGGGAATTAAACTGTGTCATATGTGACTTTAGCTGAACAGTTACTTGCCACTGGCTGCTAGTTCCCTGCACTTACGAAACTGGACGCCTTCCTTCAAATAAATCATACAATAAATATGCTATATATATATATCCATGGATCGATCCAGGTAAATATGGCACTGAAATGGCCTTCACGTTTTCCATATTAATACGTTTTGTTACAGGCTCTTGTTCCGGAAGTCAAATCTCAGCCGTTGTCCTGATGTCGGTGTCCGCGTTCTGGTTAGTCATTATGACCGTCATTTACATAACGGTAGGTAAAACTTGCTGGGTAAGGGTATCGTTGGAGGGCAATGAAGGTTTTGTTGTGGGTGGGCAGTGAAGGTTGTTGTTGTGGGTGGGCAGTGAATGTGTTGTTGTTGGTGGGAAGTGAAGGTTTTGTTGTGGGTGGGCAGTGAAGGTTATTGTTGTGGGTGGGCAGTGAATGTGTTGTTGTTGGTGGGAAGTGAAGGTTTTGTTGTGGGTGGGAAGTGGAGGTTGTTGTTGTGGGTGGGCAGTGAATGTGTTGTTGTGGGTGGGAAGTGAAGGTTTTGTTGTTGGTGGGAAGTGAAGGTTTTGTTGTTGGTGGGAAGTGAAGGTTGTTGTTGTGGGTGGACAGTGAAGGATTTTGTTGTGGATGGGCATTGAAGGTTTTGTTGTGGGTGGGAAGTGAAGGATTTTGTTCCGGATGGGTGTTGAAGAAGGTTGTTTTTGGTGGGCAGTGAAGGTTGTGGGGTGGGTGGGGAGTAAAGGATTTTGTTGTGGGTGGGCCGTGAAGGAGGTTGTCGTTAGTGGACATTGAACAGAGTTGTTGTGGGTGGACGATGAAGGTCGTTGTTGTGGATGGCAAGTAAAAGCTGCCGTTGTGAGTGGGCAGTGAAGGTTGTTGCTGTGGGTGGACATTGGCCAGGGTTGTTGGGGGAGGGCAGTGAAGGTTATTGTTGTGGATGAGCTGTAAAGGTTGTTATTGTGGGTGGGCAGTCAAGAAGGTTGTTGTGAGTGGGCATTGAACAGAGTTGTTGTGGGTGGGATAGTGAAAGTTGCTGCTGTATGTGGGAATTAAAGGTTTTTGTTGTGGGTTCCAGTGAAGGATTTTGTTGTGGGTGGGCAGGGAAGGAGCTTGTTGTGGGTGGGCAGTAGAGGTGGTTGTGGTAGGTGGGAAGTGAAGGTTTTTGTTATGGGTGGGAAGTGAAGGTTTTTGTTGTGGGTGGGCAGTGAAGGAGGTCGTTGTGATTGGGCAGTGAAAGAGGTTGTTATGAGTGGGCAGTGTAGGAGGTTGTTGTGGGTGGGCATTGAATAGGGTTGTAGTGGGAGTGGAATTGAGGTTACTGTTGTGGGTGGGCAGTGAATGAGGGTACTGTTGGCGGGTAGTGAAAGTTTTTGCTATGGGTAGGCAGTGAAAGCAATGAAGGATTTTATTGTGGAAGAACGGTGAAGAAAATTGTTGTGGGTGGGTGAAACTTATACATACTTAAAGTACTTGATAAAGGCTTATACTGCATATAGACGTAGACTTATGTCAGTCGGTTACAAAATTACTTCAAGGTCGATCTTGAATACTAAATTATGTCCCTAACCTATAGTCATTCAAAAGCCAAATGGCTTACTCGTTCCCACTTCTAACATAATGGTTAAACGATATGCTGTTTCTAACATATAATACATGAAAACCTGAGGTAACGGTAGGCATGTAAACAGACTGGTTGTTATACCGCGCAATGCATTTCGCACTTTTCAGTGATATTTGTCATCCGTTATCGCAAAATGTGCTACACGCAATTGTAGGTTTATTTATTTATTTGGTTAGTGTTTTACCCCGCGCTCGAGAATATTGTGGGTTTAAGCCTGCCCTCGAAATGTTACAGTAATCTGATGTGTTTCCTTTTATTTAGACGTTGTATTTTGATGGGACGTTGATAGGTTAGCCATAACATGGCGACACTGGGGCGACCTCGATCCGATGAGCAAACCTGACATACGGCCGACGTATTTGGCGACGTCGGGCCGATGAGCAAACCTGACATAAGGCCGACGTCTTATTTTAAATTTCATTATTTTTCCCTCGGGCCTCCATAGGCTCTGTGTTTGTGCTGCCTGTTGTGTCTGTACTCTCTCTCACTCTTATATGTAGTGTTTTTAGTGTCTGTGGAGTCTCTCATTTCGTTGTTGCCTCTCGTGTCTGTGTTGTCTCTAGCGTCTGCACGGTCTCTATTGTGCGTATCTTATCTTTGATGCCTGTTCCAGAAATTGCAGTGCTCACGAACAGAGGACATTTGCGGAAAGACCGAGTGCAGCAAAAAGACATCCGTCATGTAGCCAGGAAGACATCTCCAAACCCATGCCTGTGACTACTCGGGCCAGTTCATGTATATCGGATCTCACATTTTTTACAGACAGAAAGCAGTCACGTATTTTGTGTATTGGACTCGTGTCTCCATTTCAGTTAATAATGTCAGAGACTTCTTTCTGCACTGCTTGGAGTGTTTGATCATGTCGACTTTATATCGCTGAGATACGGCAGAAATATTGTCAGGAGGGACTGATGTATGTTCATTGCCTTAGAAAAAACATATTGAAAATATTTTAACACTTATTTGTGGAGAGTAATGTCACACGATTCTGGTGACGCCTAATAAAGTTTTTTAGGCGTAACGCAGAAATGTATCTGAGTCTACAAATGTTATTTATCCCTATAGTATTTATGACAAGAATCCTGGAATTCAACTGTATACGATTCAAAACTGTTGCTCTACACAGTTCTCTCTGTATTAGAGGCTGGAAGGTTTTGGTACCTGACACTATGAAGCTTATTTTCAGACGCGCATCACATACTTCTAGTGCGTCATCAGATTCATCTATCGTTAGTCCCAACAGTAAATATGATAGTCCGTGTAAATATGATAGACTAGTATTGCATAACAATAAGGCGAGACACCCTATGTAGAAAGTTTACCACTTTGTTGAAAACATGTCGTTGTCTTTGGAAACACTTGCGCTAAAAGGTGTTGACATTCAGTTTGATTTCACATTTCCACCATCTGTCAAATAGACCATAATTTCTACTGCGGCCTCGAGGGCCAGGGTGCACCTGTTAATACCCATCTGCAATGTGTTAATATTTGATACAATAAACTGTTATCCTATAGCATTTTTAATCAGGGCTATGAACTCCTCTTTGTCTTTTTGTAACATATACTTCTACATATACACTCCAGTCTTACGTAAAGGTTGTGCCCGGTTTCCTCGCACCAAAATGCTGACCGCCGTCGTATAAATGAAATATTCTTGAGCACGGCGTAAAACACCAATGAAATAAATAAAATAAATAAATCTTATGTAAAGAATATGTAAAGTTGCTTCTGGTGTAAGGTAAAACACCGCCTTTAGAATGCACATCAGATGGAGTACCATTTTATGAAGATTTCAAATATGTTTTTAATTTTTTCTTTAATTCTTTATAAAATGAATGAAATGTGAAAAGCATTCTAGTTCTACGATGGTTTTTTTGGCCATAATGAGACAGGCTGACGCACAGTGACGTCACAGATTCTTTTTCGCTGTTAAACATGCTGTGGGCCTATGTTTTATATTTAAACACAAAATTCGGATACTGGTGTCGAAATACCTGTATATTTATGCAGAGCGTAGACCCATAACAAATAGAGGATGCATTGGAGCTGAAAGGGGTGCGTGATGTTACTGTGCTTTAGCCTATTGAATATGGCCCAAACAGCTCAAAGTAACAACTCCGTCTTTATTTCCATTCAGATCAGTGTAAAAACGAATTCCAGAAATAATTGGCAGCGAAGCTCATGCATGACCGTTTGAGCAGTGAAACCTTCCTCGAAAATGACATGACGTCCACGGATACCGTGTGGGAAGTCCGTCAGTAACTCGCCAAAAGTCGGCAGTTTTCTTCACCCACAAAACTGACTGCCCACATGGCCACTCACCACAATTAATGCATCTGAGTAGGGAGGGACGAAGCTAGTCCCTTTCTATTTTTAGAGATATTTTCCTTTGCTTCTCTGAGCTGCGATGTTTCGTTTTTTCTGCTTGAAGTGTGGTACCATTTTGTAGGACAGGCTTCAAAGCTTTAGTTCAGGTATAAATTTGTGTGTTTTTCAAGAAATGGAGGCGGATGCACACAAGGCAAAAGTAGTGATAAATCAGGGCTCACTGATCTGTTACTGGGTGGGATTGACCCCTGTCAGCTGTTTGTCAAATTTGTGAAAAGTTTCATTGGTCATGCCCTATCAGGAATTTGACTGAAGTTTTCTCAGGGAACAAGGAGGCCCAGAGGGTTTAGGGCTTGCAGATTTAGAGACAGTACTGTAAGACCAAACGTTAACGTAAGTAAATGGGAAATTAATTGTGGTGTGTGGCCACATTCTCCTCGGTAGATTTTGCGTGTAGTACGCGTCATAGCCTGCCGCAAAGAGAGGCGCCGCCATGTTGGCTGACATCTGGGGCGTATAGCAATACACAAGCTGTTATGAAGTTCGGTTTTCTAACATGAATTCCCTGCTCATTTTAAAATGTGTATTTCAGTCAGAAAATAATAGCACTGAGTCCGCATCAAGCACTAATCGATGAGCTGACGTTTAAATGAATTATGTCCACATTCTGGATATTTCCGACAAACTACTGGCAGCGTGGGTCCAGCGCTTTATTTCTAAATCGGTGAAACTTTGTTTTCGACGTTTTCTTATTATATACCTACATATACATACACACATGTAGTACTATATAGCTGGGTCTGTTGGGTCGATACGAGGGCCTGCGGTCGCATCTGGTATAAACACGTCTCATGAATCGGAATGTCCTGTGTATATAGATATTTTCATCAAAAACTACAGCCGAATTGGATGAGTCAATGTAACAATTTAATAGCACCTTGAGGACGCGGCTTTAGACATTATGAAAATATCCAAGCACAGAGATGTATAGGCTTACAGGTATAACAGTCTAGACGTAGCCTATACCGTATGCGGTAGGAAAGCAATGATGTTTAAAGTGCCAAAAGGTGCAGAAGTGGCCAGATTGAAAACTCGCAAACCAGGTCATTATGTATTTATTTTCTTTCAAACCGCTGTTGATCCCCGAAGTGCCCAAATCGCACAGGTGTTGGCTTGGCTGCAGCTTTAAGTCATGGGGCTTTATTGTCAGGTAAGTGTAGTATACATGCCGATGTACATGTATTGGGCCGGAGCGATGCTTGCCACAAGGATCTGTGTGGTTTTCTTACGCACCCTAAAGGAACCGCGATGCTAATATATAAATGCAGTGTTATGGACACGGAGTCAAAAACACAACAAATATTGACACAGCCGATAAAATAAATAAACAGTTCCACTTAGCATCATTTCTCATCAACTCACCAGTGCGCAGCATAATCGTCGATCTAATAATGCATTAGGTCTCCGTTTCTGGTAACCTTTCGGATTATTTCGTAATCAGAAACGGATTTATAGCTTCGATCAAATAAAAAAAAAGTTAAGTTCTGTTAAAGAGTATGACTTTATTTTATCCATTTTATCAAAATTTTGTGGAAATTTTATCAGTTTATAAAGTAGACCTGGTAATACGGTAAAATATAGAACTGCCGTAATCATGTTTAAGGGAGACAACTTGAATCACGTTGCACTTTTCTCGACGAATATATGGTTACCTCCCTTGCATCTGTTTAACGCCACGTTCACACTATGCACGGAAATCGGTCCGGGGTTCGAACCGAATTCCTGAAAGATAACGTTTTCGGAGGTTTGCATTCACACACGGGAAATTCGGGGCACAGATACATCCCAAAGATACATCTTTTCTCTTACATCTCCATAACTGCAGCCTCTGAGATCAAACAACAGTTTATTCCTTTCCACTTCATGAATCCGCCATTCAGTGTGATCTGTTCTTGTCGCCATGTTTAAACGTTAAACGATGCTGATGGGTTAGTACTAAAATCCGTCACGATTTTCTCCCCGGACCGGAAAAAACGGGTCCGCAAGCCATCTGTCTGAGTCCGTGGCCTGACACCAATCCAGCTCCGGTGTATGTAAACGGTCCTATTTTGTACTGCTATACCCATTCGCCACAAAATCGGAAAAGAACTCGTTACGGCCCCCTGACCGTTTTTCGTACCTAGTGTGAACGTACCTTAAATCATTATTTATATCGACCTAAGTGACTGTGACAAAGCCGTCGTTTTAGCATGTATACCTTAGTGTATCAAATAGTGTCAGACGTTGGAATTTGCATTATATATGACGCAAACACTCAAATTCGATCGAATCCCAAGCGTTTAAAAGTTGGGATGGAAGTACACAAGACAGGTCTTTCTTATGGATATACAACTTCTTGGTTTATTAACACCACGCTGTGAATGAAATCAAACATTAATGCCTTTAAATATAACAAGTAGAGACACTAGTGAAATCAAAAATTAATGCTCTTAAATATAACAAGTAGAGACACAAGTGAAATCAAACATTAATGCTCTTAAATATAACAAGTAGAGACACAAATGAAATCAAACATTAATGCTCTTAAATATAACAAGCAGAGAAACAAGTGAAATCAAACATTAATGCTGTTAAATATAACAAGTAGAGACACAAGGGAAATCAAACATTAATGCTCTTAAATATAACAAGTAGAGATACAAGTGAAATCAAACATTAATGCTCTTAAATATAAAAAGTAGAGACGCAAGTGTCAATAAACGTCGTGTTAACAAACCAAGAAGTTATATATCCATGAGAAAGACCAGTCTAGTGTAAATAAATAGGGATAGGACAGGTATATGTATTATCGTACAACATACAACAAACTGATTGATTTATTGATATATTTCTGGATATGTTTCTTGTTATATTTATTTATTTGTTTTAGTTTCTGTGTTTATATATATATATCCAGCAGTAGGCCTGCTATATATATATATATATATATATATATATATATATATATATAGCAGGCGTATATATATATATATACATATATATATATATATATATATATATATATATATATATATACATACACACAAACACATTCGCTTTAGACATTATCAGACACCCTTAATTCATTACTTCGCGCACCACTTCTGACAGAAGCAGGTCACATCTCATTACACCGATAAAGATTTAATTGTTATCTCCATAATACATTAGCCATGAGTATAACCCCTCTCCCCCCAACAACCGTACCCTCCCCACACCACCACCAAAACACCCCAGTGTGTTTCATGATAAATCAGGCAAGATGCAACGGTCGCCTACAACGGTGAGAAAGGCTTTAACATGAACATCCCGGGACAAGTTCAGTCTTGAGTAATTTCGGTTTATCACGCCCCCCTGTCCTTTACCTCGCACCTCCTTCAAGCCACTTTTGCTGCGGTCATACACAGTATAATCTTGTAGGCCTACACCTGCTCCGCCTCTATCTGAAGACGTAAGTCTAAGAAGTTCACAGTGCACAGTTTATACGGAAGGGCAAAACGAGATTGGTGCATATATATGCATATAGTTGTGCGTTTCATACCACATAGGAACGCTAGAATGAGTTAATTTCATGTCAAACCACCTGCCAATCAAGAATAATTGAATAATCCCTGAGCAGATCGATTTGTATGTTGTCCCATGGGACGTAAGCACGTGGAGCAGGTGGGCGTGTCCGTGGCGTGAACTCTTCTATCAATGAGAGTAGAAATGCTCCAATCTAAATTCCAGAACGAGGCTGCTCCGCCATGATGGTTTCAAATGTTTTGGCGGTCTCTTTTGATGGTTGTAATCAATAGCTAATTTCTGTGTTACAATGGGATAAGCCGAATGAATAAGTAATTATGTAGGTACTGTTCAGTCGGGACATCCCGCGGTGATAGGACTGGAGTCAGTATACGCTGCGGATTTCCTGAATGGGACAAACTTTACGAGGCTTCACGTCTGGGCATGTTACGTTCAGTTGACACCAAGCTGAACAGTTTATTTTTAGATTTCTACTACGACAACCGAAGGTAGTAAAAATTTTCTGCACTTCACTCTGGACGTTGGACTGTGTAAGTAAGTTGGCGAAGGATTGATTTGCAAGTTACTGAACTTACTGACGTTTTCACCTGTATTGAGTTACGAGTGGATGTTGGAAGCTTTAGATCGATACAGTGCGTGCCGTACAACCATCTCCGGGATTTTAAGTTAGTTGTCTCCTCATCTCTGGCTCCACCCGTCAACGTCCCCAACTGCAGAAGTATCCGTGTTCTTGTTTTGAAGCGACTGATAGTTGTAAAGATTGTTAAGTGTTGCTCGAATGTTACTGTTATTGCAGACAGATTGCAATTGTTAATTGGACATTGAATGCACAAGTTGAGGAGCAAGTTGTTTGTCAACATTGACGAATGTACAACGCATAATTTGCAGTTGCGTTGCATGCAAACATTTTGTGATTTTAAACAGACATTTTTACAGAAAAAGAAGACGGGGAATGAAAGTGAAGTTGACATTTAAGATATATTAACATTGTTTAGTTTAGTTACAAAGAAGATTAATTTAAAAAAGGAATTTTACGAGGTCAAACTGGATTCCAAACTTCTGGAATATGCAGCCACAGGAGAGGAGTACGAAATATTGGATCACTACCGGCGGCTTTGGAGTGGAGTTTCTCCCAGAGAGGACTGTCTGATATTCAGAGATGCCCCCGTTGATTCCTTTGGGTATTACAGAAATAACATGGCAGAGAAATCGGACGAGGACTCGGACCATGGTGATGAACTGTCCAGTCACTCCATTATGCAGCAGATAAAGCGTCTTGAAAAAGAGAAGGCAGAGCTTGAAAAACGAAACAGTGACCGGAATCTTTTACAGGAAAAACTGAAAGAACTTCAAGGAACAGTTTCAGCACTAAAAGGTGCACCACCCAATAACAACATTCTGTCAAAAAGTCCTTCGAAAAGCCCAGGTACTGGCAGGGGCAAAGGAAAAGGGCGAAAAAACTCACCAGCGTCCTACGCTGCTCAGTTTGAAGCTGAAAGTGTACATGTAGAAAATCATAGAACGCGGTCAAAATCTTTCAAAAATCGCCCAGTTGAAACGGAAATAACAGAGGAGCAGGACAGTGACCCAGATTCCGAAGATGATTCTGAGGAAGATGAAGGGGAGAGAAAAGCAGGTGAGCCATGAATGATAGTCACATAAATACAGCACAAACATTACAATTGTTTTGGTACCTTTATTTTACACTTAAATATTTTCATTGTAGAAACATATGTCCTTGTCTTTCATGTGTCGGATATGAAATACGTGTCCAGTCAGCTGGTTTAAAAGTTTTAATGCTGTTAATTTAGAGTTGTCCCATATCAAACATAAGATTTCCTGTCGTGCCAGTTCTGTATATACAGACCTTATTGACGTCGTAGCCATTTACCATTCTCACTCACTGTGCTGTCAAAACATGATAAATAGATTTGCTACCAAAGGCATACCTATTTGATACAGTTAGATGTGACACGTGATAATATTGAACAGCTCTGGAGAAAGAAAATACTTGAAAATCATTCCGGAAATCACTGATGGTTTGCGTGCTTTGTAACTGCTAGAGGAAGCGTGCAAGCAGCTTTGATTGGACATTGAATCATGTTCAGTTAATTGTTCCCCTGTAATTATCTTCCCCTGGAACTAATGACGAGAAGGCAGCCAGGTAAAGGACAGGCAGTTGCCGGATATGGAATCACAAAGCCTGAAATAAAAATATGAAAAATACCTGGAATTACCTAAAACTTCACCAGTTACTAAGTTGTTCATTTGTCCTGATTTTAGAAAAGTGTTTTAAGATTTGTTTAGAAGGTAGGATCGTTATCCTTGTGGAAAAAGTAGGTTTTAGCACGGAAAACTGTTTTTTATGAATTAAATTTGCCTCTAAATGCCCTTGTTGGGCATAATTTTAGGTCATTGGTAAATTGTTCCAACACAGTAATGTAGTACATGTAACACACCTTCCTGCTTGATGTGACAACGATGCATTGATCTGGAATTAAATAAAGCTGTTAAACTTGGTTTGTGGGGCCTGGGTGGCCATAAGCTGTCGTCAAGACTCATGTCGCAGGTTGGGTGGCCTAAGATTTGTTGAAGACTCGTTCTATTCCACCAATATACATTTGTGTGGATGTCTAAGCATCGCATGTGGAAAGTTTGTCACTAATTTGCCAAAGGTTTATGGTTCACACCAGGCACGCAGATTTCCTCCATTCATATCATAAAACTGACTGCTTACATCCATTCTTAATTATAGCCTTTGGCTGAAATCAAATAAATAAAGTTGAACGAGATCAAACTGTCAACATTTTGGATTAAATTTTACAGACGAAACATTCTTTGACCAATTTGACTATGTGTACATGTACACCGCTAGCCTCAGGGAAGGGCACATTATACAAGCATGTACGTGTGCTTGTCGGGATGGTAGGCTTTTTATGAAGGGTGCTCTCCACCCCTAAAATGTGCACCATCCCACTTTTTTGTCACACACAATGCAACAAGAGATGGGAAGTGAACCGTTTTTTGAGGAGTTAGCACCTTTTTCCGCTTAACTCTCTTTTGATTTCTAGATAAGGGTCTGTAGACACTGTAACTGTCAGCCCTGATGCCATACCTGCGTTACCTGTGTCTCTGTGTCATACATATGAGCAGTTACATGTATCCTAGTTATCTTTACCAATCCAGTTTCTGATTAATTACATTTACGCTCAAAATCAGGTTGCTTAGGCCTTGATTTCAAAGCTCTATCATGTGCTTGGATTTCAAGATGAAAACAATAACGCTGACATACAACTGTAGTACAATGTATTACAATGGTTGAATTGATTTCCACAGCCATTGATAGAGGTGTGACAATGATAGCTTGATGATGGAGAAACCTTGTCCTGAGCTCCTACATACATGTACTTCACCTGTGGTTCTTCACTGTACAGCAGACGAGGGTGTAATGGACCGCGGGCAGAGTAATGCGTTACATAACGCCCTGTGGGCGCCTAATAAGTAACGGATGGTTTCATTGATGGCCAAGTGTCATTAGAAATGAAATGCGCTCAGGCTGTTATTATATTAAACATGATAATTGACAGTGGACAGGTTGCTGGCAGCATGTGAGCTGTCCTCGGCCTCCAGGCTACTACCCTGTGAATGGTCTGGTTTATATGAGACGATCTGTTTTACACATAACCTGTGCCACATGGCCAGCTCATTGACTGTCAATGCGTCATGGTCATTTCACCTGTAATTTTCATTGTTGAGAGGTACTGGTAGATTTGCTCCCCTGCCGTGTAAATGATTGATGCTCCATTTATGACGGAGCACACTCGGATGTTGTCACTATTCATGGATGTTACCTTTAGAGTTTCACGTGTGATGTGTACATTTTTCCTGCATGTGTGTAGATGTATGCTGCGAGCCTTCACATCATCATGGTGGTTACATCATACATGCACCTGTATATCCATTCAGTGCCGATTTTCAAAGTACACTGTAAATTAGTGAAGTCTTCATCATGTATGTACAACATTCAGTGTTCCTCCTAAAAGCAGAAGGGAACTTTATGTAGGAAGTTTGATAAAACTGCATGTACAATGTACGTCTGCTTATGGCATGATTCTGGTGTGGTGTTACATTTCAATCAGTTGCCATGGAAACTTATTGATTAGTGATCGGGTTAAAGGAATTAACACACTTCATTAATTTCCAAATCCCTTTGATCTGCGTGTAGATCATCCAGATATAATTAGTTTACCAATAATGAATTACACTCCCGATAATTTCATATATATCGTCACAGACCTACCTCTAAAGGCAGACTTTTCATGTACATGTAATTGTTATACATATGACACATACATGCACATTTTTACAGGTGCATGTACACCTGTAGGCTGCAGTCAGTGACCATGTATATACTGTATGAACATATACTTCAAACTTTCACGGTTCTCGCCGCGATGTGGCTGAGACGATTCTGTCGATGTGGCGCTAAGCCATAATCCTTCATTCAAGCTTACACAGTCTATGTTCAGTTTGTAATGAGTATTGTGTTTACAAGACTTTAACCATTTCGCTTTTGGTCAGCTGCAATAGAACTACACATGCATACATGAAATGCAGACAGTTTCCACCTCACTCCTTTGCACTGAGTTTGCACTTTTGCGGTGCATTGTTCACATGTCAAACCACAGATGGCACATGCTCAGGTGGGTGGACATACATGTACTGGTTCTGGCACATGCTCAGGTGGGTGGACATACATGTACTGGTTCTGGCACATGCTCAGATGGGTGGACATACATGTACTGGTTCTGGCACATGCTCAGATGGGTGGACATACATGTGCTGGTTCTGGCACATGCTCAGGTGGGTGGACATACATGTACTGGTTCTGGCACATGCTCAGGTGGATGGACGTACATGTACTGGTTCTGGCACATGCTCAGGTGGATGGACGTACATGTACTGGTTCTGGCACATGCTCAGGTGGATGGACATACATGTACTGGTTCTGGCACATGCTCAGGTGGATGGACGTACATGTACTGGTTCTGGCACATGCTCAGGTGGATGGACGTACATGTACTGGTTCTGGCACATGCTCAGGTGGATGGACGTACATGTACTGGTTCTGGCACATGCTCAGATGGGTGGACATACATGTACTGGTTCTGGCACATGCTGGTGGATGGACATACATGTACTGGTTCTGGCACATGCTCAGATGGGTGGACATACATGTACTGGTTCTGGCACATGCTCAGATGGGTGGACATACATGTACTGGTTCTGGCACATGCTCAGGTGGATGGACATACATGTACTGGTTCTGGCACATGCTCAGGTGGGTGGACATACATGTACTGGTTCTGGCACATGCTCAGGTGGGTGGACATACATGTACTGGTTCTGGCACATGCTCAGGTGGATGGACATACATGTACTGGTTCTGGCACATGCTCAGATGGGTGGACGTACATGTGCTGGTTCTGGCACATGCTGGTGGATGGACATACATGTACTGGTTCTGGCACATGCTCAGGTGGATGGACGTACATGTACTGGTTCTGGCACATGCTCAGGTGGGTGGACGTACATGTACTGGTTCTGGCACATGCTCAGGTGGGTGGACGTACATGTACTGGTTCTGGCACATGCTCAGATGGGTGGACGTACATGTACTGGTTCTGGCACATGCTCAGGTGGGTGGACATACATGTACTGGTTCTGGCACATGCTCAGATGGGTGGACGTACATGTACTGGTTCTGGCACATGCTCAGGTGGATGGACGTACATGTACTGGTTCTGGCACATGCTCAGGTGGGTGGACGTACATGTACTGGTTCTGGCACATGCTCAGGTGGGTGGACGTACATGTACTGGTTCTGGCACATGCTCAGATGGGTGGACATACATGCACTGGTTCTGGCACATGCTCAGGTGGGTGGACATACATGTACTGGTTCTGGCACATGCTCAGGTGGATGGACGTACATGTACTGGTTCTGGCACATGCTCAGGTGGATGGACGTACATGTACTGGTTCTGGCACATGCTCAGGATGGGATGGACATACATGTACTGGTTCTGGCACATGCTCAGGTGGATGGACGTACATGTACTGGTTCTGGCACATGCTCAGGTGGATGGACGTACATGTACTGGTTCTGGCACATGCTCAGGTGGATGGACGTACATGTACTGGTTCTGGCACATGCTCAGATGGGTGGACATACATGTACTGGTTCTGGCACATGCTGGTGGATGGACATACATGTACTGGTTCTGGCACATGCTCAGATGGGTGGACATACATGTACTGGTTCTGGCACATGCTCAGATGGGTGGACATACATGTACTGGTTCTGGCACATGCTCAGGTGGATGGACATACATGTACTGGTTCTGGCACATGCTCAGGTGGGTGGACATACATGTACTGGTTCTGGCACATGCTCAGGTGGGTGGACATACATGTACTGGTTCTGGCACATGCTCAGGTGGATGGACATACATGTACTGGTTCTGGCACATGCTCAGATGGGTGGACGTACATGTGCTGGTTCTGGCACATGCTGGTGGATGGACATACATGTACTGGTTCTGGCACATGCTCAGGTGGATGGACGTACATGTACTGGTTCTGGCACATGCTCAGGTGGGTGGACGTACATGTACTGGTTCTGGCACATGCTCAGGTGGGTGGACGTACATGTACTGGTTCTGGCACATGCTCAGATGGGTGGACGTACATGTACTGGTTCTGGCACATGCTCAGGTGGGTGGACATACATGTACTGGTTCTGGCACATGCTCAGATGGGTGGACGTACATGTACTGGTTCTGGCACATGCTCAGGTGGATGGACGTACATGTACTGGTTCTGGCACATGCTCAGGTGGGTGGATGTACATGTACTGGTTCTGGCACATGCTCAGGTGGGTGACGTACATGTACTGGTTCTGGCACATGCTCAGATGGGTGGACATACATGCACTGGTTCTGGCACATGCTCAGGTGGGTGGACATACATGTACTGGTTCTGGCACATGCTCAGGTGGGTGGACGTACATGTACTGGTTCTGGCACATGCTCAGGTGGGTGGACGTACATGTACTGGTTCTGGCACATGCTCAGATGGGTGGACGTACATGTACTGGTTCTGGCACATGCTCAGGTGGATGGACATACATGCACTGGTTCTGGCACATGCTCAGATGGGTGGACGTACATGTACTGGTTCTGGCACATGCTCAGGTGGGTGGACGTACATGTACTGGTTCTGGCACATGCTCAGGTGGGTGGACATACATGCACTGGTTCTGGCACATGCTCAGGTGGGTGGACATACATGCACTGGTTCTGGCACATGCTCAGGTGGGTGGACATACATGTACTGGTGCAGGTACATGTACTGTACATTTACAGGTCACAGAGGAAATAGTCATTTTTTTTCAAGGATTTCTCCTCCTGTAGTCATCTGTCTGGAAGGCTGTCGCTCACGTTTATACACCTTCCAAACTAATATAAAACTTTGCACCTTGCCTCATTTTTAGTGTACATGTATTTGTTCCATTGGCTCCTCTGATCTTTTGAAAGAGAACTATACCTGAGAATCATCACAAATTTTTGGATTAATTAATTCAAAGCGAACCTTTGCATATCACCAAAATGTTAAAAAAGTACTTAGATTTAAGGAGTATTGACATTTGCTAGTTAGACTTCAAAAAGTTTTTCCAGGTGCAAACTTGATCACAAATTTAAAAGAACGGCGTTTACATCATGGCAGTATTATCCCGTACCAATCAGCAGGCCAGTACCAAAATGGTATTTGGTGCAGGACATTTGTCCTTGTCAGAGTACAGTTGCTACCCTTTGAAATTTTGCGCAAAAATTTACCAATATCAACCCTTTCAATCCCCTTAAGACTTATCCGTTGGGATTAAAAAAGAGCTCCTGGCCTCCCACATGTAGATTAGGGCCTACACACAAATTATAGCGGTTCATATATACAGATGCAAGACCATGTACTGGTACCTCCCAGTTAAAATCAAGGTGTACTGATGTCTACAGAGGAAGGATGTAAATTTGTCTGGCCTTCATCTGAACAAAATGAGCTGTATGACTCATGATTAAAATTTTAACCCGCAGTTTCAGCTTAGAGCTTTTGGCAAAGCAAGAACTGCTCAGAGCTTTTGGCAAAGCAAGAACTGCTTAGGGCTTTTGGCAAAGCAAGAACTGCTTAGGGCTTTTGGCAAAGCAAGAACTGCTTAGGGCTTTTGGCAAAGCAAGAACTGCTCAGAGCTTTTGGCAAAGCAAGAACTGCTTAGGGCTTTTGGCAAAGCAAGAACTGCTCAGAGCTTTTGGCAAAGCAAGAACTGCTTAGGGCTTTTGGCAGTGCAAGAACTGCTCAGGGCTTTTGGCAAAGCAAGAACTGCTCAGAGCTTTTGGCAAAGCAAGAACTGCTCAGAGCTTTTGGCAAAGTAAGAACTGCTCAGAGCTTTTGGCAAAGCAAGAACTGCTCAGAGCTTTTGGCAAAGCAAGAACTGCTCAGAGCTTTTGGCAAAGCAAGAACTGCTTTGCATGAACGTGTCATGTCCTGATGCTTTCAGTCTGCATCAAATCCATGCACCTACAAATGTGTTTGTGCACAATTGATGTCAAGATCTTTTTCATTTTTTTCCCCTGACACTGTTTTTATTAATTACAATGGAATTGCTGTCAGATCTACTTATCCCTGCGCTGGTCAATATTGAAAAGGCTATATTTTGTCATTGAATGCACACACCTTTCAAAAGTTCGTCAAATATTCATTAGGTTGGATGGGCAACGAAGCACGCCCATTTCACAGCATGTTTAAGGAACATCCATAATTAACGCCAGGTAACAATTGCGGACATCGTTAGTCATGTTTCACAATTACTGTGTTCATGATTTATTCAGGCGACAAATGGCCAGTTTTCTGCTCGGTCATTTGTCATATTGGGCTTTTAGTACCAGTATGCGTGTACATGTATTATTAAAACCTATGTTTTCTTGGGTTTTATTCCATTACTTGATCTTGTCACTCAATTATCGGGTGCACGAAACCTCTGAAGTGAATCCTTGTGGGCACGTTCGTGTATGTATAATGCCTACCCATTTCATGCCCATATTTAATAGCCTAAAATCAGGTTTCATCAAGTTTAATTGATCAAGTTATGCCTATTTGAGCAAAGAATTTTGGAAAAACAGCCTCATTTGGTACGTGTAAAATGTGTACATGAATTGAAGTTTGTTCAAAGTTTGCTTTCATGTCATTGAATGAAACTTCGATCAGGTTGAAGGTCAACGTGTTGTTTGTTCAAGCTGTGTGAGTTTGTGTTATTAGCTGGTACATGTACTGGTGCATGGTGCATGGGTATTTGATTACAGGTAAGACTGGTCATGGGACAGGTGAACGGGCAAAGTTTGAGAGACAGAACCGGACTAACGTACTGTTCAAACAGAGGAGATTTCACTAGAAGTAGCCTTAGTACAATAATCAGGGTCTAATCCTGTACTCATTTGCCACCTTTCCATTTGAGTACTCAGACATGTATGTCATGCTTTATTAAGTACAGATCTGCCAGCAACCTGCGGGTGGTGATGGTTTTCCCCCAGGCTCTGCCCGATTTCCTCCCACCATAATCCTGGCCGCCATCGTAGAAGTGAAATATTCTTGAGTACGGCATAAAACACCAATCAAATAAATAAATAAATTATTAAGTACGGCACTGTCTCCAGTCTCATCGGGAAGAAGGTGTATTCCATTACGTGTACCTTACGGATACTAGAACCCCTCAGGGATGAAATTTGACCAAATTTTTTCTAGTTCACATTCTTAATCTCCATTTTCCTATCATTCCTCTCACTTAAAGATGAAAACCAAATTCGAATTGTAATTCCTAAAATTTGACAAAAAGTATAACATGCTGTCAACCAAGGCCGCTGTCTTTTCTTAGTCCCCCCCCCTCCCCCGATTAGGGGGATTAGCTCACTGAAGTGGAGTTACCTGTTATGAATAGACACACACCTCTGGTAAATGTGTATTGGCTCCTGTTATAAATTACATGGCTGCTTGTGCAGACTACATATCTTAAATAAGACAACAGCCTCAGTCAACCCACAGAGGTGCCATACGGGCAGGGTTTATAAACACATTCTAGCAGGGTTTGCTCAGAAATGTCAAGATAAAACACCAATTTACACGATGACAAAACATAGTAAGATTTAAAATTTAACGTAAGTAGGAGCATATGTTTACATGTTAACTGGAGGCCAGAGAGTTTGTGATTGAAATTAATTCGCAGACTAATTAATGACAAATTTTATCACACATAATGCTCCTCCAGACACATTGGTCTTTTCCGCCCTTTCTATTTTTGAGACGGTTGTGTGGTGAAATACTTTTATTTCTCGCTTTATTTTTCAACTTAATACTGTGGAACTTGCCACACATGTAGAGTTCTAAATACGTGCTGTAAGGTAAAAAACTGTCCCACAGATTTTCGATATCTTTTCTAGGTTTAAAGATATTCGCGAAAGAACATTAAAGATTCAGATTTTTTTTTAAGTTCTTGAAAGTTTTAACTTTAAATGATCACTCAGAACAACATAAGATGAATATTAAAATTCTGTGGAACTTATTTAGTTTAAATAGTAAATTAAACACCTGAGCCAGAAAAATGTGAAATCAGCGAAAAAATAGCAATTTGAAAAACAGCTCCAATATTTTTCAAACTTTCTTTTTATTTTGAATAATATTAATGTTAGGTTCATGTAAATTTTAAAAGTTTTTGTTCTTTAAATCATCAGTGGTTTAGCTTTCAAAATCTAAACACGTATGGCCATATTTGATCAATATCTTATGTTACACAAGGTAAAATGTGAAATTTGGCTCACAAGGGTTTCTAGTATCCTTAACCTTAGAAAATGGACACATCCCAAGACTTTATGCTTTCTGACTTACATGTGTCAACGTTTGCCTCGAAATGCATGCACATGTACATTCTGTTGATAATGTCGAAATTAATGAAATTTAGCTACATCTGTTGTGTTGTAATCAGTTTGCATGTATGTAGGTGTTATGTGACTATTTGGACAAACCATAGTAGGTGAAAAACTGAATATTGTTTCAGACTGTGACTGTGATGTACAGTTAAATGTGAGGTAAATGTAGAATCAGAGTTACATGCTGAAACATAGAAAAAGGAAAATATTCAAATTCTTCAATAATTTAAATTAAGATTATAGAAATTTACATTGAGTCAGCTTCATGTGCCAATGAACGTATGTTTAATGATGGTTGATGTCTTCTTTCCTGCATGTACTTCAGAAAGGAATGAAATGATTCAGTTCCCTAGACGTCTTGTTGAATCTTCTTAAACATTTTCCTGTCTGCTTTCAGAGCGTGTTATGAGTGCAGTTCACAAACATTTTCCTGTCTGCTTTCAGAGCGTGTGATGAGCGCAGTTCACAAACATTTTCCTGTCTGCTTTCAGAGTGTGTGATGAGCGCAGTTCACAAACATTTTCCTGTCTGCTTTCAGAGTGTGTGATGAGCACGGCTCACAAACATTTTCCTGTCTGCTTTCAGAGTGTGTGATGAGCGCAGTTCACAAACATTTTCCTGTCTGCTTTCAGAGCGTGTGATGAGCGCAGTTCACAAACATTTTCCTGTCTGCTTTCAGAGCGCGTGATGAGCACGGTTCACAAACAGAAACTACAGGAACATCGTGACACTTTGGTCGAAAACATGATCTCCGAGGACATTTTCAACGATCTTATCGCCAACAGAATTCTGACAACGGCCGACGTGAGCCGTATCAAAGAAAAAAACACGCGAGAATCCATCAACGAAGAACTTCTGAATAATCTGATTCGTCGATCAGACCGAGCCTTTACTGTTTTCGTTGGCTCACTGAGGAAGACGTTACAAGGGTACCTTGCAGATTTGGTGGAGGATAAACAGAAAGCGAAAAGACGAAAACGTAAAAGAGCCTCAGGTAAGGCCATTATATGTATATGCACTTTATATGCATTTGTATGTACATTTATGTGTGCTTCTACATGTCATTATTGGGTGGTCTAGGGGGATAATACGCCAGCTCGGCGTAATAACCCAGGTGCCTCTCACCTCTGCAGTCGCTCTGAGTTCACCCCGAGCTGGCTTCCTCTCCAGTTGTATGTGGGAATGTGTACCAGGAACCATGGCAATCTGCAGGTGGCGGTGGTCTAAACTCGGACTCTGTCAGGTTTCCTCCCACTGTTTTGCTGGTCATCATCGTATAAGTCAAATATTCTTGAGTAGGGAGTAAAACTTAACACCAATCAAATAAAGAAATAAGTGTCATTAATGCAAGGGACAAAATAAACAGTATCACATGGAGTTTGCGACCCAAAGCGGCTGAAAGTGCAATTCATTTTTTAGTGTTATGAGAAAAACTACGAAAAGTATTTTGTACAAATATTTCATTTCCAAAATTTTCTGCTCACGTTAGTCCCACACCACACAAAAAAAGCACAAGAAGGGAGGTAATTCCATATGAATTCTGTATCCCTGCCCTGATACCCCGCTCTGATATTGTCCTAGGACAAAGTGAAACAGTTCGAACTCACATTGTTATAACTTGAACCACTTTGGTGTATTTATAAAAGTCTTTCCCTAGGATAAGATTTCAATAGCAGTGTTATCAGAGCGCCACCTGGTGGACAGTGGAGATGCAAACATGACGTAGATGAAGCTAAAACTGCCTCGTGTAAGATTTTGTGGCAATTACGAGAAATTGTAGAATGATATATTTCGGCGTTTACATGTGCAATTTAATTTATGCAGAAAAACAAGATTTTCAAAGCAACACAGTCCTGCTATGCCTCACACGCTGAACAAGAACCAGGTTATAATATACCAGCTAAACAGCAACAGCCAAGTTCAGAGATTGGTGAATGGATTTTACTATTTAATATTTTTTCGCCAACTATCTGTCAGATAATTTACTTACTTGCCCAGTTGCCCAGTGATGTTTCCTATTTATTCACTAAGCGGTTCCTAGGTATACAAAAAAAAAAAACATTTCCAAGCTGTACAACACGAAGTACATGGGTATATGAATTCTCATCAAGGTGTTGCAATGTGATCTAGGCCTACAGACTGCTGAGTTGTATGGAAGTTCAGTCAGTCATGCTGCATTAGAGATTGTGTGTGAAACAACACAAACAGTATGTAAGAGGCAAGGAAGGCCAAGTCAGCTTTTTGTAGGCCATGATCTGGCAAATCAAAATGAAGAAACAAGCCCATGTGCAATCAAAGACAGTGGCCATACAGCCAGATAAATTGTCCAAGAAAGCCATTCATAGATGAACCCACAAGTTCGGATTATTTCATAGCTTGCCTGCTGCATGTGGCTGGCTGCTGTATAGACTTTAAACCTCTGTTGCCAGTGATCACAGTTGTGACAGTGGGTGTCCAGTGTCAACCAGCTAGGCGTAAAAACAGCTAAATCCTTTAAATTACTCACTCAGCCGGTTACTGCGTTAGCGCTGCATAATGACCCCTTAAGCCTCTCACCAATGTGGTCACTCTGAGTTCAAGTCCAGCTCTTGCTGGTTACCTCTCCAGCCGTACATGGGAAGGTCTGCCAGCAACGTGCGAATGGTCGTGGGTTTCCCCCGGGCTCTGCTCAGTTTCCTCCCACCATTATGCTGTCTACCGTGGTATAAGTGAAATACTCTTGAGTACAGCGTAAAACACCAATCAAATAAATAAATAAATCTAAATTACTCTGCAAAACTTTTACGGGCACAAAGATTTTTTCTGGGGGGTAGGGGGTGGAATTTATCTCATTAGTTTTGGGTGCACCACTTACATGAATGCGCCAGTTACACATGAGCGAAAACACCGCCTTTGTTTAAGCTTTCAATCCCAGCTGTATCAAAAAGCATTTGTCTGGTGACAGCACCAACAAGTGAAGCTAAAAGCCTGATCTAGGCTCTAACTGATAATTGTTGATGTCAGGATGCAGTTGAAATGACTTAATTGAAATCACAGGAACATATCGCTGCATTAACTGTTAATCACTTTCTGTTTAAACATAAACATAAAATGTTGGTTGCACTGCACTGGTATATATAATCAGACACATAATGGAATTACTGTCTCTGTATGGTGTGGATGATTTTATACTAATATAGTGTCAGTGTGGTTTAAGTTTATTTGGTGAAATTGCTTATCAATTTTCAGAAATGCTAATGAATTTTACTTCTTGATTAGCAGATTTGCTATAAAGTTTCTTGAAGTTATTTTGTGCCTTATTATTGTAATATTTTGTTGGTGAGTTCAGTTTGAAACAGCATAGATGTATGAAGCAGCTAGAAACCTTTTGACTTACCAGTATTTCGTTTTTGGGTAGAAGAAAGAGAAGTGCCAGGTATTCTTGTAGTGGTAAAGTAAACCGTCTGGCTTTGTCAGATACCTGAATGCAAATGTACATGTAGCTGGCCAGAATTGTTAATGCATTGGGGAACACAGGTTTGGACACCCATGATAGTTGTATAAAATGGTATCAGAATGGCCCTGTACATGTAGGTGTACAAGCAAAAATCATAAAAACAGCAAAAGTAAAACCAAGTATTGAATCAGTTCGTTTCTTCTGATACCAAAAGTATGGGTAACAGTTTGTTTCTTCAGTTTTCTATGAACATTGTTTCCCATAAATCTTCGTCATTTTCTGAAGGATTTGCTTACCCGTTATCTCCTCCTGTACAGGTATGCAGTCTGATTTACATACACACCTGAGCTAATATTGAGAGTGTAGAGTTACACTTGATCAGGGTACTTCATCTTCCCAACCTGCCCATTGATCTCCATTTAATCATCCAATCAATACACAGGACTAGAGCTACGGAGGTCGGAAAGAAACTCCCCGAGTCGTAGTCTATTGAAATGCCTGCCATGGAGGCACAAAAGAGCTCCACGCGCGATAGAAATGGCGACCGATTAACTAGTAAATAAGAAATTAACCTAAGCAGCCTGCATTGACTGGACGGGACCTCATTTCCGTCGCGACCATGTTGGTTGAAGCACTAACGATTTACCTGAGAGCTTTAAGGGTATAGACTTCCCAGGTATGCTGGGCAGCTTTTGTTGCATTGATTAATTATGAAATTTATCATGACTCTGCTCTGCATGTGTGTTGGAAGTCCTGGTGGGGTGGGGGGAGGGGGGGATGGGAGAAACTCAGTTGTTGTATTACTGATCAAGTCAGGGCAGTGTAAAAGCTCCATATTTAAAGCTACCAGTGCAGCATCACACTGCTGCCTCCATCAATCACAGTTCATGGATTTTCAACAGCCTGGCACTTTTAATAATAAAAATGGGTCATTTCTTCAATTACCGTCCAATACATCATCTGTTTACATGAACGAGACTGTGACCACAGGTATTTTAAGGGTAGTAAAAGTGTTATGCAGGATTTTTGGTGGAATTTCACGGAAGACCTTTGCCTACTTGTACAAATATTTTAGCTCCGTGATCTTTGTAAGCAATCCGAGCATTAGAAACACTTTCGTCTTCATGTGGATTTTATTTTTGTCTTAATTTGTTGACAGTTGAGTGAAACAGTTCCGCAATTCTTGTACTTTGACTAATAATTTGATGCAGTCGTTCAGCTTAGCCACATGTGGGCAAACTTCATACTGAACTTTCATCAATTTGATTTGGTTTATTTTACTCAAGGAAGTATTTGGGTGTCCATTTTTTCCCTCATTTGAACATGTAGGTCTTCGTATATACATGTATTATGTTTGCAGGGCATCAAATTTACTTGCGTCTGCCTGAAAAAATAAAGACCTGTGCTAACTGAAGTACATTGCACAAGGATGGCTTTTCCGTGATTCTCTACATCTGTGCTGACTAAAGTACAATGCACAATTCAGTATGGCTTTTCCACAGTTGTCTACACCATGTACAGTACAGAATTAAGAAACAAGGAACTATCCCACTGCACATGGTACCTCGATGTTGCACAGAATGTCTGATCAGCAGCCTGGTCTACAAGCACAGGGACACATACCTGTCCTAGGAGAGTGAAAAGACATGTATTGATCTAGTTAAAACCCTCCGAATGATACTCTTCTTTGCCCAATTGAGGACTGATCAGAGGTAATTGTGTCCTGTCACTGATTGATTTCCTGTGAATGACACGTCTTCCAAAGACAGGTCAAGACACCAGGCTCGAGCTGACCACAGAACTGCCTGTTCACTTTTCATTATAATTTGATGGATTGATTTTCTGTGTCCATTTATTCAGGTGTTAATAGAGGTGTTCCACATGTTTACCTTCAGCAGATTGACGAAGTGCCTACATACAGATCTATGGGCACCAGAATACACTGTCCATGTAAGAAGGACGCAAGTGTTTAAAAAAACAAATTTATTAATTTTTTTTATTTTTTGGAAAATCTTGCTTCGTCTGTTTCTTCTATGTGACTGGTTTTTTTTTAAGGGGACGAGGGATATGCATACTAAATGGTCCCAGGCAGTGCAAACTTAGTTTTATTTGCAAATATAGGCATTCCAACTGATGGCCCTCATTTAGAGATGTTAAAAAATTCATTACCGGGGGTAACCTAACCCCATCAAAAATAGGGCAAGTCATTCAGGGAAATTTTTGTTTTTCAGTTCTGGCTAATGAGAAAGATAGGGATTTGAAAGCAATTAACACTGAGATACACATGTAAAACTGAAACTGCTGTGTCGCTGAAATTAGAGAAGTCAGTGTTTAATAATAACAAGCCATCCCACCATATTCCCACCTACATTTGGAATGCTATCATGCCATTTTATGTGAAATATAATTTGCCACACTTGTCATGTATGGGGAACTTATGTTTATGTTTTGATGCCTACAAAATGAACAAATCATTTCTGTTCCTCTCCCTAATTGATACCTGATATTAATTCTGCTTGTATTTCAAAAAATTGGTTTATGAGACCATGATAGAGCTGGGCACTTTCCTGGTCACTTAATTCTAAGATTGGTTTTCTCTGTGCGCTTTAATAATACAGCCAGGTATCGAATGTTTACCTGTCAAATGTCCCCTGTCATGTGTGGAATAGTTACCGTAAATCTGATAAAACTTTGCACCTCTCCAAACAGCTTATTCAATTAAATCCTGCCAAATAGTTACACAGTATCTGTTAATCTGCCATTAGCTTCATTATTCTCACACTACTGCATCAGTGCCATTGGCAGAAAGAAGAATGAGACTCCCTCTACATGCAGCAAAACCATATTTTGTGCAGATGGCCAGCAGAAACATTGATGTCCGTTCATTGTATTACTTGAGAACAATTTAGAAGTTTATGCACACAGAATTGAAAAGCTCTCATTGTCAGTAGAGGGCTGCAATGTGCACTTTAGTTAGCGCAGGAACGAAGTGGTCATTATGTTGATTCCAGGCAGAAGTGTGTCTTTTGATCAGGTGGAGACTGGAATGAAGGTGCAGGAAATGATTCAGGTAAATGAACAGCTTAGTGCTCTCAGCAGATTACAACTCCTGAAGACTGGCAACTGACGGACACTGCAGGCTCTGAAAACAGTAGCGTTATGAATATTGATTAGGGGAATTAGCCCTGCACTTCAGTGGGCTTTAGATTACTGTAATTCATTGGTCTTTTCACACGTAACAAAGAACAAATTTCGGAAGTTTTATGAACTACACTGGTTAGATTGGCCAGTTTCAGGACTGCACAAAAGAAGTGTAATTTTCGTCAGTCTACACACAGTAATGCCCTTTGTTTTATGAACTCCACTGGTTGCGTTCACCAGTTTTAGAGATGCACAAAAAAGTATAATTTTCGTCAGTCTACACACAGTAATGGCCGTAGATTATGCTTTAATGAAAAAAGCATTTTGTAAGCGTTCAAAAGTGTTGAAGAATTACAAAAGCTTGCAGCGCTTTGTAACAGTCGTGTTCACAAAATACAGTTAAATATCACAACTTAAACCGCAATGACTATAGAAAAATATGCCTATGATGGTGCATATGTGATAAATGCGTTTATACTTGTGACTGGAACTTGCAAAGGCCATCCTTGAAAATAGTTATGTTGCATGTAACCTGACCAATGCCTTCAGAAAAGGACCCTACTCAAAAGTTTTTTAAAACCTTTTTTTTTTCTTTCCGTGTTAATTTCTTTAAAATCCCTATCCTTTTCAAGAGCAAAACTAAACAAAAAGTATTCCCTACCCACCAACCTTTTTTTTTTTTCTTTTACTCATAGGGTCAGGATACGCCCAATATAAAGTTTTTAAAGGGTGGTCTAAATAGACATGACAGACGCTGTAGACGACCTGCACGTTACAAGTGTTACAGGGTGGCACAAGTACATAACATCCTGCTTTATTTCCATGCTGGTTAATACCCCATGTTGGTTAATACCCCATGTTGGTTAATACCCTATGCTGGTTAATACCCCATGTTGGTTAATACCCCATGTTGGTTAATACCCCATGCTGGTTAATACCCCATGCTGGTTAATACCCTATGCTGGTTAATACCCCATGCTGGTTAATACCCTATGCTGGTGAATACCCCATGTTGGTTAATACCCCATGTTGGTTAATACCCCTGTTTCTGTCATGCCTTGCCTGTGTTTCTCTCTGTTGATTCTAGCAGTTATCAATAATTAATGATTAATAAACTTAGAATGCTGTGTAAACTTAGCTTCCTTTAAATCAATGTCGTAAGCATTCCTGCCTTGGCACCACATGCATTTCTGTCCATCATGTTTAGTATTCTGAGGGAATGAGAATACTTTTAGTTCGTTATGTCCCAGTCATCAGTTAAAGATGAGAATACTTGTACATGTAGGTACATGTATATTTTCATGGACCTGTAGTTTATGGTTAGGCCAATGACGTTGGATTCCTTGTTTTCCATCACATTCTGTCACATCATTTTATCTCCATCTTAGGGACTCATTTAAGAAATAAATGATTTGTTTCTTGGAGTAAAATGCCTTTTACTTAAGTGGAAAGAATGTCATTCCCATTGCGTATGGATGATGACAAACATTTTTGTAATGATGCCCTTAAACTATAAATGTACAGCAGTGAATGTACTCAGTATGCCAGTGTAAAGGTGGTCTCCAGGGTTAGACTTTCAATCCATCACACATGTACACATAGTGTGCAGACAGTTCATATAATAGCCAAGGCCAGCTTTAAAAAATGCTTCATTGCAGTAACATAACCCTATCACGAAACATAGGGTCAATCAGTGGAAAATGTATTTTTTTTTTTTTGTTCTTGCTACTGCCATAAATAAGGATTTTAAAGAAATCAAAATTGAGAGAGATAAAAGAGGTTGAACCTAAAGCCCAGTAAAATCTTTGGAATAGAGTTTGTTTGGAGGGAAGGTTGGGTTACCTCCAACGTACATACTTTCAATAATGGCCCTGAAATCCTATTTAAAAGCCCCTGTAATGTATAGGCACATGTATGTAATTAAGCCTTCATGGCCCATAACCCCACATTTACAGGTACATAAGGAATATTTACATGCCGCGCTATGTTCGTTAAGCAGCTAATGAGTGGCTTTAGTCAGCCATGTCTTACTAACTGCACACTGTCAACATGGGTGTTTGTTAGCCGTGGTCCATTTACCTGGGCAAACAGTCATCTGTAATATGATCGAATGGGGCTAATAAAGGCTGCCATGGCTTTGGGCTACAGCTGCAGTACTATATCTAAGTCAGGTGTGCAGATGGCCTTTGTGAAGTGGCCGTGATGTGGGTGTGGCCTATCTCTGGGGGCTACCCTTCAGGCGCTTACGATGTTCCAATAAACCTATATAAACCAATTTCCAAAGACAACATTCAGCACAAACTACTTGAAGGAAAGTATATGAAGTTTTAAGAAACCTGGGTGCATTCATGTAAAGACGAGCTGTCAACACTTTATAATATCTGAACTACGTGTATATGTAACCATGAATGACCTGCAAGAACAAGGACATGTAACCATGAATGACCTGCAAGAACAAGGACATGTAACCATGAATGACCTGCAAGAACAAGGACATGTAACCATGAATGACCTGCAAGAACAAGGACATGTAACCATGAATGACCTGCAAGAACAAGGACATGTAACCATGAATGACCCGCAAGAACAAAGACATGTAACCATGAATGACCTGCAAGAACAAGGACATGTAACCATGAATGACCTGCAAGAACAAGGACATGTAACCATGAATGACCTGCAAGAACAAGGACATGTAACCATGAATGACCTGCAAGACCAAGGACATGTAACCATGAATGACCTGCAAGAACAAAGACATGTAACCATGAATGACCTGCAAGAACAAGGACATGTAACCATGAATGACCTGCAAGAACAAGGACATGTAACCATGAATGACCTACAAGAACAAGGACATGTAACCATGAATGACCTACAAGAACAAAGACATGTAACCATGAATGACTTGCAAGAACAAGGACATGTAACCATGAATGACCTGCAAGAACAAAGACATGTAACCATGAATGACCTACAAGAACAAAGACATGTTATGTACATTTATTGTGGGAAGACAGAATAATGGTTCCAAAATAATAGCGACTTAAATGTTTAATTTGTTCTGAAAGGCCCAGTTTTACCAAAGTGAATGAACGCACTGAGGTGACAGTGACTTAATTTATCAGGTGTACATGTAGAATGGCATACTGTGTTAAAGTGAGAACAAACATGCATATAAAACTTGGGAATTTTCCTTGACAGACACACACATGTACTCTGTGATGTGTATTTTCTGAAAATCTGTCCATGTACACATATAGTAGTGAATTTGATTCAGATAAGCTTGTGACAGGCTTTGAAAATACGCACAAGTTTTTGTGTCAGTTCGGGGTGAGAAGTTCAGTTTTGGGGACAAAACTGAAATCCATCAGTTCTTTTGCTAAACTAACAGCAGTGTTGATTGGAGACATGTTTTTGTTGTTGTTTTTGTTTATGAAGTAGCATAATGCGAGAGGTTGAACATTAAAACCTGCTACATATATATGGTGTTTGTGACCTTTAACAGCGGCACAACAAATAATTGTTCTTCATTTTATGACGAAAACAGCAAGCCTTGTGCCCACGTTTAGACATAGCATAGAATTTAAAATTCCAAGTCTTCTTCCTGACCATGATCACATCACTGTTGTCTCTTCAGGTGAGATGAGTGTCAGTGTAGACGTTGACGAGGTGTACCCAAGAACAAAGCGGAAACCTCCACCTTGCACCTGTCAGCAGGTAGAGGAACAGATGCTACAGATGGCAAAAAATGCCTACAAGAACATTCGACGTCGCGACGACACGCCAGCGTCATTTGAACAGTTCAAGAAAGAGCTGGGTCAAACGAACACAATTATTAAGGACTCCATGGAGATTATGCACACGCTCAAAATTCTCTGCCGGCACGGCGATATTGAAGACGTTTCTTTTGGAAGTGTGAAATTTACGTTGCGGTTCACATCTGTGAAGAAATTGACAAACTTGTGGCGGATGTTTCGCTCTGGAAGATTACTGGACATTTTTCAGAATGGTCTTGTGACAAAGACGCTGCTGAGGAAGTGTCGAGTGCGCAGTGTTCGTCTGGGAGTGAGGATTGAAGAGGAGGAGTATTTACAGTGCTTACAAGAATTAGGTCAGTTTCCTGTCTGTACAATTCAAAAAAATATATTGTTCATCACATGTATTGTTTCCTTGTAGTGCTAATAGTATGAGCATGTCGCAGACAGGCTTTTTGAACAACTCTTGCAGCAAACATCAAACAGTGCTGATTTCGGTGTCAGAGGTGGGATCTATAACTTGTAAAGTTACATGTGCCGGGACTTACACTGCTCACTGTCAACTTATAATACTTTTCAGTCTCTTTTAGACAGTTCTAGGAAGTTTTGAATCGCTCACTTATCATAGCCATTATAAAAAGCAAATCATTTTCTTCCAAAACACTTGTTTACATATTTTCAGTTTTAAACTTTAAATAAACTTCGTTGCCAGGACACCGTATTCTTTGGCTGCTAGACAGCAGAAAAAATATGTGTTGATAGCCTTGTTCTTCGTTGAAAGTAAAGCTGCTTTCACCCATACTAATTTCTGTGGGACCAGCCCCCCCAAAATTCCAACAAACCCAGCTTTGTGAGAGGAAAACTTTCAGAAGGATCTTTCATTTGCACGTGTATATGTGGTGTTGATAGCAGGGGACGTGCGTCGGGCCGGCCGTGCGTCCGTCAGACAGTACCGCCGTGTGGCAGAGCTACAGGAGAACATCATCCCACAGGAAGACCTCTCACCACAGGTGAGTTTTGCATACACCTGGCTGTAAATAACCTAAAACCTCAACTCCCAAATGTGCATTTCTGAGGAGATTTTAGACTCAACTACAACTATCTCGCCGCGACATGGCTGAAAAATTGTCGATGTGGCGTAAAGCCATAATCAGTCATTCAGGCAAATATCAACTTCAGGATAAAAATCAGATTTTTTTTGAACGCCTGAAAAAATTTCATTTCTTTATTTCTGCTTTCTGTAGTTTTATTCGTGAGGAAAGGTAAGCCTAGAAGGCACACCGAGAGTGGAAGCTATCTCCACAGTTACACACAAATGTACAAATCCTCCACTAGGGAGAAACAGATTATAATCAGCACTTGTGTCATACTTGTATCTTGCAAGGTTGAGACACTCATGTAAGAAATTCCTAGACCTGTATCCAGATCTAGGTCACCAGCAGAGGATAATGAATTTGTGATTTGCACAGACCCTCATCCACATCTACCTGTAACCATTTCCATGAAGTTGCAGACAGACAGTCACGAACATAGACATAAGGCCATCCCTAAAAAAGTGTGTTTTTGGGTAACCCGACCCTTCTAGAAAATATAGGGTCGGTAGGGAATTCTGTTTTTTGATTCTGGCCCTTGAACATGTTGATAAAGGTAAACAAAAGCAGATTATCAAAATAGCAATGAAAAACTTTAGACGAGGGCCCACTTTTAGAGGGTGGGTCAGGTGACGCTCAGTGCACAATCAACATGTCTTTTAGGCTGGCCTAAACCCTGGCAGAAACTTGCTCTCCTTGGTGATAGATAGAAATGACTGCCTTGTTCAGTCATCTCTCACACCTGGCATGTTAAATTCTAAGCCACAGGAGTACATATATAGTGTACACGTAGTGCCTGTGGAATTGGCCTTAAAATACAAGCCGAGGGATCCAACATTGTGCCTGTTAGCAGCCTGTTCATTTGTATGTAATCTCTCTCAACAATCGATATTGCAGGAGACTCGCTACACGTCATGAGTGTGACAGTGTTTTAGAAAACCCTATCAGACAGCTTTATAGAATTATTATTTTTCTTTATTATTTTATTATTATTAATATTTTTTTATTTTTATTTTTTTTTTCCTTTATTTTTGTGTGTGTGTGAAATCATGTACATGGTTGTATATGCTCAAGTGGTACTGATTTGACGTGGGACTTGGTTGTGATTGTGTGTACATGGTCGTGTATGCTCAAGTGGTACTGATTTGACGTGGGACTTGGTTGTGATTGTGTGTACATGGTTGTATATGCTCAAGTGGTACTGATTTGACGTGGGACTTGGTTGTGATTGTGTGTACATGATCGTGTATATATACACTGTGTATTCCTACACACGTGTACATGTCCAGTTGTGACACAGCCCAAGACCACGGGCTAACGACGGCTTACATATATATTCACTGATATGTGGGGACCGCTGGCCACCCTTAGCACGAGGGCTGTGTCGACCTGATATAGGTATAATGCTTGCCACTAAGGTGCTACCCCCTCGTCCCATTCCGCTGCATGCACACGTTTTGCCACAATGGCTACTTAGCACTTCCTCACCATTCTCAAGTAAATCTTAGGCAAAGCAAACAGTACGGTCCGCCTTCACGTGCCGCCATGGTTTTGAAATCTGTGTCGACGAGGCGAGCGTGCTCACTGCGGGTTGACGTCATGTCTTGAAATTTACATCCACACTGAACAAATCATATGCCTTCAATCAGTTTGCGTGAAGGTCAACTGCAGATGTGCAGGCACGAGGAGCAACAACACGGTTTGTGGGGTCAAGTTGACGCACCTGAGCGTCAGTCACTAATGTGAATTATCTTGGATTTACTGGTTGTAAAGGCTACAGAATGTGAATAAATTGGGCAGAAAAACAGGAAATGTCTTCTTGAACATAGTTTATCTCAGTTTTACCCGGTTCATGCATGTCTTTGTTCATTTTGAAGGGGTTTTCGTAGCGCAGAGTTTTTCCACGCTAAGCTATTTTTACATACCACTATTTTAACCTGCATAGCTCCTCGGCTGTGATCTACGACAAACTCCATATTAACAGATCACAGCTCAGATACTTGGCTGACATGTGACACAGATTGACAGTCATTGATTTCACACTAATAAGATGTTTGTAAGCATCATGGCCAAAATACTTGGCTAACCTGTGACACAGATTGACATTCATTGAGTTCACACTAATAAGATGTTTGTAAGCATCATGGCCAAAATTCTTGACTAACCTGTGACACAGATTGACATTCATTGATTTCACACTAATAAGATGTTTGTAAGCACCATGGCCAAAATACTTGGCTAACCTGTGACACAGATCCACAGTCATTGATTTCACCTTAATAAGGTGTATATAAGCATCTTAGCCAAAATTCTTGGCTAACCTGTGACACAGATTGACATTCATTGATTTCACCTTAATACAGTGTATGTAAGCATCGTGACTTAACCATGCCTGCACATCCAGATGTACATTCCCTTGGCAGCTAGAAAACATATCACGTTGTTTTCCCTTCATTCATCCCAATCAAGGAGAACTGAGCAAACATACACAAGTGTATTTCAACTAAATACAGCTGCCCTTGGGTTCCATGGATACCTTTCAAATTGTCGCCTGCAATCAAGTGGTCGCCGGCATTGTTCTAGGTCGCCCACTCAATACCGAGAACTTCCATTACCAGAAATCTATACATATACAGAAATCAAATGTACAAGTACAGTAACAAAGAAAACAGTTCCTTGGCAAACGAGACACGTGGTTTATGGAAGGCCTGGTCCGGTACTAGAGCGCCAGAACACTGCTCAGTGTAGTTTAGCCAACAGTAAAGTGGCACTCCAATGTGCGGTTCCATTAACTGATTTAAGATTATCGTTTTTTGTTTCATTTCTGTGTTCATTTCTGAAGATGCATGCACACTTGCACTTGTACATGGTCTACAATGCACATGTGCATTAGACATACGTGATTATTCTATGTTTTTATTTCCCATTTGTAACATAACTGTGAAATATGTATACATGCACTTAGTTTCTTAACATGTTCAGGTGTTGTGGAATTATCCAAGTACTTGTGTGTTTCTAAAAAAAAGCAAGAAATTTATATATATAGTGTACATATATAGTGTACACGTAGTGCCTGTGGAATTGGCCTTAAAATACAAGCCGAGGGATCCAACATTGTGCCTGTTAGCAGCCTGTTCATTTGTATGTAATCTCTCTCAACAATCGATATTGCAGGAGACTCGCTACACGTCATGAGTGTGACAGTGTTTTAGAAAACCCTATCAGACAGCTTTGTAGAATTATTATTTTTCTTTATTGTTTTATTATTATTAATTTTTTTTTTATTTTTATTTTTTTTTTTCCTTTTTTTTTTTTTTTTTGCGTGCGTGCGTGTGTGAAATCATGTACATGGTTGTATATGCTCAAGTGGTACTGATTTGACGTGGGACTTGGTTGTGATTGTGTGTACATGATCGTGTATATATACACTGTGTATTCCTACACACGTGTACATGTCCAGTTGTCTAACAACGGCTTACATATATATTCACTGATATGTGGGGACCGCTGGCCCCCCTTAGCACGAGGGCTCTGTGGACCTGATATAGGTATAATGCTTGCCACTAAGGTGCTACCCCCTCGTCCCATTCCACTGCATGCACATGTTTTGCCACAGTGGCGACTTAGCACTTCCTCACCATTCTCAAGTAAATCTTAGGCCAAGCAAACAGTACGGTCGGCCTTCACGTGCTGCCATGGTTTGTAAATCTGTGTCGACGAGGCGAGCGTGCTCACTGCGGGTTGACGTCATGTCTTGAAATTTACATCCACACTGAACAAATCATATGCCTTCAATCAGTTTGCGTGAAGGTCAACTGCAGATGTGCAGGCACGGGGAGCAACAACAGGGTTTGTTGGGTCAAGTTGACGCACCTGAGCGTCAGTCACTAATGTGAATTATCTTGGATTTACTGGTTGTAAAGGCTACAGAATGTGAAAAAATTGGGCAGAAAAACAGGAAATGTCTTCTTGAACATAGTTTATCTCAGTTTTACCCGGTTCATGCATGTCTTTGTTCATTTTCAAAGGGTTTTCGTAGCACAGAGTTTTTCCGCGCTAAGCTATTTTTACATACCACTATTTTAACCTGCATAGCTCCTCGGCTGTGATCTACGACAAACTCCATATTAAAAGATCACAGCTGAGATACTTGGCTGACCAGGTGACACAGATCCACAGTCATTGATTTCACACTAATAAGATGTTTGTAAGCATCTTAGCCAAAATACTTGGCTAACCTGGGACACAGATTGACATTCATTGATTTCACACTAATAAGATGTTTGTAAGCATCATGGCCAAAATTCTTGGCTAACCTGTGACACAGATTGACATTCATTGATTTCACACTAATAAGATGTTTGTAAGCATCATGGCCAAAATCCTTGGCTAACCAGGTGACACAGATCCACAGTCATTGATTTCACCTTAATAAGGTGTATGTAGGCATCTTAGCCAAAATTCTTGACTAACCTGTGACACAGATTGACATTCATTGATTTCACACTAATAAGATGTTTGTAAGCATCATGGCCAAAATCCTTGGCTAACCTGTGACACATATCCATAGTCATTGATTTCACCTTAATAAGGTGTATGTAAGCATCTTAGCCAAAATTCTTAGCTAACCTGTGACACAGATTGACATTCATTGATTTCACCCTAATAAGATGTTTGTAAGCATCATGGCCAAAATACTTGGCTAACCTGTGACACATATCCATAGTCATTGATTTCACCTTAATAAGGTGTATGTAGGCATCTCAGCCAAAATTCTTGACTAACCTGTGACACAGATTGACATTCATTGATTTCACCCTAATAAGATGTTTGTAAGCATCATGGCCAAAATACTTGGCTAACCTGTGACACAGATCCACAGTCATTGATTTCACCTTAATACAGTGTATGTAAGCATTGTGACTTAACCATGCCTGCACATCCAGATGTACATTCCCTTGGCAGCTAGAAAACATATCACGTTGTTTTCCCTTCATTCATCCCAATCAAGGAGAACTGAGCAAACATACACAAGTGTATTTCAACTAAATAGAGCTGCCCTTGGGTTCCATGGATACCTTTCAAATTGTCGCCTGCAATCAAGTGGTCGCCGGCATTGTTCTAGGTCGCCCACTCAATACCGAGAACTTCCATTACCAGAAATCTATACATATACAGAAATCAAATGTACAAGTATAGTAACAAACAAAACAGTTCCTTGGCAAACGAAACACGTGGTTTATGGAAGGTCTGGTCCTGTACTAGAGCGCCAGAACACTGCTCAGTGTAGTTTAGCCAACAGTAAAGTGGCACTCCAATGTGCGCTTCCATTAACTGATTTAAGATTATGTTTTTTGTTTCATTTCTGTGTTCATTTCTGAAGATGCATGCACACTTGCACTTGTACATGGTCTACAATGCACATGTGCATTAGACATACGTGATTATTCTATGTTTTTATTTCCCATTTGTAACATAACTGTGAAATATATACATGCACTTAGTTTCTTAACATGTTCAGGTGTTGAGGAATTATCCAAGTACTTGTGTGTTTCTAAAAAAAAAAGGAAGAAATTTATCCTCCACTTTCGAAAAGCTCCGCTAAATTCCTGTCAAGCACAGCTGTGTTAAAGAAATTGTCAACGTTTCTTTACTCTACCACATTTCTCCAGGAGAAATTCTTCTTGTCCCACAGCACGTCGCAAACACACAATTTTCAGTAATGGCCCGCAGAAATCACCTGCAATAAAGGTATGTTATTATGCAGTTAGACAGGTACCATTTTTATCCCACAGCTTACATGTGTTCATGTGTATCACTGCATGATCACACTTTACACAAATGTCCACTTGCTCTGTGACATTTCATATGGAAAATCCATAAACCCGATTGTTCAGTAGCCATTTGTTTGCCGGACTCCGGTTCCATTTCCTTGTGACTCTCCGAACTTTTGTTGATTCCCGTCCCCAGATTAAACCCAGTATTGGAAATCTATGGAAGTTTCCTAATGTCTTTTGTCCTTGTTGCATTGTCGTCTTGATATCACCAATGTTTGTGTAGTTGTACCAGGTATGGACCAGAACATGAAACACCTATAAAGTAACATACCATTGTAAAACCAGCTGTCAAGTGCTGTACAAGTACACCAGCTGGCAGATGTATTGCCAGGGTGCTAAGCTTTCACGAAGGGAGTGAACAGAAAGTAAAGAAAAAATGTTTACAAGAAATTAGAGGAAGAAACGGAAATCCCGTGCATACATGTATGGGTATACTGTCATTCTTCAGCCTTTCCGCATGTTTGCAAAGTGTTCATTCCAGCATATTCCGAAGGTTTTATTCTGTGTTGACTGATGACAGTTTTTGTGAAGACCTGAACCTGGCTAATCAAACCAATGTAGTTTTGTCTCCAAAGTCAAAATCAAAAATGTGCATAAATTGCACTGAAAGTTGCTCTTTGATATGCAAAAAGGTTGAGGAATGAGGGAAGTGGCTAGTGAAAAGACTTAAACAGTAGGTCATGTATCATAGGTACAGTATTGTGAAGGCAGGAACAAATGAACAAAAGTCCAACAGTAAACGGTGCCAGGGTAACAGTAAAAGGCGTCAGGGTAACAGTAAAAGGTTAACAGTAAACGATGCCAGGGTAACAGCCAGTAAAGATGTTTAGTAAGGCTTGTGCTTGTTTATTTATTTTATTATTTGATTGGTGTTTTACGCCGCACTCAAGAGTATTTCACTTATACGACGGCGGCCAGCCCCGGGGGAAACCCACGATCATCCGCAGGTTGCTGGCAGACCTTCCCAGGTACCACTGGAGAGGAAGCCAGCATGAGCTGGTCTTGAACTCACAACGACTGCATTGGTTGGAGGCTTCGGGTCATTGTGCTGCGATAACCGCGCTAACCAACTGAGCCACGGAGGCCCCAGCTAGTGCTTGTTGAAGAACCCTGATCTACAAACATGTTCAGTGTGGTGTTTTCTGTCTGCTTTACGTTTAAGTTGGCCAAGGTCCATGGTTTAGTGCCGCACACCATCTGCCTCCACCCATAAAACTGACAACCATGATAGTGTCAGAAATACTTGAGGATGGCATTACATGCAAATCAAATCAGTCAAACCATCAATTAAAATTAAGTATATAAAATTTAGAATTTTTTTGTGAACAATACATATTTTGAAGTATGACTTTTAACCTCTGTGTCAGAGGATACCCTGCTCAGTAATAAACCAGTAAGAACATGATGCACTTCATGGTTTCATGGTCTCCTAACCTATGATAAACATATCAGAATTAATTGCAAACTCGCTAATTCCTTATTTTCTTTATTTACGACAGCTACCTGCAGAAGTTAGTGGCACGGGATTACCTGACACACCAACCAGTCGCCTTGATCCCTCGTCGTCTTACCCCGGACCTAAGAGAGCCCTCAGAGACTTGTAAGTAATTAGTCTGGGCTCAGACTCGAGGAAGCCCGTGCTCATGTGACCTTTTGTGCACTCTAACATTTGGCTAGGATGGGGGCTTACATAAATTAATGAATTAGCAAGATTCCTGCCCGTGGTAATTTTATTTTATTTTTCAATTTTTTTTTCATTTATTTATTTATTTATTTATTTATTTTTTAAGCCAGAACGCGTTACTCGAGCATCACACAGCATTGTTGGATGTGTTCACGTTGCCACTTAATGCTCTGGGCCATATTGTTATCCAAGGTAGAAATTAACTACAAACTGTCATGGGCCAGTAGGGTCCTCTACTGGTCCTCCTGTGTGTTGATTGGTTGTTCTCAGTATTTACTGGGCCTCCTCAATATTCATTGGTCCTTCTCAATATTTACTGGTCCTCTCCAGTATTCATTAGTCCTTCTCAGTGGTTACTGGTCCTCCTCAATATTTACTGGCCCTTCAGTTAAATAAAGCATATTGTTATGAAACTGTTTGACAATTTATTTTCATTTAAATCTGTAGCACCTGCATGCAGTTTCACCAAATTTTAGATGATTGTTTATCTATAAATGTAGGTATGGCCACTGCTTCTTAAACTAAACTGAAAATTTTGATGACCACAGGCCCATGGGACGAGTTCTTTCTTAACACTGCTGCCCTCGCCCAAATTCTACTGGTCGCAGAACAGTGAATCATGATTAATTTCAACCCAGGTGTCAAAACCAACATTCATGTACCAGCCGTCAACTGAAATGGGCGTTCTGGTTCAGTAATAAGACGAGTTTCAAAAAAAGAAAATGACGAATGACACAAACTATCCAAGAGTTAAGAAAATAAATAAGATATGAAAACTAGGATGGAGTCATACGAAGAGAAGCAGTCAGGTCCAGACTCCCATGCTCATTGTGTTCTGGTCAAGTATCGTAAAGTTACCTTCTTTTGTCACATAACATGCTTGATGCACATTGGTGGGACGGGATGAACACTATTGGTAAACTTTGAAAATGTCCACATGCACGTACGTATGTTTGAGAAAGACGGATATTAAAAAAGGAGTCCCAACAGCTCATTGATTTCTGCTGAGTGAAAAGGATTTCCTTCCTGTCAACCACCTTCCGTTGACCGAACGCTTGTCTTGTTGCCGTGGCGACAGCAGGTAGCGGCTGAAGTGCTGCATTTGAGGATTATTGACAGTTGCGGCTTATGACCATAACTGTTAGAAAGTCAATAAGCGCGTACTGTGCGATTTATTGATGATTCTGAATGTGTGTATGGTCGTACACCCAGCTTAAGAGGGTTTTACAGCAGGGGATTCGCAGAAATGCGCGAAATTTCAAACGATTTCTTTTTTTTTTTTTTTTCTTTCTTTTTTTTTTTTTTTTTTGGTATTGAGCATTGGTCTGGCTATCCTGAATCAGAATGGGAACTGAAGATAAAATCTTTCACACCCAAGTACTTGGTATACTCAGAGTAAGCAGACCCACGTAGTTTAGATGTTCATGTAATCAGACGTACACTTGTACATGTATGTAGCACAGCAGGGAGGGAGGGGGGAGGGAACGTTGTTTCCACGAGGCGCCCACAAATCTTGTTCAGGTATCTAATACCCAGTGTTCTTGGCAGTTTGTGAAGGACCGTTGAGTTGAGGAGGTACAAATCCTCATATAGCCAATAAACGATACTTCAAGTATTTTGGTCGTTTTCAGGTGTAATCAGTGTGATATTTAACATTGAAGTAATTGCACTCATCCGAAAATAACTCTTCTTCGAGAACTTTGAAAGCCGTTTAACACAGTTAAAGTGCTTGGGAATCTGTTTTAGAAACATATTTTGAGCTGAATTACTGTAAACTTTGTGGTGGGAAAGGAGATGTATGTGCAAAAGAGAGGAACGTGTTATGACTGACATCTGAGTTACGATTTTTGGCTTGCTGTTATGATTTATTTGTTTATTTCATTGGTGTTTTACGCCGTACCCAAATATATTTGGGTTTCACCTATAAGACGGCAGCCAGCGTTATAGTGGGAAGAAAGCTGGAAAAACACCAGGGGGAATCCCACGACCATTCACAGGCTCCTGGTAGACCTTCCCAAGTATGGCTGGAGAGGAAGCCAGCATGAGCTGGGACTTCAGTTCGCTACTCACTGCAGCTGCATTGGTGAGAGGCACCTGGGTTGTAACACCCCGCTTGCGCGCTGCCAACTTGGCAACGGAGTGCCCAGCTGTTCTGAAGTTCCTGTAATGCAAGGCGTGGGATGATATGATAGAAGGGATGGAGTTCTGTTTAACAGACTTCTCTTAAGGCTGATTTCAGTGGGTGTGTGTGACATCGTCTTCATTATATCAAGCCAGACACTCAGTGTATCGCTACGCGTTTATTACGCGTTTGTAGATGTTTTCTGCCTTGATCAATCAACTAGGGGAATCCAATCCAGCAGGAAAATGAAAAGCCTTCATCGTTATCCAATCAGATGCTTGCTTGTTCGGGTTGGCAAAGAATTTATGTAAATTTCAAACCTGCCAATCAAATGCACTGAAAGCTATTTAACACATGACGGGCGAACATTACAAGTTGACTGAGTGATGCACCTATTCTTTAGCACGGTATCACAGAACATTTAATCCAGAGTGTGAGGGACGTCTATGCCGGCTTTGTTCCAATCTTCAGAGGTGTGGAAAGTTCTTGTGTTCTAAGATTTGAACCGCCATCGGCTGTGTGCGCGGACACGCGTTGTTTTATCTTTGCTGTCCGTCAGTTAGGGGAACTGATATTTGATTGGATAATATGTATATTATATATGGATAATATAGCTATCGACTCGGGTAGATCAGTTATTTCTGCCTGCTGCATCAAGGCAGAAATCATAGCTATAGGCGAAGTGTCTGACGAAATGAAGATGGTATGATGTTGGACCTTATAGATTCTTGTGTTCAGTTTCAGAGGTATTCATGTACAGTGAGGGCTAGGTATTACACACGGTTACAGTTATTGTCTTCATCACACCGGCCAGTAGGACTGATTTGTTGGGCAATGCTCTCTTTTCCTCTGATACATTGTGGTTTAGCATCATCAGGTTTCTGCCATGGTCATTCACTTCACCATGGAACGAGTCTCTTTTCTGTGTTATGCTTTATTGTAACCCATGAACTTTGTTGAAAGTTCTTAAGTGTAGTAGAACATCTCAGTGGTGAGAGTTCTCAAGTGTAGTAGAACATCTCAGTGGTGAAAGTTCTCAAGTGTAGTAGAACATCTCAGTGGTGAAAGTTCTCAAGTGTAGTAGAACATCTCAGTGGTGAAAGTTCTCAAGTGTAGTAGAACATCTCAGTGGTGAAAGTTCTCAAGTGTAGTAGAACATCTCAGTGGTGAAAGTTCTTAAGTGTAGTAGAACATCTCAGGGTTGAAAGTTGGCCATAATGGGCAATCTTTGTCACCAACGGTAATTCTGGTCACTGCTGTGCAATTGATTGTTCATTCCTACATTTACGATGCTGTTTTATGGGCAAGCTGATAATGTACCATATTCTTTGTGCAGTTCAAGAGAACAGTAGTCAAGTCAGCTTGGGATCGAATCACCTTTGGGCGAGAAAAGGTGTCCCATTTTTTAATATGTACAGGAAATGAAATTCTCATTTTTGCAGGCTGGATGCTTTAATGAATTATAACAGTGGTACAAACTCTCTTTTCAGTAAGAAAATACACACAGAGAGACAGTTTTCAATTAGGCATGAAAGAAAAAACAAAAGAAACCCTCCCTATCAAAAAAAAGTCAGTTAAAAAGCCGCTTGTTGCTATGTGTAAATGTTTTTATCTCTTTCTGTCATTTCAGAAACAGAAATATTGCTAACAGCCTGTCTGACATTACTGCCGTACCAAAGCCTGTGATGATGAAGCCGTCGCCACTGCTACCTGCGAGATACTCCCTGGATGTACCGTGCACCCCGCCCAAACCCCTGGTATCCCGTCAGAGGTCTCATATGGCAGAGAACAGCTTACAGCGGAGGACAGCGCATTCCTTGTAGTCTACCATCTTACAGAAGTTTTATTGTGTATATACAACGTCATAATTTAAAATGAATCTTGATTGGATTCATGATGTCTTTAATACTTTTTAATGTAACATTTCAGTGGTACAGGTACTTTTTCAGAGATTTAAGCAAAATTTTAGTATTTTTTTTTTTTTATTATGCATCATGTGTGCATGACCATTTGCCAAGCATTACATTTCGTGTTTTGTTTTCTTATAACTTTATGTAACGCTGCATCAAATCATCCAATCAGTGAAGATTGTGGCAGCATTCCAGTCAGTACAATTCCGTCCAACCGACAATCATTTCATAGCCATCATTTTCATTCCCCACCCATGTTGTGTGTGTGCCACGTTACCCTTGGGGTTGTTGTCGCCCATGTCATTGCCTGCTCATTTAGTCAGAATTGTAAAGGGTAATGTTAACCCTGCATGGTCATTGTGCAAGTGGGAAAAGGTACATTTGAAGGCATAAACCTTTTCCCCCCATTTTTGTTCCAAAAAAAAGGTTAGAGAAAAGTTTAGAAATTGGCTTGGACATGCTGAAAATGACGAAAATGGTGAGATGTGTGAAGTAGTTACGGTCTGTGCTCCCACTGTCTCCCTCATCACTGTACATTGTCCTTCAAAACTGTTTACTGGAAAAATGACTTGTTAGCCTTGTATTCTGTGGGTAAATGTCTTTCTGGTGAAGTGACCGATGGGGAAAAATGTCCTTTAAGTACAAAAATGCATTCAGTTCATTTGAATTTGAATTTAAATGTTCTTACCATGTTACATGTATGTAATTACATACAGAAAAGTTCAACGTGGGTTTTTATTCTTTGGGGGGGGGGAGGGTCTTCTGTATCTTTATCAGGAGCTCAAGTGAATGCAATTTTATGCTGTCTTGGTATTTAATTAAAATTCTTCATCTGTCTCAGAGTAACTTTTAATAACTGAAGTTTCACCGGTGAACATAACATACAATGTATATGCAATTAAAATTTTTACGTTAAATTTTAAACACACCAACTTTTATTGTTTTAATATTCATTTCTTTTCATCCTTATTTTTGCATTTTTATAAAATTAAAATTTTTAATTAAAAAATCAAGAATTCCGGCAGTTCTTGAGAACAGTGCTTGGGGGAATTACTAACTCCTAGAAATTATGGAATTCAAAATGTTTGAATTTTCTGTATATGTATGTATACTTACATATATAGGTACACATATCAACTGAGTATTGTACACAGCTGCTCAGGATTTTGTGCTGTATTCAGTGAATACTTGTTACTGATGTTTGTAAAAATGCTGCATCTGAATCACACAGAAGCCTGAGAAAACTTTGCCAAGTTGCCCTCAAATCGTCATTGACAGAAGAAAGTACAGAGTCCGTTTTATAATTCACAGTAGTGTTTTATAATTCACAGTAGTGTTTTATAATTCACAGTAGTGTTTTTGCAGAAAATGATTCTGTGTTTGCATGAACAGCATTAACATTCACTTAGCAACGTAGCCAATGTTAAAAAAGGTGTGCTGTTCCAAAAAAAAAAAGAGCTTAAGTGTGCAGTGTGTTGGTGGAATTTGTGGATTTCATTCCCTGGCTCAATGTTGTTAATACCAGGCCTGATGTAGGCTGATTTTAAATCCCGTGCACAGGGCGTGGGCATTGCTAGTTTGGGTGTCAAACAAGGAATGGTGACAGCTAATATCATTTAATACATCCAAAACATTTGGTTGGTGCGGCGTGGAATTATTTTTGAAATGCCTTATGAGGTAATATACGTGTAGATGTATGTAACAAGAAATGTCTCTGGATGGAATGATAAACTTTGCACTCAGACCAGCTTAGTGCCACTTAGTGTTGAGAAGCACTTAACTACAAAGTGTACTTTCTATGTTTGTAACGTACGTTGCCCTGGTAGTTAAGGCTTACTTAGCTTAAGTGTGCTTTATGAAACTGGGACCAGGCCCAGAAAGTTAGTTTATTTGTAAAGAGTGTTGGCGTTTGACACAGGGAAACCTTTGGTGTGATGAACAAGAGTTCCATTGTATGTTGTTAAACAGATTGTTTTTTCCCGAATGTTTAGACATCGTCATAAATGTTCGTATTGAAACCTGTTTCTGTGAAGTGTTTGTTCCCAAGGGGAAAAGTCTATAGTTTTAGCTTGTAAACCATTTCTACAAAATCGTTTCTATGAGGTGTTTGAAGTTTTACAAGTCAGAGTTTTACTATAAAGATTGCTGTGTAAGTTTGAAATGGTCCCCCAGATTTTTATCTACATGTTAATCAGAAGTGGTCCCTCAACTGTTTGTTGCACAAAGTTTTAGAATGTAAATTAAATCACATTTTTTTTCTGTTGACTTCGTTGGGAGGTGATTGTTACATTATGAAATCTTGTTGATGAAATTGTCTTTATTTATCGTAGTTGTATAGAGTTTTAAGTTTTCTGTTTCCTCTAGCCCTCGTGATTGGGTCCAATTCAATGCTCACGTGTTATTGTTGAGACAGCGTTGAAAAAATGTTGCCATGGTTACAGTGGTTGCAACGGTCAACCGGCTTGGATGGATATTTTTCAGTCAGAACATTCCACCTTCTTTTTCATGTTCTTTTTCATTCGAGTACATTAACTTTTGTGTGAAATACACGAATTGAAGTCATCTTTGGGAAAAAAACAGAAGGACAAGAAGTACAGCCTGGCTTGGATATGTTTCTGTTCTACACTAATACCCAGTAGGTGTAGGGAATACGCATTTACACCAAGAATATAGTATTCGCTGCAAAGTTGGTGTTTATTGGAAGCAAATAATCAGGTTGTTTACGAAAACCAAGTTCCTTTCGCGAATTCTTGTATTGAGTGAAAGCGGAGTTCATGCCGCAGTAGCACTACACCTATCATCTCTCATCTCCGAGATTTTACAGAACATTCGCATTTAATAAGGCGATTCAGAACCGACGCTGATTGGCTGACAGTAGAGATAGGGCTACCTGGGTTAAACTGAAGTTTTGGTCACGCGTGAAAACGTCCACCAAGCCTAAAATTCAGCCTAGACTAGGTATACGTGTAGTCTATATATGTCTATCTCACACCAGCCAGTCAGAAGCGATTATATCCCTTTAAAAGAAAACCAAATTATCTGTAACGTAAACTTGGAATGAGATTATGTATATCTATTGTATAAACTCAGTTTCAGTGAGAGAAAATGATTTTGTGTGTAGTAAATATAAAAAGTCAGTGAAATGCAGAATGTACGTGTCTCTTGGGTGTTAGATTGTTGACCTTGTCCGAGTGTAATGTTGTCCATGAACTCGGTATAGACCTATAGTCGACCGACTGGAACTCCAGCTTATAGATTTTGTACTTTCCTGCTCCCCACATACCAGAATGCCACAATGGCTAAGCATGCTTGCATTAAAAGTGCTGTCTTGGGGGAGAGGGGGAGGGGGTCCAATTTCTGTCATTTGTAAAAAGAATTATTGAAATTTGTGACACAGAATTGAATCATTTTGCAACGTGTATGAAACCTTTATCAGATTCATCGAATAAAAGTGCCTATATTATAGTATACTATCTTATTCCTGCCTCACTGCGTTTGCTCCTTGGAAACCCATGCAGCATTGCTGGGTATACAACATGTACAATGTTTGGCCAAGTACAGTTTTGGGTCTGAAATCTAGTTCATGCTTCACGGCTTTACGTTCAGAATTACATGGTTAATTTGGAAGGTGATGTGAACGTGGTCGACGGATCTCCGAGGTAAAACCAAGGTCACGTTGATGCTTGTAAATCGTGGGAAATCCGTAAACTTTGGTGCAAGGATCTGTCGACTGTACAGGGCGTCCCAGAAGTCGCGCACCATCCTGGTTTAAAAAAAAAAAAAAAACACCTTTATTGATTTCAAAAACAGCGTTATTGATAATAATCATAACAAATGCTCAAATTGAGCATTCTCTGCAATAAAACACGCATCAATTCTCTTCATTAAACTGTCTTTCACACTCCTGAGTGTTTCAGGGGTGATCAAAAGAGTGTGAAAGACAGTTTGATGAAGAGAATTGATGCGTGTTTTATTGCCGAGGGTGCTCAATTTGAGCATTTGTTATGATTATTATCAATAACGCTGTTTTTGAAATCAATAAAGGTGTATTTTTGGAAAACCAGGATGTTGCGACACTCTTTTTGGACACTCTGTGGAGTAGTTTAAGTCTTTAAGTCTGGTTTGTCAGGTATGCGGTATACCCGCCACCTGAACGCTGTCATACAAGTGTAATATCCTTTTAAAAGCATGGCGTTAAACCCCAAAAGAGATAATTAAAAACCGAAGTTGTGAATGCATGAAAATGTGGCGTTATTAAATTTAACGTTCTTTTAACGAATGAGCACGTGGTTTATCGTTTTTTAGGTAACTCAAGCCGATTCCACGCTGTTTAAAAACACATCACCTCTTGCTGTTACGCTATTGCCTTGGTGAACTACCTCTTTGCTCTACGATCAAAACTGTATGCAGTGAGCAGTTTTAGTAGGCATAACAGCAACTTCAAGAGTCGGTTATGCCAAAACATTCTTCAAAGCCACGCTAGACTTTCAACTTATGTCTAAATTTCTTCGACAAACTAATATAGATGTATATGATATGCCGTTTCTGGTCTCATAAGTCTAAATGTTGACAGACTTGTCATAACACAACACTTGTAACGTATTCCCAACTGTATTCCCGCCCCAAAAGCATGTAAGTACCTCTGTGAAATTTAGTCCAATGTACCATCTAAATTAAGTAGAATATCATAAACTCTTATGACACAAATGATTCCGTGAGAGGAAAACCACGCACGTGGCAGAGAAGTCTTCCTTTTCCAGACACTTACGGAAGACAAAAGTTAAGATACCTGATACATTGGACTAAATGCGTTGAGTGGCCTGTGCGTAATTTTTACATGTAAGGTTGCGTTCACATGATGCGACTTGTCGTATGAGCCCAGCGACTCGTTGAATTCGACAAGTGAAATTGCTAAAAAATAGTCATTACTATCATAAGCCCCGTTGTCATATTTTTAGGGCGGGTCAATCCCACAATCGCACTGTGAGAAACACGGCTTTAACGTTGCAATCTTCGAATTTCATACCCATGGATACATGGGTGGTACGTAGGGACTATATATTTACCTTCACCATGTCATGGTTTCTCTTTTTTTTTTTTTTTTTTTTTTTTTTTTTTTTTTTTTTTTTTTTTTTTTTTTTTTTTTTGCTTAGCTGCTGTAGGTGAGATCATCTCTGGTATACCGAGATTGCATAGGCCTGTATAGGAATGTGCAATTTTGAACTTTATCGTATTGCAACTGTAATTTGGTATGTCGCACTTCACCTTTACTTGAATGTGTGATGATATCTGTTTTATGCATCGGCGCTAAGACTGGCGTAGCCTGCATGTGCTGGAATGCAACTGAACCGATGGCCATTGCATGACAATGCTAGTATTCAACTTCAGCATGTAACATGATTCGGATGCGAAAACACTTAGCCTAATTCCCCCATTGCATGTGGAGTCCAAGCAGGCCGATTGCTTTCAAAAGACTTGGCCACAAGTCTTCACTGTATAAACTGATGAGAATGACGATCCTTTTCGTGATCAAACATATAATGACAGAGCAATTTAGATGATGACAGTGATGTCTAGGAAAGTTCTAATGACATAAACAATGGACAAGCTCAGTAGGAGAACGTTCGATCGGCTGGGCTGGCCGAGCTGTCAGCGGTTTACAAGGCATAGGGTCTACCGTAATTCTTCAAATTATTGGGACAGATATTAATCTTGCTGAAAGCAAACTATTCCATTTCTCTGCCATTTTTTTTTTTTTTAAAGTAAAGATATGGATATGCCAGTCATTAGATGGTCTGACCATTGGAGAAAAAAAGAAACTTTTTATCCCTGTTACACTCACATGTATATGTCAGCTGAAAATGGCAGATCAGGTGCCCGAAAACAAATAAATATGTATTTATCACAATTCAGAGGAAATGGTAGGTTTCTGATTGGTCTATTCGCCTTGAAAAAGCTAGCGTATTCGCCAAACAGGCAATTAAGGGACACAGTCTCGCGCGTTGGCCATTCTTTTCTCACGCGCCACACGAAGAAGTGAGAGGTACATAGCAACTACTCCTTGAGAAGAGCCTACAGTCTTCTTCTCATCGTGTAAGCCGTGACAAAGCCTCCGTGAAACATATTGCCTCCCCCTCCCCCCAACTACCACCACTAACCGAACCCAACCATCATATTAAGACGTACTACACAAGATATTCAATGCTCGCCTAACTGTTGTCAGTGAATTTTTCCGAATCGATTCTTAAAACATTTTGCTGAATTGGTTCATAGAGATCAGCGAACAGCAATTTTATTGGTAAGATATTTTAATGTCAGTAAAAAGGATCCTTTCTTGAAGCTGTTAGCTATGTGGTACCTGAAATTTATCGATAATTTCCGATATCGATTGAGTCGAAGTGAATGTCATGGAGGTCTGTCTCCGAAAGGCAAGGTAACGCCATGAAATTAATCACAGTCACTTAGACCTGTTTATACGTCTCATCAAAAGTACCTGACCACCCAAATAGTTCGATAATTGAAAAAGAGACGGGTAAGCATAGGCTTAAAGAACGTGGAGAAAAGTACGAAGGTCATTTATATAGTGTTACCAAATGTCAGATAAGAAGTATTTCTTTGTGTGGGAAATATGGGAATTTGCAATGAGAAATGTAACTTTATGCCGGCGACTCCAAGGACTGTAACTCTGCATCGGCAGCGTAACCTTCCGAGTCACGTCTCCTCAAGCTCAAAAACAGATGACCAATCGTTGATGTCGCTTTGTTCCCGAGATGGTCGGTGACGGTTCATGTGTGTCCTTTGTGGAATAGGACAATGTCGTCGTCCATAAAAACATGCAAAATTTGCAGCAAGTGCATGGTTATCGACATGAGGCACAACAGATTCATATAATATCGTACATGTGCCTTGGTATCTTTTGTCCAGGTACAGTTTCCAATGAACCGTGGTCATATTAAGCTTGCTGTCGAACGAGCACTGACCCAATACTACCATTGAGTCGCCACCAAATGCAACAGAGGCAACAAACTCAACAGAAGAAGCAAGTCTGGTGCATGCCATAATGATTCGCCGTCTTTCTGGGAGTGCATTCTACCTAGAAGTGTATTTCACTCACAATCTTTCCAAAACAAACTTTTAATTTGGCATGGAGCTTTCAGACAAAATTAATAGGAGTAAAGACAAAGCTTGCGTAAACACACGCGTAAGCTTGAGCACATATTATGGCTGCCATTCTAGCAAGGTGGTGTGTCAACGCACAATGTCTACATTTTGAAGATCTATACATAAATCCAAAATTACGCTTCAAATTATAGCCCCCAAAGCACCATTAGTATATCGAGTTTGCCTTGTATGTGACTGGATATCAGTTCGTTTCGGAAAGTTATGAATAGAGCCAATAATACACACATACATTTAGCTATATCAAGATATTAAGATACAGCGGTAGGATTGCATGCAGGAAAAACGTTTAGTAAGAAAGCTATTTGAAGGTATTTTTGCGCCGTATAATAATAATTTCCCGAGACCTCCGCATCTTTACGTCCCGTTTAAGATTTCCAGCTAATGGCTTAAATGCATTTGTTTGATGTTAAGTTGATTCTAGAAACAGTTTCTGCACATGCATTGTAAACATTGATCAACTTAACCACTTGTGCTGTTGGAGTAAACACGTTACAACGCATACAGAGTTTACTCCCGTTGTATTCGTGTTGTACGGAAAGCACGTATACACAGTACGGAAGCCATTCGGAAATTGAATTTTTGCCAAAATCTATCATTTCAGAGCCTTAGGGGCCTTGGCGGCCTCTCGACCCTCACCTGATTGACTGGGAATGTGTCCCCCCCCCCCCACCCCACCCTTTTCAAACCTCCCTATTTTCATTCCCCTCCTAGGCTGCTGTTCGTTGTGATGTGATAAAGTCGTTACGAGTAAACGACTTGATATTTTGGAGCTACTGATCAGAGTGGAAATATTGATCTTCGAGACGAAATATCCCACGCAACCCGCTGGTATATCTCCTACAGTATACATTAACTTTTGTCAAATGCCTTAATGGAGACAGTGAAAAGGGTCAACAGAGCTCAGAGCGATGTTTCGGTCTGTTGGAGATCACTTGCCATGTATTTTCCCGCGACCGTAGGCCTTTATACATATATATATACTGATCTCTTCCAGCGGATAAAAATTTATGTGGGAAAGTTTGTCAGTTTCGTGCCAAGGACGGACGGTTTATCCCAGGCACTCCGCGTCGGGGTTTTCTCCAGGCACCCGGAAAACTTCATGATCGCCGTCGAAGAAATGAATTATTCCTAAGTGCGGCAAATCAGTCAATCAGCCAGATTAGGTATTGGTCAATAGCTTCGCGTCTTCGTTATTGTCAACAGATCCTGTGCAAATGTATACGCCTTTCCGGCTCTGCTGTTAAAGGACAGTGCATAAAGATTAGGCCGAGGAAAGCATTAGCTCGAGTGAGAGGATTATAAAATCGTCAGGGGACAACTGTTTCTATTTGAGACTGCTTTTATGGCCATCATTTGTGACAGAAAATGCTCTTCCATTTTGTTCATGATCACGCTTTGTATTTTAGATTTAAAATGAAAGGATTCTGTTCAGAAGGGTAGACTTTTATAAACAAGCAGGTACATGACGTAGGGAGTTGCATATTAAACCACAATGGCTCATATTCTATCATTTCTATATTGGCCAAAGATATAATGGAAGGATCCGGGTATACACGTGGACAAGAACGCTTTGCATACTCGCCTACACAGCGCTGTACAAAATACCTCTTGGCGTTTACTTCTAAACAGCTATAGCCATCCACGTGTGTGTGTTTGTGCGTTTCCCGATGTCCTTTAAAACCAAGTGAATGTCCTTATAATTGCTGCCTCATTATAAAATGTGATACTACGCAGACTTAATGTAGGTCCTCAATACACAATACACCGGGCAGCGTTTTAGCAATACAACAAACCAAATGATCTATGATATTCTCTCATAATACGTTTATATGCGACTGCCACTTCTGCACATCCGTTCTATGATGCACACGGTGATTGATTGTCACGCCAGTAGATGCTACAAACAATGCCGCGGATCTGACATCAAACAGTGCTTCAGCCTTTCCGGAGCTTATCTTCGTCTTGCAGAACATCCGGGCTCTTATCAGCTATACTGATTGAATTGGCTGCAGTCTCCTCCATCCAGCCTTCTACCGCTTATGCTCTTTGAACTCCGCGCTACACTGGGCACTCCAAGTTTCGATCCGTGGAATCTTTGTCGACATGTGACAGGATTGTCACCTGCACAGGTGAACTGTCGCGGACTTCTGTTTGGGACACGGGACAGTTGCTCGATCAATACATATAACCATTGTTAGTAGCGAGGAATAATACAAGTTGTATTTCTGTATTGATGAACCCCCTGTAAATACCATGCTCTAATCAAAAGATTAACAATTCTCTCCTCAACATACAGCTGAGCAAGGCGGAATTGCCCATATAATATTGGCTACTGTACACGCATCACTTTGAGCTACCGATGATTTGAGCAATAATCGAATCATTTGATCGATATATAATTTTAATGATTCATTTATTGTGCTTAGACGACGTCCGTCATGTTGCTACGTATCATTGCGGAAAAATATGATCAAACCACGCGAAGGCAGCTTCCTTCGCTGAGGCGACGATTATAACCTGGCATCGCCATCTTGTACCCCCATATAAAGAGTAACTGTGGATTTATTTGTTTTATTTGATTGGTGTTTTACGCCGTAGTCAAGGATATTTCACTTATACGACAGCGGTCAGCATTATGGTGGCAGGAAACCGGTAAGAGCGAGCAGGGGTGGGGGGAGCCCACGACCATCCGCAGATTGCTGGCAGGCCTTTCCACGTACGGCCGGAGAGGAAGCCAGCATGAGCTGGGCTTGAACTCAGAGCGACTGCATTGGTGGGACGCTTCGGTCATTGCGCTGCGTTAGCGCACTAACCGACTGAGCCACGGAGGCCCCGAGTAACTGTGGAGAGTGTCGTTATATACGCACAATAACAACTTCAAACACCACTTGCCGAAATAATATGTAAGAAATGTCATTATACTTCACAGTGGATATTTGTTTTCTTGGTCAACACACGGTGACGTTGCAGTCCGCAAAAAGATAATGTATAGATAGCCAGTAAATCTGGGAAATGCAACATACAAGAGAGAAGCAGTTAACAGTTTTGAGCGAAGCAAGAAGATAGCCATATTGCAGGATACTACTCCGGGGAGGCTTTGCAATAAATAAATAAATAAAGACCCAAAAACTGACCTCCATCGTTCAAGTTAAAAACTCTTCAGTATGGCGTTAAATATCAAACAAATAAATAAATTACAAATACATGTAATTAATTAACAAACAAGGTACTCGTGCACAGTCCAGGACAAAGATTTCCACTAAACTAAACAAATGATAATGAACTGTCATCGATGACAATGTGTAGGCGTAATGTATTTGGACATTTCGTCTGTAAATGTTGAATAGCAGGTTTGACTAATGTTAGATAATGGGGCAAGTCAATTTGGTAATGACACAGTCCGTTAGTCTCGTGAACAAACGACACGCTGTGACTCCATCCATTAACCGTTCCTGTTAAGCGATTCTGCTTTTAGTAGAACCCTTTGTTTGCTCGACATATATTTCCGGTGGCTGTAACAGGGTGTTGGTGTCCGTTGTGTAATTTTGCCAACATAGCTGTACTTGTACTAGCGCATGAAGAGTCTAACATGCAGAGAACTGCAGAACCATGGATTGGGATCAAATGCCGATCGACTTTTGTCACACAATGGAGACAGAGATATCGAATTCTTCAATTTGGAGCTTTTATCGTTAATTCTGATAAAGGGTGCATGACTGCGCGCAGTCTGCCAACGTGTAATAAAGTTCAAACGTGGGCCCATACCCTTGCAGAATATCATTGGCGCTGCCACGAATGCCTTTCTAAAATAGCACTGACCATGTCAGCGGTATACCTTTCTCAAATAGGATATTTCGATGAGATTATAAACCTAAACACTTTACCAGTTTTCCCGAATAAGTAGGGCCTACCCTATTCCGGCTGGGGAAACACTCGCTTTTCGTATTCGAATTTCAGTTTTAAATTTGAATCTCACAATTCTATAGCCTCTAAACTTGAATGGCTATAATTTCAGCCGTAATGATATCTTGTATAGGCCCTACCCAGAAACCTATTCTGAAACAAGGTTGTTCTTTCCATATGAATCGCATGAAACCTAACTTCAGGTGAATTTCGGTCGAATTGATATCCCTGGTAATATTTACACCTGAACAGGTGTTTGAGAGACCTTAATTACATGATTTGAAAGTGAAAGTGTGATTTCCTCTTCCATGAAGTTACGCAGGCCTATATTATTAGTTACATGCTTACTGAGTGAAAAGGTACGAAACTAATTGGGCTCTGTAAGCCTCATATTGACGCTTGAGACTTACATGGTTTTTATCAACTCCATAGTTTCCTATCCTTCCACTCAGTAACCATGTCACGAAGTCATCCCGAGGAAGACCCTAAAAACTACTCTGGAACTGGTTTCTTGAAAAACAAAAGAAGTCTCAACAGTAATTTCCTGTCGTGACGAGGAGCTTTGAGTTACTGAGCAGTGATCTGGGAATTATGACGTCATAACATTAAATTGACAATGTTCTGTCAACATTCCTTTGCGACGTTGTTTCGTTGGTGTCATTGTTGCATCACATTGTAACCGTTACGTCATGGCGTTCTCCCTACTGCTGAGTTATCAGACGCATATAGCATCTGCTACAGGGTATAGAGATATACACGCCTACCACGTGACCATGGCTGTCCAATCAAACCCAGAGGATTTTGTCTGATGCGGAATAAATACTGACGCTCATGTTCTTCACCTGATAGGTGTATACAAACACGATTTCATTTAATACACGAATACATCAATATACACGAATGAGACTACGGCTAAATACCCACATACATATTCGGACAAAATGTATATATCGGCGTTTCGGGCGTCTGGAGGTTTCCGCCAGGAAATGGGTGAGGGGTGGGTGGGGTACACTCGCGAACTAACGTTACAAAAGACGCAGTATTAGTATTAACGTACGTTGTGTCACGTCTTTAGCCGCCTTAGTTTGTGACCAGGCCACCCTTGTCTTGTCTCAACCTGCGAGAACTCGCGAGACTCCTGAAATACCGACTCGGCTTAATACAGGCCTAGTGGTGCGGATCACTTGCATACGTACATGCATTTAATGATTAATTCACATCACCCAATTACTTCCTCTCCCTTTCCTTGCAAATGAATTCAGGTGTCACAATTCTCAGGCTTTTCCGATAATGGACGGAGTTCACCTTGAGTGGATCGAAGAGAGTGAGCACCAATTAGCGATATGCCAAGCCAATTATTCTGATACGGTGGGACTGAATGGAGGATGCAGTCTAGATATGGTATCATGGTGTCCAGATGTAGGCGTGTCTGAAACGGTCAACGGCATAGTTGTCGTTCTCCAATCAGCCGCGATATTTGAACCCTCATGCATATACATCGGGGTATATCTGGTCCATCAACCATTTCATGGTCATTGGAATCGCCAGACGAGCGTGTAATGGATTACCACGTGACCAGAATGTTTCGCCATGCACGTGCGCGTGTACTCACTCATGACTGATTGGCTGGTGTCACGCGCGAGATTCAGTTATTCGACACGTTACTGACCATCTGTATTCATTTACAGGAGAGAACATATATAGTCTTGAGTCCTCGAGGTTTCAACTGACAAACACGTTGTAAAATCCAGAAACATATTCGATATAGAAATGAGGCACCAGCAGTTCATCGACAACAATAGTTAAAGATCAGCGAAATGCAGACAAGTCAAGTGTTTTAGTCTTCATTACACCAGTCCAATACATGTATATATCAAAAGTGACAAGTTTGAATACAATTTCTAAATTGATGTGATCTGCCAGATTCACTTCTACGTTACACGCAAAACGACAGCGCGGTACTGGTTTGCATTAATTGGCGTTTATCACGACGCGTCGTGAACAGTCTATAACTGTATTCCGTGGTCGAGGAGGTTAGCGCGCTATAGCTCAGCGTAATGACCTTGGTGCCTCTCACCAATGCGATCGCTGTGAGTTCAAGCCCAGGTCAAGCAGGTTTAATTCCTCTCCAGTCATAAACGTTAAGGTCCGCCAGCAACCTCCGGATGAGAGTGGGTTTCTCCTGGGCTCTGTCGTGTATTCCTTATTCATTCACATTTATACAATCGTACGTTTCCGAGAAATGCCAACACGAAGTGAAACATTGGCTACTGTTTTGCCGTGGTTTTAAGTATTCTACGTAAAATTAAGCACTGAAAAGAAAAAAAAAAGTTTGTTGGTCAGACTTTTTTTTTCTTCCTGCATGGCCACAAAGGTGTGGAACATCATTTCCCAGTGCTCTTACCATCTTCTACACGTTAATTTATACAGGCACTTCGGAAATCAAAACTTACTTGCACATATTTTTTTCTGATATGCAGGCCATGCTAGCGCAAAGAAGAGTGCGCCGCAAGACAAACGGGCGTCGACACTCGATTACGGCTATAAAGGTGCCAAGAAGATATATAATCCTGTCTATATTACACATGCATGTACTTGTATTCTGCGAAATCGTATGCATATATAACGGTGCAGGATGCAGGCATAACCATAGCTTTATATGTGTTACACTAAGTACCCTTTTCAACTTTTCATCGTCCCCCGGTGTTGCAAGAGAGAGTAATTGTAATATAAGTAATGAGCAATGTAATTTTTTTCGTGCCAAAACAAAGAGCTACAATTACTATGCAACACATCTGTGAAAACTTGGAGTGATGTGATTCATACTTTTTGTTTTATCAGAAGGCGAAAGTAAGGTTAAAAGCTGATTTCGCTATTTTGGTTCCTTTTGCTGAGGGAATTCCCATCATAATAAAAATATGATTACGTGAACCAAAATCATCTGAGCGTCTTTGATGTCAAGCTGGCAAATTCTAATCTATTGCGAAGTGTCATGTTGGTTCGTGCAATCATATTTTTGTAAATCGAATAAAAGTGAAATATTTTCCAGAACCATTGGAACTGCATATTCACCATAATAGTTCATGGTTTGTAGATCGTTATTCCATATAGTACAGCGATAACTCGCGCTGCTATGAATCTAGCCGACAATACAGCTCAGCAATGCAAGCCCTATCTCAGTGTATATTTTTTGTTTAGTAGCACGGAGAAAATTATTAAGCCAGGTAAGGAGACAAGTCTTATTCGTTTACATTTTGCGAAGTTACATATCAGATATTTTTCCAACGATAATGAATTTGCTTGGGTGATATGTGGTACGTACGTCGAATTAAAGCTCAATGCAGACAAAAATATGTAACTGGTGACCACGTGGTCAGTCCGTTTCAACGCGTAACACGTTAGGTATTAGCATATCAAATAGTTACATGTGGAGAAAGGTAACTATATATTTTCATCAGTTCCACTTAATAAATGTTTGGCAAAGTCCGAGACAAATCTTATTTTAAATCCAACTTCTTATAGATCATACAGGCAGAGATTTTAGCGGAAAAATTATTCCGTAAAAAGAACAGGGTGGACGCTCATGGTTAGTAAGGCAAAGGCCTGCACGTGTTAGATAACAACTTCAACCGCATGCCTGAGGAGCCCTTGCATCATTCTCCGGTAGATCTGTCACTGTGAGCAGGTTGGCAGTCGGCCTGAGCGACAGGTGGACGATTTCCTATCTAGATGCAGGGTGTCGTTTATGCATATATTTAATTTAGGTAGGATCTGCCCACTGGAATAGCCTGTCTCTGATAGAGTCTTCCGTCTCTGGTAAAGGCTTCATGTATATAGTGCCTGCACATTGGTCGCCCACCCATCTGGCATTTATATGAAAACCTTTCAGGAAATTCCCCTTTAAGAAAGCCCATTTATCCTTGCCTTTGCCCATCACATTCAATGGCTTAGCTTTTTCTTTGCTTACTAAACTTAATCGTCTTTTCTTTCTTCTCCTTTTTCGCCTACAACACCGCCTTTCCTTTTCTTTGCCTATTACACCAAATCGTTTAGCCTTTTCTTTGTCTACATTAAATTGGTTACTCTTTTCTTTTCCTGATACATTAAACCCCTTATTCTTTTTTGGGGGGGGGGCCTATACATTGAATTGCCTATTCTTTTGTTACCCCCCCCCCTCCATTCCATTGCACGAGGACCAAGTCTGCTTTAAACTAATCTTAGCTTGACACGCAAACCAGCGTGGACCAGAAGGAATACATGCATGGTAATCAATCAATACAGGAACAGGACGACATAATCAAGAAGGGACTACCTGAACTTGTTCTACAGGCGAGCGAAAGTGATGTAAATTCAACACTGGTCGTCCACGTGCGTTGACATGGTAATTTGTCATGTCACGCGACACGACGGAATCCAGGTCGTGTTATCAGATCGAGTTTCTCTCGCTCTGTTAACATTCCGCAGGCTCTTCCATCTGTCTGACCGCCTTCCTTGCATGCCTGTATCTTCCCCAAACCCGCCTCCACCCCCTACTTCCACCCCGACTCGGATATCAACCCTTAGAATTTTTCTTCTACCTTTCCTCCTGACCACAAAGAGGGCACGTGCGTGAACATTCATAATGTGATCATCTCCTCGCAGAATCCTATTTGTACCTTCAAACTATGGCGTAGAGCTGCTAATTTTCGGCTTTACATACATAAACTATAACCTATGACAGCCCATAGCCTATAACAGCTAGGCCTAAATCTACATTAGCCCCAGCTGTAACCCACAACTTACAGAAAACCGGGGAAGTATTGGCAATTTGTGGAAAAGAGAACGTTTTGAAGATTTAAAAACGACCATCAATTTTTTATAGATTTTCTTAGCTCCGACTCAACAAATTTTAGGGAATGTTCTAACATACACTATTTATGATTATGTCTGGTCAAAACCATGCTGTACCGGAACCAACCAGTTCAATACAAAACTTTAGGTCTAACGAAGCGGTTATCTGTTGGCAATAAATCAGTTACCATGCAGTTTTGCACCAGCCGATGTGGAACTGCCGACTGGTTGGCTACACGACAGTTTAGTACTGCAAAAACGTGACTGGTTATCAATCAAACTATATTGGTCTACTATAGCCTACACAGCTGCAACTGAGCAATGTCAGATATTGTAGGATCTAACCAGTAGGTACTCGCGATAGGAAAGGTCCACCTTGGTACTCTGTGAAGACAACTGTGTACAAATTTGCACATCCACACTGCATGTGTTTCAGTGGTACACAAATTGTGAATCACTAATACACGTCACTGTGGATGTATTATAAAACTTATACCAATTGTGTACTGCTGACACACAAAAATTATGCGAACGCGCATTTTTGCCACAGTAATGTGTGCGACTCGTACACAGGAGTTTGTATAGAGTGTACTGCTCAGTGCTGTTAGGCCTAGCTGTAAAATTAAATGAGACAATAATAGTTAAAAGAAAAGACAATGTATCTATGTATCGATAAAGAGTTCTATTCATAATTCAAGAAACGTCATTTAATTTTTTTTTTATTGTGACGCATGATAACCGAGATATCGCAGTTCAAAGTTAAGTGTATAGGCAAAAACGCCCACGTGGAGTAAAGCGAACGGGCCGCCACGTTCTCAATTTTAACCAATCAAGATCGACATATTTTTACCACCCGAGAAGAATTCTGTTTCCGCTGTGACGTCACGAGTTCCTAGTTCACCACTTTGCCATATAGAGGTAGTGTTAAATCAGCTGTTTTCCTACAGTGTTTAGGAGACAATTCTGATATAGTTTATAGCCATTTTCATCGAGAAAGTGGTAGTGGAATACTCTCTGAGGTTATTCCCGAAAGTCTCGACCAGTGGGTGGCCTTCGATTGTAATAATAAAGGGGACCGTACTTTGCACACAAAGGAGTGTCTCGCCCGTAATACTGAAAAACGTAGGGTACGGATGACGAGACATCGAGTTTCCGGTTTCTCTAAAATGGTGTAACCTATGGCCTCGTAAGAATTCCAGATTGAAAGATGATTTATAGAGTTACCAAGCACGTCATAAAAAATGCCTATGTTCGTTTAGCACTGTATGGACTCCTCTTCTGAAATAACTTTGGTTATATTTTTCATTGTGTTTTCTTCGAAAAAAAAACCAATAAAAATAAAAAAAAACAAACAAACAAACAAACAAACAAAAAAAAACAACATAGCTAAATTGTTGGATTACGATATCCCTTTCTGCTTTTTGTTAATTTTTTTATTTTTTATTTATTATTTCGTATTCATTTTTGGCTATTTGTTTTCTCTAATGGGTATAAACAGCGGAGGAACTGTATGGACTCTAGAAAAATTACTGTCCAATTAACTGTGCTGCAACAATTCGCCGAAGGACAGATTATAGAGCTGAAAACAGAACACAAAACGCACTTTTCAAAACGCTTATAGGCGTTATTTGTTACTGTCTTCTATTAAGCAGAAACAGAGCTAATAAAATTACATGGGCCGTTAACTGCCAAGTGCTCTGTTGTCTCTTATTCTAGCAAGAGTGGCACGTGCACATGTATATGTGCACGTTTCCAAAATGAACATTACAAGGGAAACAACTCTTCATATATTACTCCTATTCGCACCTTAGTGCCTGGTTATGTCCCTTGCTTCACAATACGTGCACTTCAGATTTGTCCCGTTAAACACAAACACAGATCGTCAGAATCGCTTTTAATTTGGCCAACTAAATTGTTCTGACGTCGCCAAACAGAAGTTGACTTCACATTGCGATCAACAATGAAGCCAAACCATGCATTGTTAAACTGAACGAAACCCTCGATTGGCAGTCGAGGGGAAACAACTGTTTCGATAAGTTCGAGAGAAAAGAAATTCTCATATGTAAATTTTCAACTTTCCTCCGTCTGTCTGCACGTATAGAGACACCGAATAACAAATTTTACCGGTCGGTATCACAAATTTGGAATATTTACGAATTACATGGAAAATTTTCTCACCTAGTGTATGCAATCCTCGGTAGTATAGTGGTGAGTATCCCCGCCTGTCACGCGGGAGACCGGGGTTCGATTCCCCGCCGGGGAGATTGCGCAATACTTTTTGTTCATTTATGCTTTTTGCCTTACCGTTTTCTCAGTTTTAACTCACACCTGATTCTCTTTAAAAGGGTCACTGAAACATGATTGTTAGTTTCCCATCTCCGCCCGTATGCATTTTCTACGGGCATCATTTTTTCAGTTATTTCCGATAATTATTTCCGTTAATTATTTACCCGTTTTTAGTAACAAACTGTTGTGGAAGTTTGCTCGTTTTTAACTCGTGCGCCTCGGTTCCGTTACATAGGATGTAGCCCATCTATTTGAACTTTGAGTTTTACTCTGTCACTGACATTCTGGTTCATCGCAACCCTTTTCCATCACGCCAAAATCGGTGTATATGTCTCCGAACTCGAAGTCGTCGCTCTACACATCGTTGGCAGCCATTTTTAAATCTCGTAACTTACTTAAATCGGTCCTGAAATGTAACGGCCTGAGTTCTGGCATCGAAAACATTCTTGAAAAGTATGATGTTTTCATTGTCATCTGTAGGTTCTACTTTAACATTCATAATACAAACCCGAGAAGGGCATAAAAGATTTCGTTTTTGTCAATTTTGAATACACGTGAGCTTGTGTGACACGGGTGCACACCTCACCGAGAGCAGTTCCATCGACTTCGAGTTCGGAAATCTGCGGCCATTTTATTGAGTTCGGGTGAAGACGCAGGGTTGCGTTGAATGTCAAAATTTTAAAATAAAATCCTGTGCCCATCTAGATGGACTACATAGGATGTAGCTTTGTCCGGCCAACTCCTAGAACTGGTTTGGGTACCTAACTCTAAATTATTAGCGGAAGACAATTTCATCCGTAGTCGGCGCGTTTTCGGTTTTTCTTCTTTATGGGGGAAGAGAAAGATATGAAACCATGTTATCACAGCCGTTTAACAGACTTTATTTTCCAAGGTAAATTCTTGACTGACCATCCTGCCTCGTGGCATGTTAATTATAAGCCTTGTCTATAAATAAACATGGGCCGGTAACATGAATAATGAAAACTGGGACCCCGCCCCTCTGCATCCTCCTGAAAAATTGCCATGACAGGAAACAAGCAATCAAGTTTCATAAGCCTTATAGGCATAATGCTCTTCTACTTTCAGTTAAATAAATACTAAACTGAATGAAAAGCAATGTTCAGCAAACTATACATTGATAAATATTTTCCAACAATTGTACAAGGAGTGCTGTAAGTTTGCTGAAGTGAAATAAATTGAAAGCTCAAATCATCGGCCTAAAAATGAGCGTGGCAACTCATTTCTACAAGGGCGTATATCAGTGGTCGCGGCATGTAACTCCGCAACGTGTTCGGTTTGGTTCATGTCACTGATACACGCACCTATCTGAATCCAACATCGCAGAAAAAAAAGCGTAGATGTTCGACCCTTTCACCCTTGCAACGAACATCAGTATTTACATCGCTTGTGACAGCAAATCGTGACCCACTTCGCCTATCTTTGGGTTTACAACGAGAATGGCCCAATCAAAGTCTTGACGTCGGGTTAGATTTGCCTCTAAGTTCAGATTGTTCTGACAGCTGAGTGCGAGGCACGAATCGATGACGCGCATTTTCTGGGGTCAACTATCGATGACGTATTACACATGGCTGAAGCGGAAGCAATATTCCATGATGACAATCGCTCGCGGATTTTTGCAGAAGTTGTAGAGATGTAAACATTGTCTGGAAAAGTTTGCAATTTCTGGCCATATTACGCAAACATTCGATGTGGATTGCAGCTTGAGTCTTTACCAGGTAGGTGAAACGTTTTTTGTAAAATCTTGTCGCATAATTTCTCAGAGCTGCTGTTGTCTCTCAAACAAGTTTTCCCAATTTCAAGAGTTCATCGCGAACTCCTCAGAGTGTTGACTGTCAGAAAACTGGGTCACTTCTGAAATAAAAAGAGTGATCCTGGTTTGCGTTTTCGTAGCAAGTTCTAATTATACTTTACTTACATACACAAGGCTGGAGAAGCAAAGTTTGACCAGTCTTGCTTAAGCGAGTTTCCAAAACTTTGACACAACCAATAATTAGGGATTGTTGTTACAGTAGAAGGTGCACCCATGAGAAATCATTAAATCTTAGAGGCATTTGAATGCATTCAGACAGAAAGACCACAGTGTTGTCGGCTGTGATCACAGAAAGTTTGTGAGAGTTTAATAAAGTTAAGTGGTTTGACTGCAGGCGAATAAGCTGAATCGGCATTACAGCCTTCTCAAGGGGTCACGCTGGTTTTGGATGAGACAGGGTGGGGTCCCTCTCGAATTATCACTTAAAGACGACTTGAACCACAACAGCAACATTGTTAATCTCTGCGAAATCAAGACAGTTTGCGAGATCCCTGACTCTTCCAAACCAGCATGATCTCTTGAAACTGCTGCAGTGTCGATTTGGCTTGTTGCACTTATGCTCCCCCAAAGTCATCTAAACTTTACTACATGCTGGGACAGTTACAATTTATGGCTTCAGCTGTTTAGAAATATGTTAAAGGAGTAGAAAACGTAAAAGTGATGCAAAGTCAGATGAAAGAGCGTCGAAACTTATTTGGAAATATGGTCTGTAATATTTCTTTGATTTTCTTTTTAAAAGAAAAGGATATTTGAAAATATTTTTGTGTGGTGGGTATTTAGGACCATCTGTTGGTATTTATTGTCATTGCATAATAATGTTCTAAATAAGTATGTGTAAGGAGTGAAGATATCATCCTTCGATTGGCCTTCTGTGTGTGTGTGTAGCATGAGTATATATATGTAAGCAAAGAGTCAAGCTTAACAAGCCAAGCCAAGTTGACGTAAAATTCAACAAAGCTGGTGAAGAGGGCGGGTCCTTTTGGAGGGATGGTCCTTGTACACTTACTATTGTAAGCTGGGTGTACAGATGTATGAAATGTTTTGTTCACCTTGTGAAGCTGTTGATGCATAGTTTCACCTGGTCTACAGGACTCCACCTGCCCGTGGATACATGATCCAGTTGTATACTTCCTGCTACATAACATCCCCTGGGTGATGCTGATATACAAGTTTTAAAAAGAAATTTATACTTACTTTTGTGAGATAAAAGATAAGGAAATGAACCTAAATTGCCTCCTTTCATTGCTGTATGTCATTGCAAGACATACATGTATGTAAGAGGTCTTAATTTTCTCCAGATTTTCAGTCTGGACACCTCTCGTCCCTGGACTTCAGCCCATCATATTATTCTGTGTTATGGCCCTAAAAATGAGTGGCTTTGTCACGGATGACAGTTTAGAATATTTACACTTCGCACTTTTACTTTTACCTGTCGCACATGTAGAAGCCTTATATTTGTTTTAACAATGTGAGTTCCCAGTAGAAGAAGTGCTGCAAAGTGTGACGCCGGGAAACCAAGGATTAGGTTAATAAAGCTATAGCTTTCAGAAATTTCCATAGTAATGATAACCATTGTTTACTAACCAAGGTCCATTATTCTCTGCTATGTTGGTATTAAGGTCAGCATCAGGCATGTACACTGCACACCTGTACAGGTAAGTATGTAGTGCACATGTGTAGGTGTGTATACAGGTGACTTTGTGCACTGTAAGATTTGACCCCTTTATTGTACACCAAACTTAGGATAATACATACAGACCAGTGTTTATGGGGATAATACCCAATAAAGAGAGTTCATATACCTTTGACCCACAAATATGAACACAAATTTTCACCTGCAGAAAAGGTGTAGAATGATTGTTTCAAGATGCAGTTGGAATATAACATGATTTCTTGTGAGAGGTAAGTGATTTCTGTAATATGTCTAATATATTGTGTCACATCATTTATAAAAAAAAATGACACTTTTTATGAGGAATATACATTTTTTCTTTTTGCACATGGTTAGTCCAATCAAATCAACAATATATACACATCTGTACTTTTACTCAAGTTTTAGAGATGAATATATGGACATTTTAGCCAAAGGTTATTTCCCTAAAGTGAATCATCAACAAGTTCAATCAGTAAAGTATAACTTAAGATGCAATTTAAGAACATAATTCAAATTTGAAACTAAACTGTGTTTGTTCAGGTAGAGGCACATGCAAGCTTCTTCAAAATGATAAAATAACTTTTGCTGATCAGCCAACATTCCTATTCCTCAAACATGGACTCTATCTGTGGCTGATCAAGATTTAGGGTACCAGTTCCAAAAATAACACCTGAGAATACCTTTTTTAGATGCAATGAAACATAAATGTATATGTGTATAAATTATTTCATGCTTAAACATACCACACTTTATATATAAGTAGAAAGAATTACCTGTCTGTAACCATGACGAAAAATTGTTATATGTTTGATCTTGGTTACCTTGTAGGTATTCCTTTACATACATTGTGCAAGCATATAAGTTAACTACTAGTGTTGATGTACTAATATGACTAGAGCCAGTTTGGGCAGTACATCAAGCAAGAATATTTATTTCTATGTTTAAAATTGTGTGCTTATTTGCAAAATTTTAGCCAAGACATTTTTTTGCAGCCCTTTGACAGAGTTTAGTTTTCTGGAGAATGTGAGAGGTTGGCCGAGGGTGTCCTGGTCATGCTAGCTTGATGTGAGAGGTTGGCCGAGGGTGTCCTGGTCATGCTAGCTTGATGTGAGAGGTTGGCCGAGGGTGTCCTGGTCATGCTAGCTTGATGTGAGAGGTTGGCAGAGGGTGTCCTGGTCATGCTAGCTTGATGTGAGAGGTTGGCCGAGGGTGTCCTGGTCATGCTAGCTTGATGTGAGAGGTTGGCCGAGGGTGTCCTGGTCATGCTAGCTTGATTTGAGAGGTTGGCAGAGGGTGTCCTGGTCATGCTAGCTTGATGTGAGAGGTTGGCCGAGGGTGTCCTGGTCATGCTAGCTTGATGTGAGAGGTTGGCAGAGGGTGTCCTGGTCATGCTAGCTTGATTTGAGAGGTTGGCCGAGGGTGTCCTGGTCATGCTAGCTTGATGTGAGAGGTTGGCAGAGGGTATCCTGGTCATGCTAGCTTGGTGTGAGAGGTTGGCCGAGGGTGTCCTGGTCATGCTAGCTTGATGTGAGAGGTTGGCAGAGGGTGTCCTGGTCATGCTAGCTTGATTTGAGAGGTTGGCCGAGGGTGTCCTGGTCATGCTAGCTTGATGTGAGAGGTTGGCCGAGGGTGTCCTGGTCATGCTAGCTTGATTTGAGAGGTTGGCAGAGGGTGTCCTGGTCATGCTAGCTTGATTTGAGAGGTTGGCCCAGGGTGTCTTGGTCATGCTAGCTTGATGTGAGAGGTTGGCCGAGGGTGTCCTGGTCATGCTAGCTTGATGTGAGAGGTTGGCCGAGGGTGTCCGGGTCATGCTAGCTTGATTTGAGAGGTTGGCCGAGGGTGTCCTGGTCATGCTAGCTTGATGTGAGAGGTTGGCAGAGGGTATCCTGGTCATGCTAGCTTGGTGTGAGAGGTTGGCCGAGGGTGTCCTGGTCATGCTAGCTTGATGTGAGAGGTTGGCCGAGGGTGTCCTGGTCATGCTAGCTTGATGTGAGAGGTTGGCAGAGGGTGTCCTGGTCATGCTAGCTTGGTGTAGAGATGATTCACCTGTCAAATGCTGACTTCATGTGATTTCATAATGTGAGAATGAATGTTATAATGTTGTAACATTCTGTTGTTTTTAGTTATTATTATTGAAATTGTACATAAATAATACACATTTTGTAACTATATATAGATATAAAGCTGTTCTGAAACAATGTACACAAATGGTACCTTTGATTAAGTCACTTAGTCTGCAACAGTGTACAGAAATAATACATTTATCGTGGTTGTTAATTTATACTTGTTTTGCAACAAGTGGATGTAGTATATGGATGTTATTGCACATGTATGTAGGTGTTCATTGGATAAAAAGGGATATCTAAGTGTGCATGCCCTTAACTTGTTTTTCACAAGGAAAGAATAGAATTAAATTAAGCCACAGAAGCGAAAGCAATTAATAAGATTAGTAAGAAATTAATAATAACGAACCTGATATATTTTATCTGAAAAAAAGTTGAAGAAGCTCATGCTTCTGTTGTATCATGTGAGGTCTGGTCGTGATTATTTAAGAAAAGGCTGTCGTTGTTTTGTTTGCGTGTATGGCTTACTAAGGCCAGTGTAGCATAAAGCCTGTCATAACCAGTTTTGTGATACCCATTACCTTGTACAGCCTATCCCATGTTTGGTCTGGTTTTCTGTTCAGTGTCTTCCAGACATCTGTAAACCTTGTGTATATTCATGTAAACTCTGTCAGGAGTGTGTGTTTGTTGCAGTCAAAACATGCATTTGTACTCAGCATTACAGCATCAGAAAAATTTGTTCATGATATACAAGTACCCTAAATGACCTAAAATTTCGTCCACGACTAAGCTACTCATGTTTTCCTGATTCTGAGAGTTCCACTGATTTTAGAAGAGTGGTTTGAGGTTTGTTGGAAAGTTTTAAGACCAAAGGTGATTTTTTTATCACCTTAATTTGCCTCAGAAAATGCATTTTTATGGGCGAAATTTTAGCCCCATATGTTACACGTCAGCAGGGTCCAGCTTACCTGCAGCTTTCTTCAGGTACTCACAGGGAAAAAATTGTGCAGGTACCGTAACTGTCTACTTTGACCGTGATTCCTGTTTAATTCTCTGTCAGCCTCCATGGTTAGTGTGCTAGCAAAGGGTAATGGCCAAGGAGCCTTTGACCAATGTGGTCGTTTCGAGTTCAAGTCCAGCTCTAGCTGGTTTTTCCAAGGTTTCCTCCCACCATAATGCTGGCTGTCATCATATACATGTAAGTGACATACGTGTATAAGGGAGTATGGCGTGAAACACCAATCAAATAAATAAATAAATAAATCGTTATAGTTGCCTTCCCAGTTTAGCCTTTGAGGGGAATTTACAAATTTACGAATTTGAGGCGTGCTATCACACTCCCACATCTAGTGGACTCCTGAAACAAAATCAAGGTGTGCTAATAACACACGCCTCACAAAATCAGAAATCTGGGAAGTGTAAATCTAGATCTGCGTGCAAATCACACCATTGGACTCGAGCCATAGTCACACACGCGTGGGCAAAAACAGAAACAAATACCTCATGTAGCATAGAGTAGATATAACTTATCCGAAGTAGGTCCTACATGTTCATGAACTTCGTTGTAGTCATGTTTGTTCCATGAGTACTGCCAGCCAGCAAACTGTCGTTTCTTAAATTTATAATCTTTTGTGCTTACGGTATATTGATACATTGAATGGAAACAAACGATGAGGCTCTCTTGTCGTAAGGTGTACGTGTGCATGTATTTACATATTGACATGCTTGCATCAATCACTTTGACAAACCAATTAATAATGTCATGACCCATCATGTACTTGCTGGTGTGATGGTGGCTGATTGGCATGTTGCTGATAACTACCCACCTGTGTATCAGACTCGTCAAGGATCAGTCAGCTTCAGTGCCCAGGACAGGTATGACATTGATGTCATGATACATACGTCTAACATCAGTCGTCATACAAGGCCTGATAAAGCCAGGACATTGAAAGTAACTTTTCCGGGCCTTAAAAGCCAAATGCTTTAAAATCCATGACTTTTATGGTGCGTGAGAACTAGAAAATCATGTGTGTGATTGCGCCCTTTACATGATATATTGACGTGACATATACATGTATGTATGTCATGTCAGGGTACCTGTAATTTATAAACAAATTTATAATGTACTACAGAACCAGAGTTAAGCTACCATATATTCAAGACTGGTTTAGATAACGTGCCAGCTAAGACCATCCTTAAAATACTCTGTATTATCCAGCATCAGACAAGATTCTCTGCTTTTGAGTGGACAGTGATGGTCACGTGGTAGACATGGCTTTTTATTCTTGACCAAGGAATTGATTTGGATGGAACATGAAGACAAAAGTAAGAAATGAAATTTCATTCAAAACCCAATAAAAACTTTAGGCTTTGTTGACATGAACAGTTTACGCACATTGTGAACATTCTTCTGTTGTGTGGCGTACATACTGTGATTATCTGTTTTGTGCGTGGCAGGAGTAATTTTCAGGTTGTCTCCCTTTATTGTTCATTTCCATATATGTTTCCATGTTCTTTTTCACTTCTGTATGTCTGTAGCGACTGCATGCGTTAAGTGAATATAGTCCTTAGACAGACATGGTGTCAAAGGCTTCATGTATGCAGACATTTGAGCTGAGAAATGTGTAGTCCAGCATCTGTCAAATTGCCTAAATTGCACTGCTGTTTTAAAGTGAAAGTGAAAGCTCAACGCGTTATATGGTCATGTTACATTTCTGTATTAAAGCTTGAGTAACTGCAGAATGATTAGTACAGGTACATGTAGCTAGGAAAATGTAAATTTTTGGCCCAGAAATTTGAAATGTCCTTGGTGTAAGAACTGTGATCTTCCCTTATCTCTGTCTGTATGGCTCACAGTTTTATAATATTGTATGCTTGCTTTCGTGTTCAACATCTGTCTACAAAACAGCAAATTTATAATCTTTTAGGATGTAATATAGAGTATTTAAAGTGCCTGCCATACATCCTGTAGACAGCTTCAAGATGTGATAACACATCCTGTTTATTTGCCTCCCGAATTTGTGTTTTGTCCATGGGCTGATGCACCGCAAAGGCTATAAAATTATGTTTGTATTGCTGGATGTGCTGACAAGCCCTTGTTTGTATTTAGTTTATTTAACTTTTTGAAAGTTCTAGTCATCCAGTAATGCCAGGCTGTGATAGAAGCATTGTTTTGTCTACCTGGCAGGACTGCTTGATAAGAGTGTGTAGTATACAGGTGTAAACACATAGGTGTAGGTAGAGCGGGTAAGAGTGTGTAGTATACAGGTGTAAACACATAGCTGTAGGTAGAGCGGATACAGCTAGTGATGGTGATGGTTTTGTGTTGGTGAGGCATTTTATTGCAGTTATACACTACACAGTGAGATGAGTTACAGAATGATGGAATGATTTCACACAGGTTTCCTCATGGGACTCAGAATCTGATTTAAAACCCTTTTCTTCAAGCCGTGTCTGTGTTACTATTGTTTCCGTTGCTCTCGGTGTTTCTGTGACAGTGTGCAGTTGACAGCGGTCTCCTGTGTGGCACTTGCATGAAGCTTGCGGGAGGCCAATTGCCTTCTGCCAGTATGGAGCATGTAAAACCAGTAATTTGCCCAAGGCTTGTGGTTTATTTCAGGAAGTTAAAATGGCTGACATCCCTTGCAGGTATAATGTGAAGTGAAAACTTCTGGAGTGTGATGTTTAACTGTAATTGTGTACAATTATGTTGTTTGTTCAGCCTTTACAAAAAAAGCACTGGATGTATGCGTCGTAGATGTGCTCCCGGTGTGGACAGCACTGGATGTATACGTTGTAGATGTGTGGGCAGCACTGGATGTATACATCGTAGATGTGTGAACAGCACTGGATGTATGCATCGTAGATGTGTGGGCAGCACTGGATGTATGCGTCGTAGATGTGTGAACAGCACTGGATGTATGCATCGTAGATGTGTGAACAGCACTGGATGTATACATCGTAGATGTGTGGGCAGCACTGGATGTATGCATCGTAGATGTGTGAACAGCACTGGATGTATACGTCGTAGATGTGTGGGCAGCACTGGATGTATACATCGTAGATGTGTGAACAGCACTGGATGTATGCATCGTAGATGTGTGAACAGCACTGAATATATGCGTCGTAGATGTGTGGGCAGCACTGGATGTATACATCGTAGATGTGTGAACAGCACTGGATGTATACGTCGTAGATGTGTGGGCAGCACTGGATGTATACATCGTAGATGTGTGAACAGCACTGGATGTATGCATCGTAGATGTGTGGACAGCACTGAATATATGCGTCGTAGATGTGTGAACAGCACTGGATGTATGCATCGTAGATGTGTGGACAGCACTGGATGTATACATCGTAGATGTGTGGGCAGCACTGGATGTATACGTCGTAGATGTGTGAACAGCACTGGATGTATGCATCGTAGATGTGTGAACAGCACTGGATGTATGCATCGTAGATGTGTGGACAGCACTGGATGTATACATCGTAGATGTGTGGGCAGCACTGGATGTATACGTCGTAGATGTGTGAACAGCACTGGATGTATGCATCGTAGATGTGTGGGCAGCACTGGATGTATGCATCGTAGATGTGTGAACAGCACTGGATGTATGCATCGTAGATGTGTGGGCAGCACTGGATGTATGCATCGTAGATGTGTGGACAGCACTGAATATATGCGTCGTAGATGTGTGAACAGCACTGGATGTATGCGTCGTAGATGTACTTACATTCCTTGTATATTCATTGTGACTTAGAATGAAGGATTTAGCATGCAGGGACAACAATGATACAACTGTTTTCTCCAAATACTAGTAGATATTTATATAGACTTGTGTGTTCACCACAAGCCAGTACACACAGTGACATCCTGTGGGGTTGATGAGCCTGTGAGCCTTAACTGTCAGTCACCGAAAACTTTGCCCCAAAAAGTGAACTTTTTGCTTTCAGTAAAGTGTTCTTTAAATATATTTATTGTCACTCTCACACTAGTACACTAGAACACATCTTTCTTATGGATTTACAACTTTATTTGGTTTGGTTGTAGATACTAACATCGTTATCAAGTGGTCGCTTCCATCCCAAACTTCTAAATGCCACTTAAGCAAGTCTCACACAAGTAGGATATAATCCTGCCTTTTAAAGAGTTAAACTGCAAAACGCTTTTTTGTGACCAGTATGCATGTGTAAAGAACGTTCAGCATCTGACAGAGCACACGTACGTGGCTCAGACAGGGGAGAATTTTTCATTAGCGGTACATTTATATGCATTAAAGCTGAACCTGGGTCAGGTGTAATCAAAAGCCAATCTCAGCAGTTAGAGGAGTTCATCCTGACTATGCCTGTATCTAGGTGCAGGTGTCCTTATGAAGGTGTGGAGAATCACATTGTTCAGGTGTCCTCTAATATGTAGTATCAACATGTTGATACTCATACAGCCTTTACCGTAGGAGACAAGTTGATTTAACTCTTTCACTGCTCATAGGGGCTCAAGTTCTGTGCTCACTGACACCGGTAGCAGGCAAGCAGTTCTAAAATTATTTTTCCAGGCTAGGTACTACAAGCATGCAGACTTAACTGTCAGTTTCTATTTACAAGCATGCAGACTTAACTGTGAGTTTCTGTTGTGTTAATAATGCTTATCGTCATTACAAAGAAAATTTTTTTTTTTTTTTGTTTTTTTTTTGTTCCAAAAGGCCTTAAAAAGCTCAGTCATAATTTTTGTAATGATATCTATATGTATGTTAACGTTATAACAGCTAACTATATTGACCAAGTAGCCGAGGCACAAGCAGCTCTGGCCGTGGTCAGGGAATCACTAACAGTAAGTGGTCGAAAAGGCTTGTGTGCCTGTTTTCAATGTCCGACGTGCATTTATACAATTATGTTCAAAGTCACTTGTCTTCCACTATATATCTGCACATCACAGGTGGAAAAAAGATTGTCAGTGTCTTGCCAATGGTTGGTGGTTTATTCAAGGCACTCTGGTTTCTCCACCCATAAAAATAAGCCTGGTAATGTGAGAAATTCTTGAAAAGGCCCATGTGGCATTAAGCAAAAATCAAATAAAATAATATAGCACTGTTTACTATATATATATATATATATATATATATATAACAAGAGATGATCTATTGTCCTATTCCTCCATCCTACCACTAAACTAAACAAGCACCCACACACAGACCCAAAATATCCTGATGTTGTTTTGTCATAAATATAGTTCTCACATATCTCCATTTCCCACACTGTAGACCACAACATCTGCTTATAAAATCCCTGGTATAGCCTGCCTCAGTTTTTTTACCTCTGCCACAGAATAAAAAACAAAGATCCACACATATGAGGAATAAAACAGTGCTGTTTGGTGAGGGAGATATGGGCACAGTCTGTAGCCTCTTGTGACAGCAGGAGCTTAGGCCATCCTTAAAAAATTCTTTGTTGTGGGTAACACAACCCTATCACAAAAAATAGGGTCGGTTGATAATATATTTTTATTTTTTATTTTCTTGGTAATGAAATAGATAAGGATTTTAAAGAAATTAACATGGAGAAAAAAATAAATACAAAGAAATTCCATTTAAAGCCAAATAAAAACTTTTGTACTGGGCCCTGTCTTGGAGGATCAGTCCGGTAACCCCAGCAAACATATTTTTATTGAGGGCCTTACCCTATAAAAAAGCAGCTATGGGAACCATATGCTGACCAGAGCTGGCTGTTTAAAACTTGTAGTCCTGTCAGTTAGTAGGGATCACTGCCTATAGGCAGCTGACAGATGTTAACAGGGCAGTGAAGTGGAGTTGATGGATTTACCATAGCTGTTCTAATTTTGTCTTCTGGTAAAACTGCAGTGTCTGGGAGGTTTTAAAGAATACATGAAAAGGATGGACTCTGAACAGAATATTATGGTTTCAAGGGAAATTGGGAAAATTGTATCATATATTTTATATCCCTTCAATGACTTTTCTATTTTTGATATTCACATTTTTAAATGCCTCGTCAGAAATTTTGGAAACTGGTTTCACTGGTAAGCTGCCTGCAATGGAACAGTTTTATCACATTATTAGCTGATTTTATAGCTTCTGCAGTCATGTACTGTCATGACTGTTTACATGTGTTTGTCTTGATCAATATTTATCTTGATTGGGGAGTTCAAATCCAGCTCATACTGGCTACGTCTTCAGCCGTACATGGGAAGGTCTGCCAGCAACCTGTAGATGGTCGTCTGTTTCCTCCCACCATAATGCTGGGCACTGATGTATAAGTGAAATATTCTTGACTGCGACAGAAAACACTGATCAAATAAATGTATATAAAGAAATCTTAATTTGGGAATTTTAAATCCCACACCCAAGGCTGGGATGGAACCTGCGTCTTGCGTGCCCAGTGGCTGGGCGTCATACACATTACCGCAGAGCGCAGTCCAACCGTTTTGAAAATAGTTACACTACATATAAAGTGTGAAGGTGAAACAATGTAGGGCCAGTGGGAAAATTTACAGGTATGTCATTTTCATCCAGGTATTCATTCATTAGATTCAGCACATGATTTTGTAATGGTCGTACGTGTAAATGTGGATGTCACAAGCAGAATTTGTGATCAGAGGGAACCGAGTTGCTCAGGACACGATCAGCAACCAGCCTTTATGCTTTATACGACGTTTATGGTACATGTGTGTATACATCTACATACTTGTTAAATACCTGGCGTTTTCGTGTCTCTTGCTTTATGTGGGTAACAGTTCTCTCATGCTACAAGCCTTTATTATCATCACCTGTACATTTTTCGTGTGATAATATATGTATGTGTAGATGTGTGTATTAGTTACATCTGGACTTGCAGCGCTCTACACACAAGTACTCAGCCTCACTTTGTCTCAGTCTGTTGGAAAAAGTCAAAGTGTGAAAAGTGGAATCTAAGCGGATTTTACCCTAAAGTTTGAAATAAAGTTTGAAATTTCTATTCACTTGATAACTATATGTCATTAAGGTAAATACATGTACATGCTAGTTGTACATCCAGAAAAATCTCCCCCCCCCCCATCAAGACCCTGCCCCCTCCAAAACACACATACATACACATCTGAGAGTTACTGCATACATGCCTAATGTGCTTAGCCTAGTTTTTCCCATACATGCACTTCCTGATGTGTGGTATGTCTGGGGAACAAAAACTGTAGCTAGCCTGGTCATGCTGGTGTTTGTCAACTCAGTTACACCTGCAGACACATTTGTATGGCTGTTCTTATAAGTGGCCACACCTTCCCTGTGCCTCATGTCAGTGTTGGGAGGTGGGGGAGGGATCGAGGGGGCACAGTTGAGGAATGAGATTTGAACAGAATGCATGGAATCTTCTTGAACCCTTCATTGTAGATGCCAAACTTCTTGAAATTTGCTGAGCGAGTCAAAATGTTAGGCGGGAATGTTGTGGGATGTGGAGATGTGGGATGGTGTTTGTCATTAATGTAAGCTTGATCGGCATTGGAGCCGTCTCACAAGATTAACACTATTTGTAGAGGAAGCCAGCATGCCCTTGTTTGTAACTATTAGTGCTGAGTTCTAAATATTTCTGTGCAAATGGTTTGACCTGGCAGAGTGAAGCTGTATTTTGTAACTTAGTGCATTTTAGTGTGTATGGTGCAAACTGTACCTAGCCTTTTTGTCTCTATGATGCGAACTGCTTTTGAAGAATGTCATTAGCAATGAAAAATAAAAATAAAAAAAAAAAAATAATATTTTCAACATTCCCGATTAAAACTCTCTGAAAAGTTTAAAAAATATGCATAAAAGCAATTAGTTTTGCATAAGTTTGCATATTTGTATTAAGTTTAATTACCCAGTAAATCATACTTCATTTACCAGAGTAAACATATGGAGGTAGAAGTGCATAGAGGTCATTACGTGTAGCATACATGCACATGCAAAAATAGCAAATCAATTTAGTTTTTCTTCGTGTTGGTCTCAGATATTAGACATTTTAAGCACGTTGTGTGTATGTACATTTACAAAGGAGAACATAAGTTTTCACTCATTACAGTGTACTCATATCATTGCGATAAAACTCTTTTTGATCTGTTTCGGGGGTTTCTCATCAGTAATATCACATGTGATTCAGGCATTTAGTCTGAATACAGTTTAAAGGCATTAGTTCCTAAACATGACAACAACTCATGGCAAAGATAGTCAATAACATGTCAGTGGTGTCCTCCAGGGTTTCCTCTACCCATGGCAAAGATAGTCAATAACATGTCAGTGGTGTCCTCCAGGGTTTCCTCTACCCATGGCAAAGATAGTCAATAACATGTCAGTGGTGTCCTCCAGGGTTTCCTCTACCCATGGCAAAGATAGTCAATAACATGTCAGTGGTGTCCTCCAGGGTTTCCTTTACCCATGGCAAACGTTAGTCAATAACTTGTCAGTGGTTCCCTCCAGGGTTTCCTCTCCCCTTAAAACTGGTGCGGCATAATCTCAATGACAAAAAATCTTGAGTATGCGTGGCATTAAAGAACAGTCAAGAAAAAAAATATCAATAAATATTAACAGTACAATGGTACCTGCTCTTATTATAAATTATATGTATTTCTTAATAGTTCACATATGTGCAAAAAATTTAGGCAATTTTATAATGGGTTGAGCAATTTAATATGAAGTTTATTAACAGTCACCTTGTGCCATCATAATGGGTGAAGCCCGGGTTGTACCATCATGATGGGTGAAGCCTGGGTTGTACCATCATGATGGGTGAAGCCCAGGTTGTACCATCATGATGGGTGAAGCCCGGGTTGTACCATCATGATGGGTGAAGCCTGGGAAGTTAATACAATAGGCTATATATACATGTATACTTTCTCCATCTGTTTCTCTCTAGGTACTGATACTGTATACATGTTAACAGGGTCAAACCCCTATCTACAGAGTCTAGACACACACACACACACATATTACTGCGTGGGGCACCGCCAACATTTGATCTCCTTGCTGCTGGGGTGGATTGGTTTTTACTACTGTACTGCTGGTTATATACAGAGAAGCAGAGTAAATGGTGTAGTAGCCTGTTATGAATGAAGCTTGCTAGCTGTAGAGGGTTTGTTGTAGGGCAGTCAAGGCATGTGCATGTGAGCTGTGGACAGGAGGACAGCACAGTTACTCCGGGGCTCTTTGTCCATGGTGTTGCTAGCAAAATGAGGGGAAAAAGCAGCTGATCTTCTTGTACATGTAAAGGACATTGAATCAGCGATTATGATCTGTGTATATATGGATGCGTTTGTGTTACTGTGATATAGATGCAGAACTCCGTATAGACCAGGAACATATCTGACCAGAGGGATTCCTCGTTGTGGATTTGTATTGTAGCCTTACATGTCTGCAGAACTGTACCAGGACCATTTCTGCAGGATTCATTGATGTGATATCCGGGAATGGCCCGATAGAACCTTTAGCGTCATTTGCATGGTATGGACATGCTGGGTGTAGACTTCCAGTTTCATTCGTGAGTGGCTGCTGCAGGAGGACGTCTGATCAGCTTTTGACTCATGAGATCTGGGTACATCTACATTGTGCAGTGTTTGTGCGGTTAAATACATGGAATGTTAAATGCATAGACATGTACATGTGCAGTGTTAACTGCCAGCTCATACCCGCCAGCGTGCAAACGACAGGTCTGTGTGTCTCTGATTGTGGCTTAATGTCGTGATTCACTGCGTTTTCATCTTGCGCCTGCGTACCTACGAGCACATGAACCTGCCGTGACTGAAATGGAAAGCTGTCAGGCATTGTAAACATGGACGGTATGTCCTCAGCAATCAACATTGGATTGCCGAGGTGCACATCGTGTGAGGACTGATCAAAGTACAGTGAACATGTATATGGTCGAGATCACACTCAGACTGGCAAGAGCGCACATGAGTTACATGTACAAGTGAAGAAGTGTGCAGCATCAAGTTGTACGTCCATACCATGCTCCTGGCACCTAGGTCTAATAAACTGACGGCCATGCTGGTGAAATAACTACACTAAAGGAAAACAGATAGTACATGCATTGTATATACGTACATGTACCACACTCCTGGCAAATGTAACTCTATGTAAGATACACAGGCTCTTGTACGTTGTTACACATAATATATGTGTATAAAGTGACAGCGTTCTTGTTGGATGTCTACCAGACTCACCAGTGTGTACGTTGTACATGTAAGTGCCATTCTTGTAGGCGTACTACTTGAAGAAGCCCGTTAAAAGCCTGGCAGCTGGGATATAAGAACTGTCAGCTCACAGGAGGCCAGGGAACTTTTTCTGGGACAGAAATCTGTGTAAATTCCAACGTCCTGTCTGGAGGCTGTGGGTGCCATAATCCTGCGGACTCTCACTGAATTTCTTCTCTTTTTCTGTGCTGTTTACCAGACATGTGTATTATCCAGACCTTTGTTTGTTTTTGAGCAGGTGTGTGATTATCACAACCATTGCAGAAGACCAGGGGTGTGATTTGCACACCTAGATTCACACTTCCCAGATTTTCAGCGTTTCGGACGTGTTTCATTAGCATACCTAATTTTTGTTTCAGGATTGCACTAAGTATGGAAGTGTGATAGCACGCCTCAAATACGAAGGCCTTATGACCTGATATAATGATATGGACCATGAATACAATGTCACTGAGCTAGTATGTGAAGTTAGTGTACACTCACACATGTAAGTTTAGGACTTTTCGGCATACACTGTAACCTTTCCCTTCGCAGTGGAGTGCATGGCCTTGTTACTAGAATTGCACATTTGGCTCCATTGCAAGAATGTTCATATAGTGCAAGGTCTTGTAGATGTGTGCGTTCAGTTTGCTAGTGAGAGAGAGAAGACAGGCAACGTGGAGATTCACAGGTGATAACGTGGAAACTCGTGTGTCATTTGGATTCGAAAGATTTTGACGGAATTCAGTTCTGCGCAGTGATTAGTTGAGAGATACGGCGCTTATCTTAGGTAACTGTATTAAGTGGAATATCCTGTTATCATTGTACTGACTCGAATAGTGTGTTCGTTTTTGTGGCCACAGCTGAGTGAAATGCAGTGTTCAGTTTTGTATATAGCAGGAGAACACAGGTGTATGGTGTCCATTGTACACAACCAAGTGGAATAGTGTGTTCGTTTTTGTGGCCACAGCTGAGTGGAGTGCAGTGTTCCGTTTGTATGTAGCAGAACACCTGCGAATGGTGTCCATTGTACACAACCAAGTGGAATAGTGTGTTCATTTTTGTGGCCACAGTTGAGTGGAATATTGTTATCCTGTGTTTGAATATCTGACTGGAATAGTGGTGTTCCATTTTGTGGCCACAGTTGAAAGGTGTTCGTGGTGTGCACAGCCAGGTGGAATTTTAGGTTTGTATATGTGAGAGGCATGTGATAATCATTTGTGGGCACGGCCAGGCAGAATATGGGGTTTGTGCCTATCTGAGAGGAGCACAATTATATTCATTTGTGTGCACATGAGAGTGGAGTATTGAACTGAAGTGTGGGCACAGGCAAATGGAATGGAATGGTTATACTTATACTGAACAACTCAATGCAGTATGGCGTATACATTTATACTGAACAACAGAGTGGCGTATACACTTATACTGGACAACTGAGTGCAGTATGGTGTATACACTTATACTGAACAACTGAGCGCAGTATAGCGTATACACTTTTACTGAACAACTGAGTGCAGTATGGCGTATACACTTATACTGAACAGCTGAGTGCAGTATGGCGTATACACTTATACTGGACAACTGAGTGCAGTGTGGCGTATACACTTATACTGAAGAGCTGAGTGCAGTATGGCGTATACACTTATACTGAACAGCTGAGTGCAGTATGGCGTATACACTTATACTGAACAACTGAGTGCAGTATGGCATATACACTTACACTGAACTGAGTGCAGTATGGCGTATACATTTATGCACAAAATAGTGAAAAATGATCTTCATCTTAATTTAGTTTTTTACACAGGTACATGTAATTAAAATGCTCCTTAGGTGATGAAAGTTGGCGTTAGGCAACAGTCAAGTGAATGAATAAATAAATAAATAAATTCTGAGGAAATTTGGTAGCACATAACTGTAATGCTGTGGAGGATTATATCAGTGCTGTAAAGTAAGTTATAGCTTTAGGATACATGTATTTGTGTCTCCCTGGTGATTCTTACATCAGAGGTACATTTAACTGCTGTGTCAAGTACTCTCTGCATCCTGTTCCAGGAAAAAAATGAATGTGACCTGGTAATACAGCACGAGGGTTTTCTAGCCACTTGTCATGGTAACAGCTACAGAATACATTGGAAGATTGAGTTTTAGACAAATTTTGTATTGAGGTTTCATGAAATTAATTGAGTTTACGATACATTTTGACAAAAGATGTGGAGTTTTCCGATTTGTTCAAATTAAGTTTCTGAAAAGAAATTGGCTAGAAAAACCCCTGTACAGATCAAGCTTCATTTGTGTAACTCTGAGGTGTATAAGGTGATAAATGATGATAAGATTGTCAGAAGCTCTTATGTGGCGGCTTGGACAGTAATACCATGTAATATCATGTAATACCATGTAATATGTGATATATGCACTCATGTGAGACCTTTCGTTTTACTCCACATGTAATAATTAGGCCAGCAACCCTGCAGTTGTGCAAAATATCACACATTAGGAAGTGGTGTTGAAACGACCACAGTTAAAAAGGATTGAAGGCGTACCCTGAGCACTCCTGTATCTCCCTACCATCAAAATGACTGCCACTGTCGAAGTGAAAAAAAACTCACAATGTGTATCTTGAATTAACCACTGAACCAGTTAGTCCATCAGGGACTCTGTGAGCCCATAATTTTGTCCAAAGTGAGTAGTGAGTACACAAGCATGGGCATTTATACGTCAAGGATGGTGGTTTAACTGATGCCAGTTTGCAGCCATATCAGGACAACCAAATGTGTAAACCAGTCGATACTAAATGGTTTGTGATGCAGAAATGAGAACATCGGAAAACGAACATGGAAATACATGTATAAAGAGATTTTGAGAACCAACTAAAAAAAAACATACTCAAAATTCGTACATGCTCATGTATGTACAAGCACGTATGTTATGCCCTGATTCCGCGACATTTTCTTACATAAAAAAGCAATGTTGAGTGCAGTTTTTAATTTCCTTTTGGAAACAGAAGCTCATTTGGTTGGTTTGGCCAGTTGCAGAGCTTCACAAATCACCAGAGCTTTTATCAGTCAGGACAGAATAATGCCGTCAGAATATGCTTGTGTAAACACCTTGTGTAAACACCTTGTAAACATGCACAAAGGTTGAAGAATGACAGTAGAGGTACATGATGGCGATGATGATGTACAGGTATGCAGGTGTTTATGAAGCCTACAAAGGAGCAGTCTGTTAAGGGCATCGTCAAGCATCAAGTCCCATCGTGTCAGGTGCAAACTAAATTGTGTGTAAATAACAGAGGAAATCCCCAAAACACTAGTTGGACTGGATGGGTTCTGAACTCCTAACCCCACCCTCAAAAAGCTCTGTTTACATGGGTCATGTATTACATCTGGGCCTTGCACGCATTATTGCAGGATTTAGTGTAAGGTATATAGTCATATAGTTCATGTATCTTTGAGAATGCATTTGCTCTGAAACCTTTGTGGGGGAAGTGAGTGTGTGAATGTAATTACAGGATAGTAATTCATTGGCTGAATGTGTTTCAGTTATGGTTGGTGTTGAAATGTCAGCGATATGGCCATCATTAAAAATATGTTCATGTTGGGCTGATAACTCAGCCCACGCTCCAGAAGTGGGCCCTGTACTAAAGCTTTAATTAAAACTTTAATGATAGGACTTTGTTTGGTTTTTTCACAATTTTAATTTCTCTCACAAAATCCCTATCTCTTTAAAGGCAAAATAATATAAAAACAAAGAGAAAAAAAATTTTGATCGACTTACCAATCCATTTTTGATGGACTTACCGATCCATTTATTATGTGATAGGGTTGAGTTAATGGTCAATAAAGAATGTTTTTAAGGATGGTCTTATCAGGCTTCACATCAAGACATTGGATGAAGTGTTCCATATACATTGTGTTTCAGGATACAGGGAAGTGTTCTCTTACAGACGATAGACAGGTCTGTGTTTGAGGCTCAATAGCCACAGGGTATTGTGTGGCAGGCCTGGCCCACTCAGGGCTGTGCCGTACCAGTCTAGAGGGTTTGGGCAAATGAAGACAGTTGACATTTGTACATCCTGCCCGGGTATCATATATGCAATGGCTCGAACCTGGCAGATTTTTAAAGCTCACGGTGAAGTGCAATAAACACAGGTGAATTCCTGCATACATGTACAGTGTATGTACAAGACATTCAGGAGACGTCCTCGCAGAAGTATTATTCTATAGTGCTCCTTTGAACTGGCAGGATGATTCCACATTCGGCTACAAACTGTAAACCCAGTGTGTTTTGCTTACAAGTATTTATGTCATACTGACACCTCAAATACACGTATATAGAATTTGAGGAAGCATTTTCAAGATCCAAACCCGTCGCGCAGTTTTAAGATTTCTGAATGTTTCGTTGGTGTCAAAGACCTCACACGACCAGAAATGGGCTGGTCAGACAATTGAACTTTGACCCTGATCATGTGGTTCAGTCGACCAATGACACTTGGCCACCATGCTGAAATTGAGATTGAAGACGAAGATGAAGAATACACATCAGTGCGTTTGTAAGTGCATATGTACTTAATATCTAATAAGACTGTTCATTAAAGTGTACCAGGAAGCTGCATTTGTTGCCTGGTAACCTGTGTTGTGTTTTTCTCTGTACCCTTTGCTTGCGTATGTGTATGTGTTTCCCTTTTCCGTGTCGTAATATCTAATCTAGACATTTTTGTTGATTTTTGCGAGTGATTCCACGAACGTCTGATTATGGCTGAAAACCATCTCAGGCATATTGCAGGCAAATATGGGCAAGATAACCTTTATACCAGAAGGCATGAATGGTTTTCATTGTTATAATGAGGACCTCCAAATCCAACAAAAAATAGGCAGACATTTTAAATGATTTTTATGCAGTGCATGTACATGTATAGATGTGGTTGAAATTTGAACCACGCTTCATAAAGTCTTTGCGTAATAATGTTCCAAATAAGGATGTGATGCATGTCTATTAAATGTATTTGAATGCGAGTTAGTTGTTTATATTTAAACATATGCATTTAACTTGAATTATGAAAATATTTATGAGTACAAAATGTAAATGTGATCAAAATCCAGGTTGAACACATTTGTTAGATGGTATGACCAGATTCTACTGCAAATATATTCATTGAACATGTGTAACATCGATATTTATTAATAACCACTGTACGAATATATTTTCACATACTCTTTTCTCCTGAAAGAGAAAATTAAAATAAATATTAAAAGAAAAGACAACAAAAAATATAACCAAAGTTACATGTATTTCAGAAGAGCAGTCCATACAGACCTACATGTTAACGGGCTTAGATATTTTTTTTACGACGAGCTTGGTAACTCTATAAATCTGGAATTCTAACGACACCATGGGATACACCGTTTTAGTGTAACTGGAAACATGATGTCTTGTCATCCGTGCCCAACGCTCTTCAGTATTGGAGGCGAGACACGCCTTTGTGTGCGAAGTACGGTCCCCTTTATTATTACATTCGAAGGCCTCAGGGAATAAGCCCAGACATATTCCACTGCCACTTTCTTGTTGAAAATGACATGAAACTATGTCAGAATTGTCTCGAAATCATGAGGAAAACAGCTAATTTTACACTGCTTCTATATGGCAAAGTGGTGAACTTGGAACAGATACCGTCACAGCGGAAACAGATGTCTCCTTGGGAAGTAGCAATATCTCGCTCCTGATTGGCTGAAATTGAGAGCATGGCAGCCTGTTTGATTTTCCCCACATGGGCGTTTTTCCTTACTTTGAACTGCGATATCTCTGTTATCGTACACCACAAAAGTAAAAAGTGAAGTTTTTTTTTTTGGAACTGTGAATAGGATTCTTTATTGATTCATACATGTTTACACATTTGGTCTGGTGTTGTCTTTTCTTTTAAAGACTATATCTGCAAATAAATATCCAAGCTCTTTCATCTGATTCTGACATCGTTTTTATGTTTTTTTTCTCCTTTAACAAGTTATGCAAGAGTGCTTGCTAGATTGTGGGACAAATGAGAACTGTCAGGCAGCTGTCAACACCCAATGTTCCTGAAATTTAGAGAAATTAAGTCAGTGACATGAAGTGAATAATTAGGTTATGTTCTAACCTGAGTATGTACAGTGGTTTTCAGTGTATTGAAATGAATGTGTCAGTGTGCATTTAAAAAAAAACAAACATGTTTACATGTATGGGCAATGCATGTACAGTTACTGTTACAACCAGGACTTTGATTATCAGTCCAGAAACCTCCCACCAATGCGGTGACAGACAATTTGTAAAATGTAGTATGTATAAATGAGCACCTGTGATCCAGATAGACCTGTACAGCTCTTCACAATGTAGTAGCAGACCGCAGGTATTTGTGGCTGGGAGCAGGCAGCAGGTAGCTGGGAGCAGACAACAGGTAGCTGGAAGCAGACAAGAGTAGCTGGGAGCAGGCAACAGGTAGCTGGCAGCTGTCTCTGAGTGGACCCCTGCTGCTTTGTACCCTCAATAAAGCATGCTAATGAGGCTCACATGGAGTTATGTGTAGTTACCTGTACGATTACGTGTAATAAATAACACATGTATGTGTTTTGACATTACTCTGTATTTGCATGATAGTAGTAGACACCACAAAATTCACAGTCACACCTTTTTGATTATTTAAAGAACAGGTGATGTCAGTTATTTCAAGTTTGTTTGATACATGTAAATTACACATGATTAAACGTTGTATGACCCAGGTATCAAAACCCTGCCGTCATGACAATAGTGTATTCATACACCATGTATATAGTTAGCTGTATTGTTATGGTCTACATGTACCTACATTAACAGGTGATACGATATGGTTTGATATTAATTATTGTCATGATACTAGACACCACGAAATCCACTGTCGCACATTTATTTTTATCAAAGGAACATGTTCAGTTTGTTTCACATTTCTTATATAAATTTATTTGATGGTTTCGTTTATGGCCAGTTATACTGTAGTGTCAGCATCACAATTTATTTTTAGGGGTTCAAGCCTTTCAGACTTGAATCCCTTTTGTTTTCATTCGGATTACTATTCTCCGCAATCTTGTCCCGCGTTTCTAGAGAAAATGGCAAGTCGCACAGTTATGAAACTTCAATTAGCCACAGACCTGAAGTTTTGCACCTAAACTTTTGGAAACTTTTGATTTTGTGACTTGGCAGCCATATTGGATTTTTTGGGAAAACCCGCGAACATCTTCTTCTCCAGAACAGCTGATGTGGTTGAACTGAAAGTCAAACTGTAGCTGCACAAAGCTTAGGTACATTCAGGATGATAACGAAAACTTGCTGCGTTGAAAATTGTACAAGCTCGCTATTGGGTGAATATGTCATGTGACGAAAAAATTTGTTTTTTGCTAATAATTTCTGCATTTGTATGATGTCCTACAAATATTCCTACCAGATGTAGTTTCGGACGCTGATTCCAGGTATGCAAATTTTGGGAAACCGGAAGTGATGTCATCAAATGCAGAAGTGGGTATATCACCATAACCAATGAAGCTAGAGACGCAGTTTTAAGGCCTAACATCATCCCAAGGCATGGAGACAAATTTTACAAATTTTACAAATGACGTCAACAAACCAGAAGTAGTACATACCAAATAAAACCCATCATTTTTGCAAGTTTCAAAATTGAAAAACTGGCGTGGCTAAAATGGCATGGCAGAAATGTGTGAAATTTGTCTCCATGCTTTTGAATGATGTTAGGCCTTATGACTGCGTCTCTAGCTTCATTGGTTATGGCGATATACCCACTTCCAGTTTTGATGACATCACTTTCGGTTCTGATGGCAGTGCATTCCGTGGTGTAGCAGGAACAAGGACTGTCTTTCGAGAGCAAAAGTTTGGGTTTCCTAGGTCAGGTGTCCTGTGTGCCATAGGGTTGATAGGAAAACTTTTGAGAGGTATTGTCTTCTGAACCCTGAGTCTGATTGACCTGAAATTCTGCATGTGTAACAACTGTTGCCTTTGCATTATTTGGTCGGAAACAGAATGCAATGTGTGGGCAGATAACCAGAACCGGAAGCGATGTCATGTGAAAACAAAAATTTTGAATTTGAGTCTTCTTATTTCTTTGCTACGATGCATAGTTTTGTCGCAAATTGCGATGAAATTGCGAAAACGTGCAGTTTCCCCGAAGTTTGCATGTGGCGCGACAGAAAACGGTTAAAGCTGCAGAGCTCATGACCGCTCAGTGCTGAAAATCTTTGTCTGGAACAAAAAAATATTTGGCACATGTACGCCTATATGATACATAATGCGTCTACCATGCATTCGTTTTCAGGATGAAAGAACAAATACTGAAAGTATGCTACCTGATGTCACAAATCTGGTTTTATTTCTTTCTTGCGATGTTCACTTTTCCTGGGAATTGCAATGGAGCTGCGAAAAAGCGCAATTCGCCCCATATTTGCAGGTCACGTAAATGAAATCTCTTGCAGAAGTAAACCTGAAGATCTCAGATAGCAAAGGGCTCCACCTCTACTGTATCTGTGCAGATGTACATGTATAGTAAGAAACGTTACAGACATGCATGTACACGCCCTACTGGCTTGAATCCTGGCATCCCTGTCCCTAACAGCTATATATTTTGATTGCTTTTTCACTCCCTACTCATGAATATTTCACTTATATGACGGCAGCAAGCACTATTGTTGGAGGAAAACCAGGCAGAGCTCGGTGGAAACTTACGACCATCCGCAGGTTTGCTGGCAAACCTTTCCACGTCCGAACCAAAGAGAAGTCAGCATGAGCTGGACTTGAACTCACAGCGAATGCATTGTTTGCAGGCTTCTGGGTCATTACGCTGTGTTAGCGCGCTAACCAGTTGAACCACAGAGGCGTCGTCAGCATCCTGAAATCATCACTGTAATGTACAGCTGTATTGTCCAGGCATGTACATCATGTATGCTCTGATGTCATTGTTCATGGCACACGTTGTCTAGTAGTCTTGAGTCTCTACCAACTCCACACTCCAGGCGACATTGATAAATTAACGAACTAGTCAGGCCAGTCGTTCAAGGTCTGTTCATAAATACATGGTACATGTAGGTTTTTTATGTCATTGTCAGCCGTCATCGTACAGCAGTCTACATAATGGGCACAAGTGCATGTACATGTACGTAACCTTGTACGTCTGAAGCGAACAGGTGTTGAGGAGGGATTATGCTGTAGACTTGACTGTTTACTTAACTGTATGCGTTATGTTTACCTGGATGGCCGCAGTGTCACCTTGTAATACTGACATATCCACAGTGGCAACGTGAAACTGTATAATTTACATGTAATTTTAAACATAGGTGTGCCATGTACATTTTATGATTATGTGCACATTATCAGATCAATAGTATCCTTGTACACAGTGCATCTGTACATGGTTGTACCCAAATCTCAATATGACTGTTGGTATATGTAAATCCTTGTACTAACAGCACATAGAAATCCTGCATATGTTCATGTATGCAGTGTACAACTTAATGCATTCACGCTTTGGTGCGTTTAAATTTTCAGTAATTGTGAGTGAAGTCTTTCATACATTTCAAAGGTCAACAAAGTGCTCGATGAACTAGGTTAAGGAATCCATTTGCAGGTGATGGTTAAATAAATTTTATACTCTTCAGATGGTTCATTGCAAGTCCTCTGCACAGTGATACGTGTAGACTTTCCCCCGGCAGTTTGTCAAACCTGCTCTATAATCCTGCGGTTCTCAAGTCCTCTGCACAGTGATATGTGTGGACTTTCCCCCAGCTGTTTGTCAAACCTGCTTGATAATCCTGTGGTTCTCAAGTCCTCTGCACAGTGATATGTGTGGACTTTCCCCCAGCTGTTTGTCAAACCTGCTTGATAATCCTGTGGTTCTCAAGTCCTCTGCACAGTGATACATGTGGACTTTCCCCCCCGGCAGTTGGTCAAACATCCTCGATAATCCTGCAGTTCTCAAGTCCTCTGCACAGTGATACGTGTGGACTTTCCCCCGGCAGTTGGTCAAACCTGCTTGATAATCCTGCGGTTCTCAAGTCCTCTGCAGAGTGATACGTGTGGACTTTCCCCCAGCAGTTTGTCAAACCTGCTCGATAATCCTGCGGCTCTCAAATCCTCTGCACAGTGATACGTGTAAACTTTCCCCCAGCTGTTTGTCAAACCTGCTCGATAATCCTGCAGTTCTCAGGAGATTCTGACCAAGCTTAAATACCACTTGCCGTCCCCTGCCCACTTTGAGGGGGCATCTGACATTTTAATTTGTTGTAATGTGATAGTGGCACCTGGGATTGATGCTGTGTACACATTTATCATCATAGATTTTGTCTAAAAAGAGGCGCATCTTTATAGGCAAATATTAAAATGTCCTAATTCCGGCAACCTGCATCGTAATGTTTATCAAATAAACAGATAAAATGGCATGAAAAGAATATTACTTTTGGGACTATTATTAATTACATATTTCCCATAGGATATCATCGCAGCTTCCAAACAAATTTCCAGTCACCTACATGTGCTTGCGAATTAAGACATTCAGAATGAGACAGGTCAATGCGCAGTCCGTCTGGTATGGGTTAAAAGTTCAGGTTTTTTTTCTGTAAAATGTCACAGTGGCCGTTGTGAGAGTGTCTTCCTAATTTTGACGTACAGTTACACACTTGCAGTTATACATGTGTCTGTCTGTAATGCCAGAAGTACTAGTATGTGGGTGGTACATGTGTTTGTCTGTAATGCCAGAAGTACTAGTATATAGGTGGTACATATGTTTGTCCGTAATGCCAGAAGTACTAGTATGTGGGTGGTACATGTGTTTGTCCGTAAAGCCAGAAGTACTAGTATGTAGGTGGTACATGTGTTTGTCTGTAGAGCCAGAAGTACTAGTATGTAGGTGGTACATGTGTTTGTCTGTAGAGCCAGAAGTACTAGTATGTGGGTGGTACATGTGTTTGTCCGTAATGCCAGAAGTACTAGTATGTGGGTGGTACATGTGTTTGTCTGTAGAGCCAGAAGTACTAGTATGTGGGTGGTACATGTGTTTGTCCGTAGAGCCAGAAGTACTAGTATGTGGGTGGTACATGTGTTTGTCTGTAGAGCCAGAAGTACTAGTATGTGGGTGGTACATGTGTTTGTCCGTAATGCCAGAAGTACTAGTATGTAGGTGGTACATGTGTTTGTCTGTAGAGCCAGAAGTACTGACTGGTAGGTATGCAAATCACGGTTATCATGCCTTCTGTAATGCCAGAAGTACTAGCGCATGATTGCTACATATAAGTATAAATGGTTTGTCCTTGTGGCCAGGTGTAAGTCTGTAATGAGGTGGCCAGCTTCTGTATTAATCCTCTACCAGTGTTGTTCCCATTCTTGCCACTGCTTGATGGGTTCAGTCTACCCAGTTTCCTCATGCCCATATTACCAGGAGAGTTAGGGCAGATCTAGAGCTACCTGGAAGTACATAATAGGCTTGTAGTGCAAGCCTGCAAAGAGGTGCGTGACATTTTTGAAAACACCCCATTGGACAAAGTGGTTTGACCATGTCGTCCAAATTTTGCATTACAGGACAATGGTCTATTGGGTCATTACACTTTCACCAAAGGTTTGTATGGAAAAAATGTCAGGCACTTATTTATATGTGTACATCTACTAGTATAATTGGAAAAAATATCAAAGAAAAATACATGTACACAGTGTGTACTTGTATATAACGTATGTTTGGGCCGTCAAGGAATATGACTTGTGTCGTACCATTTTTATCTTGCATCCACCATGCCTAGTAGATTGGTACAGTACATAAGTACGTGTACACATACTATGATATTATGTATGTAAGGACAAGTCCAGTGGCTGTGAATCCATGCATACATGTATTCAGCAATCACACTCACCCGTACATGTGTTTCTGTTCACAGTGTGGTTGATGTTGTTGTTTTTTTCTGTTCATTATGTTATGTAATTTGGTGTTTTTCTGTTCAGAGTGTGATGGGGCTTTGTGTTTTACTGTACACAATGTAAAGTATATTGGTGTTTTGTTGTTCATAGTATGATGTGGTTTGATGTTTTGCTGCTAACAGCATGATGTATTGTGGTGTTTTTCTGCTGACAGTGTGATTGGGTTTGGTATTTTGCTGTTCACAGTGTGATGTACATGTATTGTGGTGTTTTTCTGCTGAGAGTATGAAGGGGTTTGGTGTTTTGCTGATAACAGCATGATGTATTGTGGTGTTTTTTCTGCTGAGAGTATGAAGGGGTTTGATGTTTTGCTGATAACAGCATGATGTGTTGTGGTGTTTTTCTGCTGACAGTGTGATTGGGTTTGGTATTTTGCTGTCCACAGTGTGATGTACATGGATTGTGGTGTTTTTCTGCTGAGAGTATGAAGGGGTTTGATGTTTTGCTGATAACAGCATGATGTATTGTGGTGTTTTTCTGCTGACAGTGTGATTGGGTTTGGTATTTTGCTGTCCACAGTGTGATGTACATGTATTGTGGTGTTTTTCTGCTGAGAGTATGAAGGGGTTTGATGTTTTGCTGATAACAGCATGATGTATTGTGGTGTTTTTCTGCTGACAGTGTGATTGGGTTTGGTATTTTGCTGTCCACAGTGTGATGTACATGTATTGTGGTGTTTTTCTGCTGAGAGTATGAAGGGGTTTGATGTTTTGCTGATAACAGCATGATGTGTTGTGGTGTTTTTCTGCTGACAGTGTGATTGGGTTTGGTATTTTGCTGTCCACAGTGTGATGTACATGGATTGTGGTGTTTTTCTGCTGAGAGTATGAAGGGGTTTGATGTTTTGCTGATAACAGCATGATGTGTTATGTTTTCTGTTCACAGTGTGATGGGGTTTGGGGCTGATCTGCAGGGAAAGGAGTCCCACGAAGCCTTGGTCAGAATTCAGGATGCAGAAATTCGCCTGCTGGAGAACATCAAACGCTGTATGCAAATTAGGATAGAAACAGACAAGAAATATGCGACTGCTCTTATGCAGCTTGTCTCCCAGGCCCAGAAGGTGAACCCTGACCCAGCTAACGAGATCACACCATTGTGTTCCGTTTTCAAGGTAAGGAAACTTCAAGAGATGTCTTAAAGATCTTAGAATTGAAGCAGCTTACGGATATTCATGTAATACATAAACATATGAAAATCAGAGCTTGTTTGTCCGCTAAAAAGAATGTGTGACATCACTGCTTCAGCCTAGTCAGTGTGGCACATAAAGTCTAACATACAATCATAACATTTTCACTGCCTTTAATTTGGTGTAAAAAAATTTTTTTTAAAAGTCAGTGAAGCTAATTTTGGGTACACGGTCTTTCCCACTCTTCTCACTCACTTTGTAATATTCCACTCGTGTTCTCTGGAAGAAATCTGTGAAATTCTAACACCATTCTGCATGGCTCTTTGTGTTTTGCTGTTTCCCAGGTGTGGGATGTGGTGGTCAGGGAGACTCACCAGCTGGCGCTACTATTCGGGGCCAACTCTGATGAGATGTCCTCAAAAACCCTTGAGAAACTGACCAGTTTAATCAGCGAAAAGAAATCTGCGCGAAAGTTCTACTCAGAGGAGCGGAATCGTTTAGAGGCAGAATTTGGCAAGGTACGACGTAAACATACATTCACATGTATGTAACCACTGAAGACAATATGACCTGCTTACTTGAAAAAAAAAAAATAAAATAATGGTGACTGATTCAGCCACTGCCTCGCATGTCAGCCATCTGGAGCATGACTGTGTGTGCAGACCACTTGTCTGCCTACAGCACTGTGTTCATATCTGTATGTCACAGGTGGGTAAGTTTATCAGTAACTCCCCAGAGGTGAGTGGTTTATCCCAGGCACTCTGGATCCCTCCAAGCTTGAAACTAACTGCCATCATATAGTGAAAAAAAAACATCGAGCATCACATTAAGTACTTAATCAGATAAATAAATAAACTGGTACATGTTAATGAAACATCACTGCCATTGCCACTCTCCAGGCATTATATCAGCTCAATCCCAAGCTATAAACTGACCAACAACTGTGCTTTTGACTCAGCTTTGTCTGACTTCCTCACCAGTATTTGAATAAACCTGCCAGTGTAGTGCTTATAGTTGGATGGTGGCAGAGAACAAGAAAAAACATCAACAATCATGTCTGTTAATTCAATGAGTTTCTTCCAGTTGAGAATCATACATGTGCAACTTCTTGTAACGTAAAACTGGAATTCATTAGGTATGTGTTATTCTGGCATTGTCATTAGCTGGTATGTGTTATTCTGGCATTGTCATTAGCTGGGAGTTATTCTGGCATTGTCATTAGCTGGGAGTTATTCTAGCATTGTCATTAGCTGTGAGTTATTCTGGGGTTGTCATTAGCTGTGAGTTATTGTGGCATTGTCATTAGATGTGGGTTATTCTGGTATTGTCATCAGCTGTGAGTTATTCTGGGGTTGTCATTAGCTGTGAGTTATTGTGGCATTGTCATTAGATGTGGGTTATTCTGGTATTGTCATTAGCTGTGAGTTATTGTGGCATAGTCATTATCTGTGAGTTATTGTGGCATTGTCATTAGCTGTGAGTTATACTGGTGTTGTCATTAGCTGTGAGTTATTGTGGCATTGTCATTAGCTGTGAGTTATTCTGGCGTTGTCATTAGCTGTGAGTTGTTCTGGGGTTGTCTTTAGCTGTAAGTTATTGTGGCATCGTCATTAGTTGTCAGTTATCCTGGCATTGTCATTAGGTGTGAACATGGTGAAAAAAGCTCAGCTCCATTTAGAACTTGTTTATTGCAAATGATTGGGAGGTTAAAAATGAGTTGACCTGATTTTGCTGTTATTTTTATTGTTACAGCTTCAGGATGATTTAGGCAAAAGTAAAAGTGAGTACCACAGACTGGTGGACAGAATACGATTAGATAAAGCCAAATTTGAGGACGTCTACAGAAAAGGTAAGATATACCTCTGAAGACTTCCATAAAGGTTTTGAGCCAAGATATGTATTCCAGTATGAATCTGACCATCGGTTATCTCCCCTGTTTTCTTAAGCATTGAGTACTGGTCACATGCATAAGTTTCTTTGATAAAACTAGGAATCAGAAGTACATGTGAATTCCCCAAATGCCTGTTATGATTTATCTGAAGATACATGTATATGTATCTGTTTGATCATGGTGAAATTTTGCACACACTAGGCCATCATTAAAAATTGTTTGTTGGGTGTAACCTGACCCTATGAGAAAAACTAGGGTCGGTTGATAGGATTTCTTTTTTATTTCCTTCTGGCTCTTGAAAAAGCTAGAGATTTTAAAGAAATCAACATGGATAGAAGAATGAAAAACTTTTACCAAAATACCAATAAAAGCTTTTGAGTAGGCCTGTTTTTTAGGGTCGGACAGGTTACGCCCAACAAACATATTTTTAAGGATGGCCCTATCTGTATGTAATAAACGTGAGATTATATCCATGTATGAAGGATTATCCTCTAGATGCAGTTGTGGCCTCTGTGTCCAAGGTGGTTAGCACGCTAGCACAATGCAATGTCCAACGAGCCTCATACCAATGCAGTGGGTGTTAGTTCAAGGCCAGCTCTGGCTGGCTTCCTCTGGAGTCATATGTGGGAAGGCCTGCCAGCAAGCTGCAGATGGCCGTGGGTTTCCTCGGTTTCCTCCCATCATAATGCTGGTCGCCGTCGTAGAAATCAAATATTCTTGAGTACCGCGTAAAACACCAAATAAATAAATAAATTAGTATGTGTAGATACAGTTGTCATCATGTAATGAGCTTGCCCAAACTTAAACTCAGTTTTTGAAAATCATTCAGCTAGTGATTTTAAATGAAATAGGGTTAAGGTACCTGGTCGAACTTTAAATACTAAGGATGCTTTGGTCTGTTCTTGGCAAATATGTTTATACAGCAGTTAGATCTTCTGTGTTCTTGTACAGTTTTTGTTTTAGCAACATACAACAATCTTCTAAATTATTTCATTGGTTTTTCTTCTTGTTTTTCTGCAGGTAAAGGCAGACTTGAAGAAGCCAAAATGAAGTACATGAAATCAACAGTCAAACTACACAAGCTTCACAATGACTATATCTTAGGGATCAAAGAGACGCAGCTTCATCAGGAGTGTTACCTGGAGAAGAACCTGCCCACCTTCCTTGATTACCACCAAAACACACAGCATATACTCGTGGAGCAGTGGTGCGTACGACATGATGGAAATCCCGCTTTTGGCGTTTTTTTTCGTGTTTCAGTTTAAAATAGAAAATTCAAGTTGGAATCATTTTTTAAAGGTTGTTCTTGGGGTCGCTGGAAGAACTGTGTAGACTGCCTCAGTTTAAAACCAATATCCATTTACTGTATGTATTGTATATTCAAATCAATATCAAGCTGCTCTGTTACCGCCTTGGTTCAGGAAGTTTTCTGATACCTTATATTATTACTGCTAATATATGAATGTACCGTCTGTCAAATCTAGAAACGAAAAAGTAAATTTTGCATTTGTGCTCTGTTTCCAGTAAGGACGTATTGCTGGACTATTCACGCCTTACAAACCTAGGACTGCCTCAGTATCAGGATATCTATAATGCAATTCAAGATGCTGTACAGGGGATTAATCCTGATGAAGAGTACAATAAATTCATGAAGGAGAACAGGTACATCAGTAAATGCTTCTAAGAGTTGTCTCCCTTGGTCTTTTAGCACATCTTGTTTGTCTCCCCTTAAAAACAAACACGCTTAAACAGAGCAGAAGTTTGCTTTAGTCAGTGTCAATAAATTTAGGTAAGTGATGACAGCATCGATGACCAGGTTGGAAACAACTCAAAACAGAAAGGTACATAAATTGAACAATACATGTAGTTGTCACTGAACTGAAGGAAATGAAAAAGTTATTTCTTGAATTTGTAGTCTGTCTATTACGTATTTGGCATGTACCACAGAGATACGTACAGTTTGTCACCCAAAGCATTCTTGCTGGAGTCCCTGTAGCTGTTGTCCAGGGGTTTTTCTTTCCCTGAATTTGATTACAGTCCTGCAGAAAAAATAGTGTGTCCGCAGACTGTATAAAAAGAAGTCTCCCGAGCTCTGCCCGGTTTCCTCCCGCTATAATGCTGGCCGCTGTCGTATAAGTGAAATATTCTTGATTACAGCGTAAAACACCAATCCAATAAATGAATAAACAAACAGATATAAAAAGAAATATTTAATAACTTGTGCTGTATACTCAAGACTGAGCATTAGGCAGCCACTAGGTTAAATCAGTAATGCAAAATAGTAATAGACTGTCAGTCACTAATTTAAGTGATGATCTAACTTTTTGCTTTGTCATGTTTGGTTTGGCTTTTCGTGCCCACATCTAAAACACCAGTTCCGAGCAGTCTGTATTTGAGATTGGTGAGAAGTTCTCCTTTCTAGAGTATCACTTCGTGATGTTATTTATGATATATCTGCAACGCACAAAATAACTTTAAAAAATTGTATGGCAAATGATGCTGATGAAGAAGCAAAATTCGTTAGCATTTCTGAAAATTCATTAGCAGTTTCACCAAATAAATGTAAGGTACACTGACACTATATTAGTATAAAATCATCTACACCATACAGAGACAGTAATTTCATTATGCGTCTGATTATATGTATCAGTGGAGTGTAACCTAGATTTTATGTACCCAAAACTAATGAGATAAATTCCAGAAGAAATCATTGTACCATAAAAGTTTTGCAAAGTAATTTAGAGGATTTAGCTGTCTTTATGAACAATAGGTTGTCACCAGACACCCACTGTCACGACTCTGACTGGCAACAGAGGTTTGAAAGCCAAACAGCAGCCGGCCACATGCAGGGGGCAAACTATGAAATAATCCGAGCTCCTGTGGGCTCATTTACATGTATGGATGGTTTCCTTTGACAGTTTATCTGGTTGCCTGGCCAGTGTCTTTGATTGCACCTAGACTTGGGCCTTCATTTTGTTTTGCCAAATCATGGCCTGTAAAGGCCGAGGTATTCTTCCTTGCCTCGTACATGTTGTTGTTGCACCGGCAAAATTGCAGCATGACTGACTGAACTCTCATATTACTCAGCGGTCTGTAGGCCTAGATCACATTGCAACGCCTTGATGAGAACTCATATACCCTTGTAACTGGCATTATAGGGCTTGGAAATGTTGGCAGAAAGGCGGGCCAGTTATGCGTGGGAGTATGGAAATATTGTCTACAAAGCCACCCTTCAGTGGTTTTCTTCTGTATATTTAGCAATCATTTGGTTAGTAAGTAGAAAACATCATGTCAATGCCAAAACATGTGATTCTGCAATTTCCTTGAAACACCACGAAATCTTGGAAGGGGCAGTTTTAGCTTGAGCCATGCCACGTTCGAATCTCCACTGTCCGGCTGGTGGCGCCCCCATTAGATCGCTAGCGAAATGTTACGCTAGAAAATACTTTTAAATAAACCAACGTGGTCTGTGGTCCAAGCTGTAACAAGAATTAGTTTGGACTGATTCATTTTGCCCCAGGACAATAACAGTGAGGGGTACCAGGGCAGGAATAAGGAATTCGTGTGGAATTATCTCCCTTCTCGTGCTTTTTTTGTGTGGTGTGAGTTGAACAAGAGTAGAAACTTTTGGAAATCAAATTTTTGTACAAAATACTTCTCGCATTTTTGCTCAGTACACTAAAACATGAATCGCACTTTCAGCCGTTTTGAGTCACAAACTGCGATGTGATACGACTTTCTCCTTTGTAACTGTATTTCGTTCAGTTGTTTGTTTACCTGCTGGAGGATCAGCCAGAAACTCAGGTAATGATGTACATGTACCTGTGTTCTTGACCCCAGGTCCGAAGCTTTAGGGAGCCTAAGGTTCGAGTTTGATCAGAAGCTACTGGACGATTACCAGGGCACTTTACAGGTGGACCAGATAGCCTGTGACGACCTGACCCTTGAAACCCTGAAACACAGGTAAGCCCATTTATTTATTTATATGATTGGTGTTTTACACAGTATTCAAGAATATTTCACTAACACGACAGCAACCAGCGTTGTGGTGGGAGAAAAGTGGTGAAAGTCTGGGGGAACCCACAACCAACCACAGGTTGCTGGCAGACTGTCCACGACATAACCGGAGAGGAAGCAAGCGTGAGCTGGACTTGAACCCGCATCGATCACATTGGTGAAAGGCATCAAGGTCATTATGCTGCACTAGCGCACAGACCCGTTGTCCAGAGAAGCCCCCCACAGGTAGCTCAAACGCAAGTGAATGTTGGTTCACACCTTCCAAAACCACCTGCTTAACTCTTCAGTCAGCTGTGAACTGTATATTTGTTTTCTGGGTTGCTTATCTTGAATGTTCCATAGAAATAAGAAATACAGTTTCTTGGTTGCCTTACTTTTTCACCGAAAAAATGGAAATACATCTTTTTGATCATGATTTTTTTCACAGAAATAAGAGTGAGTGTGTGCTTGAGGTCAACAGAAATAAGAACTACATGTTCTGGTTTGTCTGTCTTGATTGTTTCCCAGAAATAAGAAATTCATTTTCTTTTTTGCCTTTCTGGTTTCATGAAAAAAGAAATGCATGTTTTCTATTGCCTATCATGATTGTTTCACAGAAATAAGAAATACATTTTCTGGTTTGTCTATCTTGATTGTTTTACAAAAATAAGAAATACATTTTCTTGGTTGCTTTTCTGTTTTCACGGTTGAAATACATAAATACATTATCTGGATTTTCCTGTCTTGATTGTTTCACGAGAACAAGAAATACATTTTGGGGTTGCCTATCATCACTGTTTCACAGAAATAGAAAATACGTTTTCTGGTTTGCCTAACATGACCAATTGCACCTCCCTGTCAGGAGATCGATAATGGAGGATAAACTGAACATGGCGAAGAGTGTTTTGGAAAACACAAAGGCTGACTTAAGTCAGATGGTGGAGCAGTTGGAAGACGTGAGGAATAAACTTATACAAGAAGCTGATGAAGTCATCAAGAATGAGTAAGTGTCGCAACAACTTGGGATCTAGAGGCTGCTTGCTAATGCTGTAAAAGAAAAGAAAACACTAGACTATGTATTTACTTGTTTATTTATATGATTGGTGTTTTACGCTGAGGGGGCCTCCATGGCCCAGCCTCCCACCAGTGCGGTCGCTGTGAGTTCAAGACCAGCCTATGCTGGCTTCCTCTCTGGCCGTACGTGGGGAGGTCTGCCAGCAGCCTGCGGATGGTCATGGGATTCCCCCGGGATCTGCCCGGTTTCCTCCCACTATAATGCTGGCCGCTGTCGTATAAGTGAAATATTCTTCAGTACGACGCAAAACACCAATCAAATAAATAAATAAATTTTATGCCGTACTTGAGAATAATACATTTATACGACGATGGACTACGTATTTCTATATATTACATGTATGTATGTATCAATAAAGAATCCCATAGCTCAGAACTATACACATTTTATTTTTATGATTTAGGATGAACGAGATATCGCAGTTCAAAGTATGCAAATATACCCAAGTATGGGAACTTCCGGTTTTATCCAGTCAGGGGCGAGATATTTCTAACACCGGAGAAGGCATCTGTTGCCACAGTAACATCACCCATTCCAAGTTCACCATTTTGCTATGTAGAAGCAGGGTTAATTTAGCTGTTTTCCTTCTGATTTCGGGACAATCCAAATGTAATTTAAAGCCATTTTCAACGAGAAAGTGGTAGTGGAATATATGTGAGGTTATTCCCCAAGATCTCAACCACAATGAGTGGCCTTTGGATGTAATAATAAAGGAGACTGTACTTTGCACGCAAAGGAGTGTCTTGTCTCTAATAATAAAGGAGACTGTACTTTGCACGCAAAGGAGTGTCTTGTCTCTAATAATAAAGGAGACTGTACTTTGCTTGCAAAGGAGTGTCTTGTCTCTAATAATAAAGGAGACTGTACTTTGCATGCAATGGAGTGTCTTGTCTCTAATAATAAAGGAGACTGTACTTTGCACACAAAGGAGTGTCTTGTCTCTAATAATGAAGAGCGTAGGGCATATCTCAAAGGGTGAAAGAATTTCGCACATCTTGGTTTTACTTGTTGTTGTCTTTTCATTAAAAGAAAGAGATCATCTTGAAATATAGTATGTGTCATCTGAAATTACCATCTAATGTAGGTTCCAAAGATGATTTTCATTATTTTTTTCTCACCTTCTTTATACGATGAGAAAAATATTCTGGTTTTATGATGGGGCCATATTGAACACGCCGAATTACAGTGAAGTTCAGATTCATGGTGTAACTTATATTTCAACATTAAATACAGATATGGGTGTTGTACTTCATGTAGGCCTATGTTTTTGTGGAACATGACATACACCAACAGAGGATGTGTAGCAGCTAAAAGGAATCTATGCCTCTGCCCGCTCAATAGTTTGTACCATAGAATCTCAGTCTTTATTTCCATTTTAATTAGTTAAAAAAAAATACCAAAACATAGTGAACACCATACATGGAATAAGCACCGAATGACCTTTTAAATGGTGCATATTGAGTTAAAGTTGGTCTGCTGCTTTTAAACTTGGCTGCGTTTGGACCTGAAGAGACCCAGATCGGCCTGTCCAATATTCACCCAATCAAATCCTGGCTTCGTTTGCTGGGAGTAGCGCAACCTGCGGATGGTAAGGGTTTCATCTGGGCTCTGCCTGGTTTCCTCCCACCATAATGCTGCCCGCTGTCGTACAAGTGAAATATTCTCGAGTGTGGTGTAAAATACCAATGAAATAAACGAATTAGTAACTTGAATTCTGGGAGGAGTGGGAGGGTGAAGTCTGCTCTTTCACGCCCTTGTGATTTGAAATGAAGATTCTGAGTTACTGTCCTTTATTAATTGTACCCAATTCAGATTTTACCAAACGGTTTACCAATCAGATGCGCTTTTGCAAAAGTGGGAAGAATAGAAGTAGTTGTGTTGGGGGAAGGAAAATGTAGTACACATAGTCCACTGCTCTACACTGTAACCTGTGACGCTGCTGGACCTGAGTTAGAAAAGTTTGAGCGGACTGCCAAGTGAAGAATGACATGCTAATTTGATACGTGTACCTGCTAAAACAATATTGTATCAGTACTTTGTAGTGTTTACAGGTAAGTCCAAGGAAATACATATGAAGGAAGTCAGGCAGTGTTAGATAGAAATATAGGAGATGGTCTGTTACTTATATTGTTTGCCATTAGCAAGCTACCGTATTAAACTCTGCATTTTCAATGTTTCTATTTGTGAACACCAGCAGACCCTGACTCTTCAACATCACCCTGAACACATTTGATACCTGCCTTGTTTGGGTCAAGTGTTTGTCAGTCTCATGTTGTTGTTGTTGTTGTTTAGTTACTACGTGAAACGCCGTGCAATGGAAATCCTGAAGAGGAAGTTCACAGATGAGGAGTGTGATGTTTCCAAGCAACAGTCCTTGTTGGAGACGTTGAACCGCCCACTGAAGGAACTTGGGGAAAAGGCTCCGCCTCCTGGCCTGGAACTACCCGACATGTATGATTTGGAAGGAGTGGCGGTGAGTATTCAGCTTATGCTTGGTTGTGGTTCTGAAGTACAAGAGAAGAAGGAGGAAAATGAAAACAGACGACGCAGGAAGCGCAACAGTTTTTTTTCTTTCTGATTTTGAGCGTATCACCAAGATGTGAATAGTTCATATAGGGCCTTAGAAACTGTGAAAGGTGAGGAATTTGAAAGTACCTTTGTCATGTCTTGAAAAACCTTTTGTAGTTCAGCCTTGGAAAGCCGTTTGTAGTTCAACCTTGGAAAGCCTTTTGTAGTTCAACCTTGGAAAGCCTTTTGTAGTTCAGCCTTGGAAAACCTTTTGTAGTTCAGCCTTGGGAAGTCTTGAAATAGCCTGGAAATCTTAAATCTTCAATGTGGTCAAACTCTGAATAGGGCTACAGTATTGAGGAAGGGATTTTAAGCCTTAATCTTTAGTTTATCTTGAGCATAATGATAGGAAAGAAAACAAGAAAAATGGAAGGGGGAGGGGGGGAAAGAAGGAAAGGTTAGGGCTTAATATGACTTCACACATGTTGCAGCCATATTCTGGTAAAGGAAGGTTTAGACACATGAGCATGTTGTTCCCAGCTTGAGCATAATGTGTGATACTTAAGAGTTCACCCCTACGGAAGAGGCTGTGGCCAGGTGGTTAAGGCATTTCTCTTTCGATCACATCAGACTAATCGATGCTTTCAAGTGGTGAAGGCACCTCTCTTTCGATCACATCAGACTAATCGATGCTTTGAAATCGTTTTTCTTGGTCGGAAAAAAAAAAATTCTTAAGAAAATAAATCATACAATTTCCCTGGACAGTGTTTAGTACTCTTTCATCTGATGTATTCTGGAAATGTCCTGAAATTTTATTCATGATTTATTTAATCCTCATATTTGCTCGATTCTGAAAGCTCTGTTCGTCTGGGAAGGGTGTTTTATATTTGGCTTGGAAGGTAGGATGCTACTCTGCTTCTGCACCAAAGGTACATGTACATGTAATAATTTATGACCTCATGATAATGTTTGCTTTGCCTTTGTCTTGTTTGATGAGGTGAAGTATGAGGGATTCAGGACTAGGGTAGACATGGTAGGCTACTCACTGGGCTCATACTTGAAACTGGTGCATCTTTCGACCAACGTTTTCAAGCCCTAGAAAACCTTGCACCAGTTACATGGGTACCGGTATAGAATTTTCTGTGAAGTGTCTGAACTGTCAACAACAGACTGGTGGACTGTTTGAAAGTTTAGTGAATCGTGTACCGTTAGTTAGTAATCATCAGTGAAACAACCACAACGAAAAGGAGCAAGGAAGGTAAACTTGGCTCATTGTTGGCTCATTATAGGGCTTGATATGGCAAAACAAAATGAAAACACAACTAAAGATGAATCTAAAGACAGAAGTGCCAGTTGCATGTAAAAGTAGGGTATAAGTAATTCAGACTTTAGGAGAAAGACGTTTCCATGACAACCTAGTATACTTATATCTCTATCGCTCCAGATTTCCTGATTGTCTCGATGTTTTTGTTTTGTTTTTTTTGGATTGGATTAAAAAAGTGATAAAAACTCAACTTCAGTCAGCTTCTGTGTTTTGCATTTTCAATGTGTGTGGGCACAAATGGACGGTTTACGATGTTTACAGGACACTTCCAGCTCCTCCGGATTGTCAGCGTTCAAAGACATTTTCAAAGGATTTAAACCAATTAAACTAGGGACCATGTTACCTGGCAAAGAGGATGTCCACCCGTCGAAGTCTGACTCCCGCCCACACCTGCCACCAGGGGGCACTTCGTACGACCCCGTGCAGAAGAGCGTTAATGGCAGTGGAGAACACAGATTCCAAGTCAAGGACGATTTCGTTCCTGTGAGTTCTTGTTGAACAAGCTACATGTATATATATTATAATTAGAATGTCTTCTTTTTTGTTTGAGAGTTGCACATGTACAGCATGTTGAAATTATTGGTCTTCTCTAAGACCCTCTACTTGTAGGCAAGTGCACACAAACATTTTAATACAAAATATATGATATTAGAACTGAACTGAAAAATGAGTGAAACACAAAGAACAAGATTATAGTAAGAGGAATATATGGCAAAATAGGTTCAACAATAATTGTTTCTATAAAGCTGGCCATTTACTAGGGATTTTACTAGGCATGGTTATGGTGTAATACGGCTGTCCTTCAGATGTGTTAGGAAACTACTTGCCACTTTGGGTGGACCTCTGAACTGAGGAAGCAGGTTGGAGAGTGACACACATAACAGGGAAAGTATTTCATTTCATCTTTCCAGAAAAAGAATGACACTGTTTTAATATTTCAGAATAGAGAAATTGGAAAATTAATTGAATGGCTTAAATTGATCTTCAGTTGTTTTTAGATCTGGTGGCCAAAGACCAGAACAGATGTACTGACAAGTTCTCTGTTGTTTTCTGTCTTGTTCATGCCTGTCTGTCTCGTGTCTTCAAAACACTACTCCTACAGGCTGCCTTAAGATACATAATTTGTGTTGTTGATCCAGTGTACATCCAGCATATGTTGACATTTGTTTCTAAACGTTTCTCTTCCTAAAGGTATGATCCGATTTCAGTGATAAGTGGTTCAGGTGTGGACTACATTTTGATACATAATTCGCAATCGATTTTCAGTTTCGCTGATCAGTTATCCACCTGTTTGTTCATTCGTCATATTTTAACATTTCTTTCAAAATGCCACTACTGTTACAGTTTGTGTTCCATTTTAACAATACTTGTTGACTACATCAAGATACACAGTTCCTATGTATTGGTTTTGAATTTCGATTGTCGGTTCGTCTGTCTGTGTGTCTGTCGAGCATAGATCTGTGAACAGTTGTTATAAAATGCTACTCTTCCAACAAAATTAATCTGATTTCAATGAAACTTGGCACAAGTGTAAACTATATTCAGGTACTTGATTTGTATTATTGATTTTCACTGATATTGCTTAATTTTATACTGCCTGACTGCTCAGCTTTTTGATAACACCTGTCTCAAGATGCTACTTCTAAAGTTATTGTTCGATTTCATTTAGACTTAGTACAACTATACATAAATGATTGTATCTATTCTCACTTTCCAGTGAACATTGTCTATTCATCTGTTTCTGCCTACCATTTGATTGATTTATTTAAATGATTGGTGATTTATGCTGTACTCAAGAATATATCACTTTTACAATGACTTCCAACATTATGATGGGAGTTAACTGGGCAGAGCCTGGGGCAAACCCACCACGATCCGCAGGTTGCTGGCATACCTTCCCACGTAAGTGCAAAGAGGAAGCCAGCATGAGCTGGACTTGAACTCGCAGCGATCACGTTGATGAGAGGCTGCCGGGTCATTGCGCTGCACTAGCATGGTAACAATCTAATCTACAGAGGCCCCCTACAATTTGTCTTTGATTTGAGTGAAACTAGCCAAAAATGTAATCATAGAGCATATAAACACAATCACAATCACATATAATGGTTTAATCGGTTCTGTGATAATTTTGTCCCAACCAATAGAGCCGCTGTCTCCTCAGAGACTCTGGCTCTTCTTGTCTTTTTGAAGGTTTTAGACATGTTGTGGAAGAAACATGGCGTAGTGAACATTAAAAAGTAAACCTTGGCCAGCCACCTTTTAGCCACACTCACAATGCACCCAAAATTGACAACATCCGCACTCATTTTGTGTAGCACACCTCAGAAAACTTTTGGCTTTTACTTTATTCAATTGTTATCAAGTGTTCATTTATAATGAAATTTTTAAAATCTTGAATCTTCATGAATTTCGAAGACTTGATTTGAGGGAATTTCCACGTTTTTCCTTCCATTCTGCCCAATAAAACAATGTTTCAAGAGTCAGTAAGGCTCACTCCTTCAATTCCACCTGAAAATTAACCTCACTGTGCCGAACGTTTTCTGTTAATTTGACAGAAAAACCTGGAAGATGAAGAATGGTTCCACGGGATTTTACCCAGAGAGGAAGTGATACGACTCCTACAGCATGACGGAGACTTCCTGCTGCGCGAAAGTAGAAACCGGAAAAGCAATGAGACACAGTATGTGCTGTCTGTGTTTTGGACAACACCTAAACACTTCATTGTACAGCAGTGTGAGGTGAGTGTACAGATTGAAGCACTTCATGGTAAAGCAGTGTGGGGTGAGTGTACAGATTGGAACACTTCATGGTAAAGCAGTGTGAGGTGAGTGTACAGATTGAAGCACTTCATAGTAAAGCAGTGTGAGGTGAGTGTACAGATTGAAACACTTCATTGTACAGAAGTGTGAGGTGAGTGTATTGATTGAAACACTTCATGGTAAAGCAGTGTGGGAGAGTCTAGAAATTGAAACACTTCATGGTAAAGCAGTGTGAGGTGAGTGTAGAAATTGAAACACTTCATGGTACAGCAGTGTGAGGTGAGTGTAGAAATTGAAACACTTCATGGTAAAGCAGTGTGAGGTGAGTGTAGAAATTGAAACACTTCATGGTAAAGCAGTGTGAGGTGAGTGTACTAATTGAAACACTTCATGGTACAGCAGTGTGAGGTGAGTGTACTGATTGAAATACTTCATGGTAAAGCAGTGTGAGGTGAGTGTACTGATTGAAACACTTCATAGTAAATCAGTGTGGGCGAGTGTAGAAATTGAAACACTTCATGGTAAAGCAGTGTGAGGTGAGTGTACTGATTGAAACACTTCATGGTAAAGCAGTGTGAGGTGAGTGTACTGATTGAAACACTTCATGGTAAGTCAGTGTGGGCGAGTGTAGAAATTGAAACACTTCATGGTAAAGCAGTGTGAGGTGAGTGTACTGATTGAAACACTTCATGGTAAAGCAGTGTGAAGTGAGTGTACAGATTGAAGCACTTCATGGTGAAGCAGTGTGAGGTGAGTGTACAGATTGAAACACTTCATGGTACAGAAGTGTGAGGTGAGTGTATTGATTGAAACACTTCATGGTAGAGCAGTGTGGGCGAGTATAGAAATTGAAACACTTCATGGTAAAGCAGTGTGGGCGAGTGTAGAAATTGAAACACTTCATGGTAAAGCAGTGTGAGGTGAGTGTGCTAATTGAAACACTTCATGGTACAGCAGTGTGAGGTGAGTGTACTGATTGAAACACTTCATGGTAAAGCAGTGTGGGCGAGTGTAGAAATTGAAACACTTCATGGTAAAGCAGTGTGGGGTGAGTGTACAAATTGAAACACTTCATGGTAAAGCAGTGTGAGGTGAGTGTACTGATTGAAACACTTCATGGTAAAGCAATGTGTGGTAAGTGTACAGATGGAAACACTTCATGGTACAGCAGTGTGAGGTGAGTGTACTGATTGAAACACTTCATGGTAAAGCAGTGTGAGGTGAGTGTACAGATGGAAACACTTCATGGTAAAGCAGTGTGAGGTGAGTGTACAGATTGGAACACTTCATGGTAAAGCAGTGTGAGGTGAGTGTACAGATCCAAACACTTCATTGTACAGAAGTGTGAGGTGAGTGTACAGATGGAAACACTTCATGGTACTGCATTGTGAGGTTATCATACAAATTGAAACACTTGGTCGTACAGCAGTGTGAGATGAGGGTACTAAGTGAAACACTTTATAATATACAGCTGTGATGTGAGGATACACACCTAACACTTCATATAGAACCATGAGTTGGGTACACAAGCTTGAGCTCATCCTCATACTGAGGTGTGTGGTCTGTACACAGCCCTAAACACTACATCATACAAAGATATGATGTAAATACAGAGACCTAAACACTTCATCATACAGAGATGGGAGGTTGGAGTACAAACCTGAACACAGACTTGTACAGAGTGGTAAGGTCAGTACACAAACGTAAACACTTCTTTATTCCACAGAACACAACAAATGTCAATATTTGACATCAGTAAAGTTTGCGGTATAACTTACACAAGCATGTTGCGTGGGTATACGGCCTGGTATTTGGTCGAGAAGATTTGGGCGTGTGATTTGTGAGATGAAATCCAGGACGTATACCCAAGCAACACTCTAGTGTAGTGAATTTATCACAATGAAGAGCCTTTAGGAAACCATTGGATGAATTAATACCATCACTCTGGCCAAAACACAACGCGTTTTCACAGACGCTTTGCCACTGACTGCATGGGCCGAGACTGATGTCACAAATCACACGACAAGAAGATTGCGTGCTCGGATTGGTGCACTGACTGGGCAGACAAAAAGCGCTTGCCATAAGTGAACTGCTAGATAGTCATTTTCGATTCAGTTTGCAATATAATTGTTTCGAAAGGATGCTACGAGAAGCTTATTTTACATGTTGTTGTTGTTGACTGCTGAGTCATTAGAACTCTTTTAAAAATAAAGGCAAGGAAAGTTACTGACTCATAATTTACTGACAAGCATTGTTATTGGTTGGTGCGTGACACAGAAAAATGTCAAAGGTGCAAGACTCTATCACTTACCTGGTCTGTAAATGTGGTGGCCTATTAAAGGCAGATAAACCAATCAGAGGCCTAGAATTTTTCTGAATTGTGATAAAAGTATTTATTTCTCGCTAAGAAAGCACTGAGCAATTCATGATGTCCGTGTACGTGTAGTGTTTATTTATTTGATTGTTGTTTTAGGCCGTACTCAAGAATATTTCACTTATATGACAGCGGCCGGCATTATGGTGGGAGGAAATCGGACAGAGCCTGGGGGAAACCCACAACCATCTGTAGGCTGCTGGCAGACCGTCCCATGTGCGACCGAAGAGGAAGCCAGCATGAGCTGGATTTCAACTCACACCGAGCTGGACTTGAGCTCCAACATACACTAAATACTGTACTTTAGGTTCATCTTTCACATATTCTTTCCTACCACATCATGGTGTATTTGTACTCTTTTTGACAAATGAATGTGATTGGAAATGTGATGTAAAGGTAGATTGTACACTTTCCAGCCATGAAGAACTTTGCTCTTCATTTCACATCTCAATGCGACCGTCCCTTTTCTGTTCTTTTTATCCAGGGAGGATGGAGGTTTGAAGGTCAGATTTTCCCAACAATGTCTGAGTTGATCCACTACCAGCTCGTCTCGGGTGAACCCGTCACGAGTAAGTCCCAGGCAATCTTAAAGACGCCGGTTCTGAGAGAAGAATGGGAACTCAGGAACGACGATATAGAACTACAGCAGAAAATAGGAAATGTGAGTATGTCATTCAGGACAAGCCTGCAAATAGGTGCCTCACATTTGTGAAAACACCCCCATGTGGACAAAGTGGTATGATCCATGTTTTTCAAGTTCACGTGAGTTGTACCACTCCCAAGGAAGGCAGGTTTTAGAAAATTTCAAGCACCTGTTTACAGGCTTGTCATAGACCTGTGGTGTGCTGGTGTTTCTGGGGTAATTTCAGTGTAGTGTGTACATGTAATTCACAGGTTTTTCTAATTATAAATCACAGTGTTTGGGGAATTTTTCACTCATTTTAAAAAAATTGCGTCAATTTTGTGTGATTTTGAATGACATTATGACAATGAAAGCCATTCACTGCTTCCCTGATTAAATCTGTTCTTGCTACGATATGGCTGAAGAATTGCCAATCTGGCATTATTAAGCCGAAATCATCCAATCATTCTAATTCATAGGTCAGTTAATTGATTCTGTCAGACCTATCCAGTGACTTAGGCCAAACCTGGTATACTTCTATTGTAATTGATCAGAAGGATTATAGTATTAGAAACCCCCTCTGGATGAAATGGTGTGACCCTGTTACACATACTGGGCAAATGTCTCTGGGGTCAAACCACTTGCACCAAAAGGAGTGTTCATGAAAATGTCAGGCTCCGATTTTCAGGCTTTTGTTAGGTCAGATTTCTTTCATTTTAGGAATACTTCATGTTGTTTGATTCCTTTTTCCCCAAAGGGGGGCGGATAATCAAGGGCCTTTTGCTTGCTTTTGTTCCCCAGGGCTGTTTTGATTGGGTACTTTATATTAAAGAACATGTTCTTTGCTTTTGTTCTACACGGTAAGGTGTTTAAGGGCCTGTTCAAGTGGCTTGCATTTGTTCCCCAAGGTAGCTTTTGTGAGGTCTTCATTGAAGAGTTTTCTGTTTGCTTTCTTCCCTGGGGTAGTTTTAGTGAGGTGTTTTATTAAGAGCCTGTTTGTTTGCTTTTTTTTTCTCCCAGGGTAATTTTGGCAAGGTGTTTAAGGGCCTGTTTTTTGCTTTTTTTTCTCCCAGGGTAATTTTGGCGAGGTGTTTAAGGGCCTGTTTTTTAACTTTTTTTTCTCCCAGGGTAATTTTGGCAAGGTGTTTAAGGGCCTGTTTGTTTGCTTTTTTTTTCTCCCAGGGTAATTTTGGCGAGGTGTTTAAGGGCCTGTTTTTTAACTTTTTTTTCTCCCAGGGTAATTTTGGCAAGGTGTTTAAGGGCCTGTTTGTTTGCTTTTTTTTTTCTCCCAGGGTAATTTTGGCGAGGTGTTTAAGGGCCTGTTTCGTCCTAAAAACATGGTCGTGGCGGTGAAGACATGTAAAGACACGCTGAAAGAAGAACAGAGGAAGACCTTCATGGCAGAAGGCCGAATCTTGAAGCAGTACGCGCACCCTAATATCGTCCAGTTTATAGGGATAGCCACCCAGAGGCAGCCGGTCATGATTATTATGGAGTACTGCTCAGGTGAGCCAGGGTTTGCGTCTCCTCCTAGGCACCGAAGCATACAATTTTATAAAAGACTGCTGCACAAAGAGTGACGTGTGATAGCTCACAAATGGTCACTCATGTTTACGGTGAAGCGCCCTCTCTTGTCAGATTTCCCCCTGGTAATGTGGAGGTTTATGTGTTGGGAACTCGGATTTAGCAGAATTAGGTAAGGCCATTCTTAAAATAGTGTTTGTTGGGCGAAACCCGACCGACAGAGTCGGTTGTTGAGGAACCCGACCAACAGAGTCGGTTGTTGAGGAACCCGACCCACAGAGTCGGTTGTTGAGGAACCCGACCGACAGAGTCGGTGAACCCGACCCACAGAGTCGGTTGTTGAGGAACCCGACCGACAGAGTCGGTTGTTGAGGAACCCGACCCACAGAGTCGGTTGTTGAGGAACCCGACCCACAGAGTCGGTTGTTGAGGAACCCGACCCACAGAGTCGGTTGTTGAGGAATTCTCTCTGTTTTTTCACACATGCTCATGAATAAGATAGGGATTATAAAAAATTAATATGGAGAGAAAAATAAAATTAAATATATTCTAACAAAATACCACTAAAAACCTTTGAGTTGGCCCTTTTTTTTTTGGAAGGGTCGGTCAGATTATACCTGTCACACATTTATTTAAGGATGGCCTGAAGAAAATTGCAACAGTGTTATAAATACTGTATATGCCTTTTTCATTAGAATTACTTACATAAAGATGATGTGTTGGGATCACATTTAAAAAACACACAATCACAAAACTAATTTCCAAATCAGTGTTTAATAAGAACCACCAAAGAACTGAGAAAGTGTGCAGAGTAAGACATGAGGACAGATTCATGGAGAAGGATGCAGCCAATTGTTTTCATGATTCCAAAGATGTTTTAAGTGTAAAAAGTAAAAGAGTAAAAAATGTTTCTAACAATCAGGAGGATATTACTTTAAACTTGTTTTGAAATTAACCATTTAACTCCTGTCTTATATGTGAGCTAAAACTTCTTCCATGACTGTGCTATTCACTTTGGGGCTATAGTTCATGAAATGTGAAATCCTTGACTTCATCTCAAAACGAAAGGACTGACATGTGAGCACAAATCAATCTGATAACCCGTAAATCTTGTTTCTAATGCTTGATTTCTGCTAACATGAATCTCACACCTCATTTTGCTGATTCCAAGAGCTTGGTTGATCCCAAGAAAGTGCTCTGTTTGGAAGGTACATGTGCATATAGGAAGGTGCTCTGCTTGAAACCTGTCAGTTTTAGCACTACAGGTGATATTTAATCACCTTTATTTTTCTCTCAAAATGCATTTTTTGGATGTGAATTTTTTAGGACAAATACAGTACTTCTCAAAAACTTGCTCTGTTGTGTGTATATCATAACAAAATAGTTATGATAGTAGTAAAATAGTAAACACTTCAGTTGTTTGGTTTGTCTTTTAATGGCACACTTCAGCAAAAGTACTGCCTTTTATTGACCTTGACCTGTATGTTTCAAGGCTGTCAAAATCTTGTTAACAGGTGATCTCTTACCGTAAAGGGGTACTCAGTGCATTGCATGGTATTTTTCTGTTGGCTCCTAGGTGGCGCTCTCCTGGGCTTCCTGCGTAAACAGGGGAAGTTTCAGACAAAGCGGACACTGGTTATGATGTGTTGTGACGCAGCCAGTGGTATGGCATATTTAGAAGAGAAGGGATGTATCCACAGGTAAAACAGTCTTTGGTAAAAACTCTGGATTATGAGTGCTGAAGAAGGCTATTATTTGCTGTCTTGTGTTTTTGACAAACAGCTTGGTTTTAAAAAATCACTTAACATCTGCACATAAATTTGGTAGACATTTACCTGTGTGAAAATGTCTTCTATCACAGATGTCCTCTTCGCACCTCAGAAATTAATATCTGTATGGTTTTGGACTTCCATTTATTTAGCGCGCTGTCGCAGCACAATGACCCGAAGACCCCACCAATGTGGTCGCTGTGAGTTCAAGTCCAGCTCCTGCTGACTTCCTCTCCGGCTGTAAGTGGGAAGGTCTGCCAGCACCAGTGGATGGTTGTGGGTTTCCCCAGGGCTCTGCCCGGTTTCCTCCCACCATAATGCTGGCCGCCATTGGATAAGTGAAATATTCTTGAGTGTGGTGTAAAACACCATGAAATAAGTAAATAAATTTTTGGACTTGCCAGTGATTTAGTTATAATGATGTTGTTATCTGTTTAACAGTTGCTGATTCATGTACAAATAGGCTACATTGTGATCTCAGTGTTCTTGGATTTGCCCAGCATTTTGGTTGCAAGGAATTGTCTCATACCTGCTAAGATTTTGAAGATTACAAATTTATTACTTTTATGTTGATATGTGCAGAGATTTAGCAACAAAGGGCTGTCTCTTATCTGCTCAAATCATGAAATTCTTAAAGTTGTCATTTTAATGTTCCTGTGTATTTGATATTTACAGGGGCTGTCTCATATTTGCTCAAATCATGAAACTCTCAGATTTGTCATTATAATGTTAAGTGAGTGAAAGAGTGAGTGCTTGGGGTTTAACGTCATACGTAATAATATTTCGGTCACATGAAGGCGAGGAGTCCTGGTGTGTGGATATAGTTGTCTTCTTGTGGCAGGGTGAGTCCATGCTGCCTCTGGGACATCATGCCGAAGACACCAGATATGACACCCCAGCCATTCATATCATACTCACACCTGGCCAACCAGTCCTGTTTCCTTGCTCTAACCTCTCAATGCCGAGCACCAAATGAGGCAGCAACAAGTACCATTTGTAAAATCTTAGGTATGACCCGACCCTGGCTTGAATTTGAATCTCGCAACCTGGACGCTCTAACCACTAGACCACCACTAGGCCGACTGGTTGGCCTCAAGGAACTGCCTCATTGCTGCTCAAACTGTGAAATTCTCGGATTTGTCATTTTAATGTTGATACATGTTTGATCTGTACAGGGATTTGGCCTCAAGGAACTGTCTCATAGCTGTTCAACTGTGAAATTCTCAGATTTGTCATTTTAATGTTGATACATGTTTTATCTTTACAGGGATTTGGCCTCAAGGAACTGTCTCATAGCTGCTCAAAGTGTGAAATTCTCAGATTTGTCATTTTAATGTTGATACATGTTTGATCTGTACAGGGATTTGGCCTCAAGGAACTGTCTCATAGCTGCTCAAAGTGTGAAATTCTCAGATTTGTCATTTTAATGATGTTGATACATGTTTGATCTGCACAGGGATTTGGCCTCAAGGAACTGTCTCATAGCTGCTCAGACTGTGAAATTCTCAGATTTGTCATTTTAATGTCAGTACATGTTTGATCTGCACAGGGATTTGGCCTCAAGGAACTGTCTCATAGCTGTTCAACTGTGAAATTCTCAGATTTGTCATTTTAATGTTGATACATGTTTGATCTTTACAGGGATTTGGCCTCAAGGAACTGTCTCATAGCTGCTCAAAGTGTGAAATTCTCAGATTTGTCATTTTAATGTTGATACATGTTTGATCTGTACAGGGATTTGGCCTCAAGGAACTGCCTCATTGCTGCTCAACTGTGAAATTCTCAGATTTGTCATTTTAATGTTGATACCTGTTTGATCTGTACAGGGATTTGGCCTCAAGGAACTGTCTCATAGCTGCTCAGACTGTGAAATTCTCAGATTTGTCATTTTAATGTTGATACATGTTTGATCTGCACAGGGATTTAGCTGCAAGGAACTGTCTCATAGCTGCTCAAAATGTGGTGAAAATCTCCGACTTTGGAATGTCTCGGGAGGAAGAGGAGTACACAGTCTCTGAAGGCATGAAGCAGATTCCCATCAAGTGGACTGCTCCAGAGGCTTTAAATTATGGTGAGCTCCTGCATAGTGAATCATTCATTAGACTTCTGGTGACACCAGTGGACATTAACAGCCCATTGTATTGCTGTCCAATGTCGGAAACCCAGAAGTCTTTGATTAAGACCGGAAATGAACCTCACAGATCAGTGCAGGGAAATAGCAAACTAATCCTCGCACTTTCTCTCGCGGTTTTGTCCTGTTTGTTAGTGGTCAGCCAAGTTTTACTTTTTCCTCTGTGAAGTTCATTTTTTGATATTTTTTTCACCCTCTCGCATTTTGGGAATCTATTTCTATTCTTCCAGCCTCAATAGGGTGAATTGAAGGACCAATATGTAGTAATTGCTCCATTGAATGAAAATGTACAAAAATCTGATCCAACCTAAACCAAGGCATCCTTGAAGTCCTGTGGAGAGAGATCCCTTCTGCTACAGCGACTGGTCTTGGGGTTATTTGTAGGACTAAGTTGTCAACAGTGCCAATAGCACCATCCTTGACATATAACATCACATGCTTTCCACCAATATCACGTACACCTTGAGCTGGTTTTGCTGGTGAAAGCTGGTCAGTGATTTCGCAGCATAAGACACCACAGCATAGAGAGTCAAACCAGGGCAATAATGACAGTGTGTTATTCAGGAAACTGTCCCACCTAAGTGGAGAAATCTGGTAACTTGTGTATATACCTCTGCCCTAGTATTCAAGGGCCACTCTCACCAAAGGTCGTACAATATATTTGTCTTAAATTTTAGTGTACAATGTAATGGACGATATTTACAACGTTGCGCATTTTCACGAAGCATTTTTGTGAAAGAGACGTACGTATGAGGTACGATATCTTACATACTTGTGGTACCTTCCAAATTATCGCACACATATGACATATTGATGAAAGTGGCCCCTGCACTGATAAAACTCATTATATCATGAGGCAATTATACACCAATCAATCAATCAGGCAATCTTTAAATGATTTGACGAGGAAGTAAGGGTTATTGTGTGATGTGTAAAGCACGGGTTGTAATATGAACACTACGGCGTGGAGAGTTAAACCGGAGCAGCGACGAGTTTGGTCGGTGAAATGCGTCTTCTTGTCAGTTTACCTCAGTCAGAGTTCTATTGTAACTGTTCATGCAAGTGTATGAAGTTTGTGTATCTGGTACAGGGAAGTTTGTGTATCTGGTACACGTCACTGTGAGATATATACCAATCAGTCAGTGCTTAAATCAGTTGACATGGAAGTACACGTCACTGTGAAATATACACCAGTCAGTCAATGCTTGAATCAATTGACAGCTAAGTACACGTCACTGTGAGATATACACCAATCAGTCAGTGCTTAAATCAGTTGACATGGAAGTACACGTCACTGTGAGATATACACCAATCAGTCAATGCTTAAATCAGTTGACATGGAAGTACACGTCACTGTGAAATATACACCAATCAGTCAGTGCTTAAATCAATTTCCAGGGAAGTACACATCACTGTGCGATGTATGGAGCTATGGCGTACTCATGTGGGAAGTTTTTTCTTGTGGAACCACACCCTATGCAGGCATGTCGAACGCTGTGGCCAGGGAACAGATCGAGTCAGGTGAGAAATGGCTTTCAGAAATGCATGGGCTTGGTGAAGGGTTGAATCAGTTAAGCTCTCCGTATCAGGCTTTCCTTCTGAGGTAGATTTTTCTCTTTAGATAACGTCATGAAAATTTGGCTTTGGCTTTTGGAACAAATTTCGGCTTTTGGAACAAAATATGAATTTCGTGCTGGATGCAAGATTTTCTTTGTTACATGTTGCGAACAAGGTGAATTTCATGCTTTTGTTAGTCCTTTGCGAATTTATGTCACATATTTTTGAATTGTTCCCTGTGATTATGGATATGGAAATAATCTGGATTGCCATTTTGTAGTTGATGGTTTCTGAATAGTTCTTTGGTGATTTCATTGATCTGTCTTATAGAGTGTTTGAATTACAAGACATGTTTCCAGAAGAAATAAATCTCCCTCCACATATACAGGTGTGTACTTAGATGACTTTAACAGTGGTATTAATCAGAAGGCACTATGCCAAATACTTGATGGTGAGGAATAATTCAGTGTCCTTTGAACACTGTCTCAGCGAGACCGGTTACTGAATGCCAACATGTTTCATGTTAACCAGCCGTCAAAACAAATACATAGGTATATATTACTTTGTCTGTGTGGATGAAAATGTTGGGTTGTGTGCCTGAGAAACAATGCGAACATAACATGATTACGGATATGATAGTCTGTAAAAGAAACGTGTCCGTTTATTTATTCGATTGGTGTTTCACGCTGTGCTTAAGAATATTTCACTTTTAGGATGCCGGCCAGCATTATGGTGGGAGGAAACCGGGCAGAGCCCGGGGTAAACCCACCACCATCTGCAGGTTGCTGACAGAATTTCTCACATGTATCCAGACAGAGGAAGCCAGCCTGAGCTGGACTTGAACGCACAGCCATATATAAGAGCAACTGTATTTCACCATGGGAAATTTTTGAAGTGACACATTCTGATTGATTCTGATTGACTTTTCAAATTTATAGGACCACTGAAGAGTTTGCTGTGAAGTTTGTCTAATTTCTTACCAGGAAAACATATTTGTTAGCATCAACAGTGTCATTTTAAGGCATTTACATGCTTCAGAAAGTGCATTTTTAGATACCGAACCCTATGTGAAATGCAGTATCATTTCCCATGGTTTTTTAGGTTTCCGTATGCAGGCACCAGAGGGCACCCCAGACAGTGTGTACCAACTAATGCTGAAGTGCTGGGAGTATCAACCGGAGAAAAGACTACATTTTAGAGAGCTACACCAAGAACTGTTGAAGACATTGAATTCCTTATAGGACTGTCTGTGAGCTGTTTGATTGATTTGTTAGCTGTTTACAAGAGCGACAAAGCCTACGGTTGCTTCTGCCATTTCTTGGTCTGTGAAAGACCCTGCTGTGATTCCCAGAGTTATCTGCCCTTCTCTGTTTATGCGAATGTACGAGAGAAATGTTGGAAAAATATTTCTCCTTCTCATTCACACATGCTACGATCCATACATACACGAATTGTCTTGGGTGTGTGTAATTGTTATATTTCCATGTTGTATTCCAACTGACACTCCACATCAACTTAACTGTGCTTCAAGTCAGGCACTCAACCACATCACATGAAGCGAAACCATCATGAGGTTTGGCAGGAATCTGAGCATGCTTTGTGGACAGACCAAGGGTTTTAGGAAGAATTCTGAAGTAAGTATGTAGGAGGTTGTAGTACAGAAATATTTGACAACTCACAGGATTCATGGGTAAAGAAAAATCAGCATCCAAGATTTGACGAAGAGGAGCTCAGGAAACCTACACTATCTGAAAGTTTTCAGGGAAATGGGCCGTGGAGTATCTATGATAAGTAAGAACTACCCTGTCCCTTGAGGGAAATGGGCCATGGAGTATCTATGATAAGTAAGAACTACCTTGTCTCTTCAGCCCTTAATGGTGTTTGTAATTTCGTGATGTTAGCCAGTCGACAGAAGAGACAAGACAGTCTTGCTATAGCCGTAGGGAATCTGATCATATTGTGACTAAGTACTGAGCTGTCATTTCATACAACCACTTACCTTGTTCTTACATTTGGGCCAGAGACACCTAACAGTTGCCAGAAGTGAGTGGAATGTGGTCAATTTGCCACAAGTTGCCGGGCCTTTACCATGTTCTTATAAGTTGGTCAGGAAAACTGCAGAAACACTGCAGGCATTGATGGAGTGTTCACATTGCCACTGGTTGCTGGTCTGTCACGATGTTCTTACAGCTTGATCAGAGAAAGTAAGCAATTATTCGAACTGTGTGGAATCTGGTCACATTGCCACTGATTGCAGAGCTGACATTTGCCATGCTCTTATAGTTTGGTCAGAGAAGCCAAATGGACACTGCAAACGTGGAGAATGTAGTGATGTTGTCAACAGTTGCAGAGCTGTTCTTTACCACTTTGTTACAGTTTGATCAGAGAAACCATGAGATTGCATCAGATATGGAGGATGTGGTCACATTGTCACAAACCGCTGGACTGGTATTTCATGCAAGCTAGTCAGCATGAGGTAATCACCGCAACTGAGGGAAATCGGGTCACACTGCCACTGTTATTTCTGGGCTGGGATGGGCTGGGCTGGGCTGGGCTGGGCTGTTATTTCCTGTAACCTCTTGTCATGTTCTTACAGTTTCATTAGAGAGACAAAGGGATTACTGCAACCATGAAGTATCTGGTCACATTGCCACAGACTGCTGGGAGGCTACTTTCTGGGACCTGATACTGTGTTAGTACAATTTGATCAGCAAGGCAAACTGTACCTCTTCTTTAGGGAATATAGTTGTAGCACTGCTGAATGTAGTTTCCCTTCAGTGTTTTTTGTGTAAAGCATTTTCTACAGTTTTAAATTGATTTCTCTTTTACTAAGGAGACTTTGAATGTGGGCAGAAATGAATGAATTCCATTCATTTGAATAATTGGGATATTTGATTGCCGGAAATTTTTTGTGTTCACGACCAAACTGTGCATGTATCAAATATGTCAAGGTCTGCATCAGATTTACTTTGCGGAGCCATGAAGTGCAACTTGTTTCTTGTTTTCAAAGAAATCTCATACATTTAGAACCATAGCCATGAAATTTATATGTACTTGTACTGGGAAACACCCCTCCATCTCCGAGTTGGTTCATTTTAACCATATGAAACATTGCAACTTGTTTATGCAATATACATACAGTGCATTTTCCCTAGATTGGTTAAAAGAAGCTATGCAAGAAAACATGACAAAGTGAAAGGGTGACCTGTGCAAAGTTTCCCGTTTATACCTGTATTTATGACTGATGTCACAGGATGCAGGTGATTTAGGAGCTATAATGTAATGGGATTCGGTAATTTTTTTCTCTATGCCTGTACCTTATTTAACTACAGAGAACTCGTTGTAAAATGAATACCTATGACCTCTATGTCTTTCATTAAGAAACTTTATCATGTGTCTAGGGAAATTGTGATTATATGCATACATGATTGAGTACCTCACTGAGGTTTACTTCTTATAAGCACAAAGTAGAAAGATGTTTTTATAGAAAAGTTGTACCTTTCTTTAAAATAGCTTTGCAACATTATACTGTACACTACGTACTTCAGGAGTTGAGTGCTCGTTATTATTGAATGTGTACCAAAAGCTTACGTGCTTTTTACAGGATTTGAGGAGATGTTCTGTTCTTTTGAAAAACAGAAATTTTGTAATAGGTGTACTTTTGTATCTTCTGTGTCTTTCCTAAACTTTATAGAATGAGATATATTTATTCCGCAAAATTCTAAATATGTTTAATCAGAGTGCTAACATGTAAGTTCGCTTTCTTTTCTTACATACTTCATTGTTGTAAAAAGAATGCAAAATATGTATTATGTGCAAGCAATTGCTTAATAAGCAAGGGCAGTAATGTTAATGAGTACATTTATGCGCTGTCAAAGTCACCATTCTGGGACACTCCCAAACAGGGTTTGATGCATTTCACTGTACCCACCATGCACTTCATCCCTCCTCATTGAAAACGGCCAGCCAAACACTAATAGATTTAATTAACTATTGACAAATTATCAAAATCAAATCATATCTCGTGTGATAGGTACAGGTCTTCAAATTAATTCTGGTCTTCCCCCCAAAAACCTTGTGATTATCTCTAATTTGTGACGTTTTTTTTTAATTGAACAGAGCTTTATGTACAGATTGGCTGTTGACACATGTGATTTTAAAAAATAAACTAAAAAAAAAGAAAAAACCAACAGATAGTGACCTGAATACCTCTTTATTAACTTGTGAGTTACTATGGTAACAAGCCTCTCAGGTGCTGTTGTGCCTTCCGATCAGTTCTGGTGATGCCATTTTACCTGTTTAGGAAATGTGTAAACATTACTAAACACGGGAATACCATAGCGTGGCCTAATAGAGACGATGTGTCAAAGTTTGCTCTGGGACTGAATTTCTGAACAGTAGCAGATTAGAATAACCTACTTGAAAATGAAATTTATGCAATAAAACTGTTCTGTTTCCGACCTGACTCCCAGGCATTTATGTGTTGATCGGATATCTGTGTTTTCTCTGAAAATTGCATTTCGGGGAATGTTCTTTTCTCCGGGTCAAATACTTCCCTGTGTGGATGGAATACTTTTCCAAGCAGAACATGGACTTTTGTCTGATTAATGGATACTTTTCCATCACATAAGTTTGGTCATTCGGCATTGTTTATAGCACAAGAGATGGAAAATTTTAAGTACCTTTGGGTAGAAAAAGTAAGGCGATTTCATCTGATAGGTGTGAATTAAAATAATTTTGAATCAATGGCAAACACGTACATTATCATGTCTGTAGGCTGTGTGCTTAATATACGTAATGTAACAAACAGTTTGGACAGAACAGTTTTGTACCTTGTACCGCATCAAATGTGAAAAACGATCGCGAAGAGAGGAACATTAAGTAGTGAATATTGATTAATATTGACGATATTTTTGTTGTTTATAAGAAAATTATTGAAGAAGTACATTTTTATGATTGTAACATTGCATGACTGTCAAAATGATTAAATCATGAATATTTAATGAAGTTTTGTGTGGTAATCATTATTAGTGTCTTACCATTGTTTTTTCATGGATTTTCACGTCAACACCTGGAATAAGCAGCTATTACGAGAACTTCCCCACATTCCGCGTGCACATGTTCCCCAGGCATAAAATTTCATCCACGTTACTTAAGTGAAAGAAAACAAAAGATGAGTATAGTAGAATCAGTGAAATCCAATTTTTCACCCCAAACCAAGCTTAGTGTATCGCTTTGTATCCACGCAGTTCACTCTTTGTACCAAAAGTTCTTGAAAACATAGATTTCAGTCTGCTGAAAGGAGTTGGCCATGGCTCGTCCAAGTGCGAAAAAAACCTTGTAAGTGACCACGCCTTCGAAAGTGGATAATAAAACAGGTACACTGGACTTCGTGTATGTTAATGTGCTTAACGAAAGAACACACCTGTAGTCATTGAAGGCGTTCGCGGAGGATGTTTTGATATGCAATTCCAAGTGCCTGAGATAGCTACCTTGTGGAACCTGTCCCTAATGCTTACAGGTAGAAAAATAGATTCTGCTATGGGTGTATTACATGTATATGTCCCCTGTATTCTGCACTTGAAAGTTTTGCCTCTTGAAACCCGTCAATTGTTAGGATACGTGGATTGGCATTTTGTATTGTAACAGTCTTTGTACTTTTGAAGATGAACTGTAAAGGTTTTCTGTATGAAGCTGGAAGTTATCCATGGCGATGATTATTGTTACATTTGTCTGTTATTTTGTATTCGTCTATGAAATTTGCTGGTTAATAGTGGTTGCACAGAAATCAACTGCACAAATATAGACAGTGTATGGTATGCCCATAACGCCATGGTTTGTTTGCCTTGAATGTTTAAACGTCGTGACGTCATAGTGTTCTTGGTTCATTCACCTGACTGAAAGCATCAAAAAAAAAGAGAGAGAAAACTTCTACGTTTCTTTTAAGTATGTATGACGGCCGTCACTAATGACACCAAACTGTTCGAAAAGATAAGGGGCAGACATTTTCCGTACAATGTAAAATTAGACAATTGTAAAGACTAAAATTAAAAATCCTTCTTGAATTATTTTCACCAAGTAAATTTTCAGTGTCATGCAATAAAAGGATAACAATGTTAACATTATTCGCTTTGCAAAAATTGAAACGTATTATAGCTCACCTTTAGTCCTTGACACTAGCTTTCGGCTGTACATGTGGAAAATCCAGGCAGAGTTTTATTGTGCGAGACAGTTTTCAGCGTAACCGAGCTTCTCTCATTATGCCCCCTGCATGCCAAGAGTTCAGGGATTTTTGTAAACTTCAATCAATCTTACGTATCTAAATTACATGCAAATGGGACGAAAATATGACATGTTTTCTCAGTAAAGCAGATAGTAAATCTATGACAGATAACCATGTGACGACTTTGTTGCAGACTCATTAACTAAATGAATGGAGATAGTTTTGGACAAGGATTGAAGATAATCAAAGCCATAGACAAAATTCCTTGCACTTACGAATGCGTGGACTGATACATGGAAATTTCCTTGAACAACTTTCGAAGGTTTAATATTAAATATCACGGCTAAACCTGTTTCCTAAAATTCTCTTATAGGACTTTGTTCCAACATTTATATTGTTCTACCTAAAATGAATACGATTAGAATTTAATCCCTTTAAAAACTTAAGTCTTCACAAATGAGAAGTATGGACCATTGGCGCAAACCAGAAATGGAGAAGACATCTTTCGTTTTCATGTTAGAGAAGTAGTAAACTATCTCCCACATTGACTTTTTAAACTGCCTATTTCTGTATATTATGTGTAAAAGCATTCATGAACAACTTGTTGTGTATATATGTTGGATGAATTAATGACATTGGGGAGAAGAAACGTTTGTTACTTTGTTAACCTGTGTGATGTGTATGTTAAAATCACACCCGTGTAATATGAGTACATGTTTTGTTGCCATCTTACATGTCAAATTTGTTATTCAGTCTATTACAAGTTTGTACTTCCGTAACTTGTCATTAAGCAAGTGTTTTATATGTGCAACTTTTAATTGTAAAGTTAATTTTGATGTTGTTTCTTTTCGTTGTTTTTTTTCTGTGGTTTCTGCACCTTTGTGGTGTTTCTGGCGAATTTTGTGTCAAGTAACATTTCTGACGTTAATCACTTTTTGTTGTTTTCTATGTTTCATTGTCAGCAGCCTTTGGTGATGTTTTTGTTATTTCGTCACCATATATATTCAGGATTGTATGAAAGGCTGGACTTTTCTTACATTTCTGACCTTGTCATGTTTAAAATCATTAGTAGTCTGTGTTTTATATTAAACTTTAAAAATTACCAGAACTTTAGGTATGAACGACAGAGAAATGATACCGTGATATTTGCACGGTACTTCTTATGTAGCTGTATTCTGTTAGACTTTGGTTAACCGCTACGTTCAGGAGCATCTTTACCAAATGGACGTAACTCCCAAAACACAAGTGCAATTATATCTGCAGTGAATTATATATGCTAATTTAAAAAGGTGGAATTATTTATAGTTTTTAGATGATAGTAAAATATGTACCTTGTTAGTCTCATTCGTACTAGAATTTGAATTAATAGCTCAGCTGTTCATTGATCAAACCAATTTAGATGTTTTTATGTACATTGTCTTTTTGTAAGTTAGCTGAAACTGTCTCGCAAGCTTGCATTAGTTCTGCCAATTACATTTGTATTTTTATGTTTTATACCTGTATAAATCATAACTTTAAATTTTTGAAAACGTTAGTATTTTGTAAAACAAGCTTCATAGAAGAATTCTGTTACAATCCCCCAAACCCTTGATTATTAATTACCAGATGATTTTTGTTATTACGTGGAATTACTATCCATGAACAGTGCTAATGGTAATTGGCAGATAACTGTTGTTTATTCTTAAGTAGTGCAAATAATAATTACCAGCTGATCATTGGTATAGTTACATTGTAGCCAATGCTGTTTGCTGACAAAAACATCTTCTTGTTTGTCTAAAACATGAATGATTTGAATGAAACAAAATACCAGCAGAGACAGAGAGCGAATTTTTGACTAGAAATATGAATGCCGCCCAAAGCGTCACGTCAACTATGGGAAGACGTTACGGTCGAGGTACCGGACACTGAAACAATAAATGTAGTTTTGACACAAATTTGAAATGCATTGCTTTGTAGAAGAGCTTCTAGCGAGGACATTCATGAAAACTGGCAATGCTTCGTCAGAGGTCATCAATTTTGTTGACCTACCTTTAAGAAAGGAGTTGATGGAAGAATATAGTCCTCCTGGAACAAGTTGGTCCAAGAATTGGACTCATCTGTCTTTCTGCAATGTACGTCCCTGCCTCTCGGTAGTGTTACTCTTACGGCACAGGGGCAGTTCACAAGCACTGTACAGCAGCATAACAGCAGAGAATGACGTCTTTTAATACAGCTAGGCACCGACTTATTCAGGCAGGAAAAGGTTTATATTAACTGTAAAATGACAATGAACGGTGGAAACTTGGCATGTTATAAATAACGATTGTTATCCACGTGTTTTTACCTTGTTACCCGCAGTTGTAGATAAAACGATGTGCTGTGTTATATGCCAACTTTGGCCTTCGTGTAAGGTTGCATTACTCTACGCAATACTTGCATGGTGCACAGCTGCATGGCAAAAGTTTACGTTTGCAACAAAATTGCAAACAAATCACACACATACTGCTGACAGATGTGAAAATTATTTTTGGCACGTATACAAAATGCCCATATTGAAGTGTGTAAATTATTTTTTTCTAAATATGTGAGAAATGGTATACATTTGTGTATGAAAGTATCATTTTCATCTTGTGCTCCCTGTACGAGAAGGAGGAATGTATGCAGACTTTTGTCTATGTGTAGCGGTCCACATCCTGTAATGACCTAGATAGATGTGCACAGTTCGTCTGTAATATACCATGTGCATACTCGTTATAAGGCCAATACATGTAGGTTGGCTGACTTTTATAAACCGTTTATAATAATGCAGTATTGAAATAAACTGAAGCCGTTGTAAAAATGTGCCTTTCTGCGTAGTGTTTTCTTGTTCACAATCATCAGGTTGTAGAAAGAAAAGCAAATACTGCTGGACAGCATTGGATTCAGAAAGAATGAATCTATAAATGCAGTATGACAGTGTGTGTTGTCATGAATTAGGATCCCACAAAAAAAAAAATAAACTATGTTTTTTCATCCGGATTACAGGTTTTAAAAAGTCGGAAAATATTTATGTCAATTTGGAAGATTTCATTTTGAGACATTGTAGTCTTATTGTTTCATTTGGGGGGCCTCCGTGGCTCAGTTGGTTAGCGCGGTTATCGCAAGCACAATGACCCGAAGCCTCCAACCAATGCGGTCGTTGTGAGTTCAAGACAAGCTCATGCTGGCTTCCTCTCCGGCCATACGTGGGAAGGTCTGCCAGCAACCTGTGGATGAACGTGGGTTTACCCCGGGCTCTGCCCGGTTTCCTCCCACCATAATGCTGGCCGCCGTCCTATAAGTGAAATATTCTTGAGTACGGCATAAAACACCAATCAAATAAATAAATAAATAAATTATTGTTTCATTTGCACGTAGAAGGCCGCAGTGAATGTTCAAGTTAGTTAAAGTGTCTTAAAACGAAGGAGGGAAGGAAGCCTGATGTGTTTGTCTCTGTTATGCTCCATTATTACAAGTCCTTCGCCCATTGTTACAAGTCCTTCACCCCATTATGAAGGACCACAAGTCAATTCTGATCGCAGCTGGCCTACCCGTTTTCAGAACTTCTCAAGCATACGAAATTTATGTGTGTTTACAGGATGCCGTTCTCAAAATTAACGAAATTTACGGTTGTGCGAAGAAGGTACACAGACAAGGTACATATACCTTGTACATATACTACATATACGTACTCTACGTTCATTTTGGTTTTCTGTGCCAGTTTTCACTCTTGTGAATTTTACTCTGTAAGGAAACTCAGCGTTCTTAAAAATACCTCATCAGATACCCTGGCATAAAGCTGTTATTCATATAGTGTACCTTTAAGCCTCGCATTTTCGCAGACTTCGTGAAAAGCCATATAATTACCATTGTACAGTAAGTTGCTGATCCAGTAACAGCCAAGAAAACACTGACGTTATATAATATTGTTCATTATACTGGAAAACAGACAGATTATAGGAAATTTTTTTTAAATCTCCGGAGATCTGTGTTGGTTCCCAGTCTGACATTTTCCTGTCAAGGTCAACGTGAAGCCTTTCCTATCACAGGTAATTTTGGTCAAAGCTGTCTAGTCCGTTGTTTATTCCTCCATGTACGATGACGTTTTGTTGGCAAAACGATAAAGCATTACGCGTGCAGTGCAAGAGAACAAAAACCCAGTCAGCTTTGAACCAAATCGCAATTGCGTGGGAAAAGATATCAAACCGGGCGACAGCATCCACGGACCTATAGGTATGTGCATATTGAATGAAGGACTTTCGCCACCTGTGTATGTTATGTGGCGGAAACCCGTTTGAGGTCACTGATTACAAAATCACCAGAAAGGGCCACAGAGTCTTTTCCCCGGAAAGTCTCTATATGGTTTTCATGTCGTGTATACTTTATGTAATTGCTTTTTTGCCATTTAATTCAATGTTTAAGTATGTGTCGCTTGTATGTGTTCACTTCGCCATGATTTACTTCCCAAGATCCGAACATTTGCTTGTACTGGTACAAGTGTATGTAATTTTGTACATTGTATGGACGTGTGTTTTGACGTGTGGCTGGTACAACTACTCTCTGAAAACGACTGTGCATCATAGATACACAAAGTAACGAAAATGAACATTTCTAACTTATGTTTAGTAGAGGTACACAGCCGTGTGTACCACACGTGATTTTTCTGTAGCACACAGTCTGTACACCTGTAGTACACAATTCGTACACGTGTAGTACACAGTTTGTATACCTGTAGTACACCGTTTTGTACACCTGTAGTACACAGTTTCAACACCTGTAGTGCACCGTTTCTACACCTGTAGTAGACGGTTTGCTCACCTGTAGTACACAGAAATTGTAGATGTTCAATTTTCTTAAAGTTTGTGTACCCGTGGCTTTTTACAGCGTGCAATATGTGTAGATTTCAAAGCTATACAGTATATGTAAAGCTACATACATCACTCCTTAAGTTAGAAAGGATCACCGCGAAATGAAGGAATGCCACACATACTGATGCCTACGATCTGGCTGTTTCTGCTCTGGCTTCACCCACAAGTGAACGTGATGGTCGTCATTTAATTGAAATCTACTCAAGTGCGGTGTGAAAAACAAAACACAACAACAACAAAAAAAACAAACATCAACGCGTGACTTTCAGCGTTCTAAGACCATTTGTCTTCCACTTAAACGATGTGTAGCACGTCACACCAGAAATGCGGGATTCGCCAACATATGCTGATTGTCCAAAATTGAAACCCAGGAAACTGACCCTTTGCAGAGCTGCGCGTTAGTCATATGACTGCATGAAATCAGTGGCACTTTTTGATACAAATGAGCACATGACGTACGATTCATGAAGAGCTTTCGCGATACTCGTATATACGGAGCTCGTAGTTCAAAGCGCATTCGACTAAGATTAATCAGAACTTTTGTACCATAACCAACGGTAACGTTTTGTTCGTGCCTGTTTTTTATATGTGCACGCGCACACACAAAAAAAAAAAACGACAACAGCGACCATTTCGCAACTTTTCCTACGATCAATCCAAGAGGTGCGAAAATTGGAGGCGATTTTTCGCCTCAAGATTCTCTTCCTTAGCTGTAAATGTAGGTAAAACTGTGCCTTAGCAAGGGTTAAATCTGTCTAGCAATCATCGCGACGACTGTTGTCTAAAACTTCTCCCTGACAACGAATATGCGGCTTGCCCTAACCAGGAAGATCGCGTGTTCCAATCCAACTCTCGTTGCATGGCTAGGATGTTAGCCATGTAGTGGTTACGTGGCGAAGGGTGGTCCGGATTTTTTCCAGCCTTCAACCAACAGCGCCCTCGATCGCATAAACAAGACAAGCAAGGTACCAAGGCCCCGTTGAATATAATCGGGACCTCATCATAGCCTAATTTGCATGCGCCATATTTCGATAATCGACACGCGGCTCCTTCTTGGGTCGTCCGCAATGGGATGAAGGGTTGTAGGGGAAAATAGAAATAAAGGACAGACCAGGAGATTTCTTCCTTAACAGTTACACGCATTAGTCCTTAACAGTTACATGCATTAGTCCTTAACAGTTACACGCATTAGTCCTTAACAGTTACACGCATTAGTCCTTAACAGTTACACGCATTAGTCCTTAACAGTTACATGCATACAAAAGTCCTTCCGTAGCGTCAACTTAAGTTTTTCCAGCAAAACAAGTAATAACAACTTTGTGTTTAACCTGATAATTTTTATTGAACTTCTGCATAAAGAAAGTAATTCAGCAAGTTACAGTGTTACCAAATCTTAAGCAAAATGCATACTTACATACAAATTAACTCAAATGTACAAAGCAATACGGATTTAAACGAATCTTCACATATTTCAATGTCTTCCATGGCGCTAAATGCCTATGTCGTCACGAGATAGGGATACAGTCATATACAGAGCTGTAATGATTATAAGTTACAATGGCAACAAAGAAATATTACACGAAATGGTTTTGAAAGAAGATAACATAATCCAGCCTAGGGTCAAAAGAAACTGAATCTTCCGTAGGGAAAAGAACTTCAGGGATATAAGTTCTAACCTAAGAAGAAACAGAGTCTTCCGTAGGGAAAATAACTTCACGGAAATAAGTTCTAACCTAACCGACAGAAATCAGCTCTGGGAGAAATAAGGCAGCCAAAGAAAGAGCTCAGCTAAGGTAGACGGACTTCAGCCGAGGGAAACTAACTGGCTTAGGCTTAGGAAAGAGGAAGGGGGTCTTGTGAAAAATTCAGCCAGATGCAACAGAACCGTTTCTATGGTAACAGAAACCAGCCTAAAGAAGAGAATCCAGCCTGTTGATAAGCCAAGACTAGTCTATCGCCTATAACTACCACATATTACATCTACCAGATCTCGCAAGGTACACACATCTGTGTGAAAATGAAACGTCTCGTCCCCATAAAACCACAGCCGCTGTTCCTTCCAGCTGGGAAGAGCACTGAATCAAATGAAAACAAATAGTACTAAAGTTGTAAACTAAAATTAATTGACAGAGGAGAATTGTTCGGGGGTTGGGGGTGGGGTCTGAGGGTATATGTCCTGCTTTCAGTAGAAATAAAGAGAGGCGTCGTGTTTTAAAAATTATATGATATGTAAAAAGCAGATCGTTTTTTTAACTGGTGATCAGCCCAGGAGGCCCTCACCAAAAATGCTGATCATTACAAACCATCACCATTTCCAGCCATCGTCAGAAAATGGTGATGGCCGTCACCAAACTTTGGTGATGGTGGGAAATGGTGAGAGTCTGTAGTGCTGACCATTTTTTGGTGATACTTATCAATGTTTTTCTGGTTGTGCCGTGTTATAAAATCACATGTACCCTAGGCAATATGAGGGTTCTTTTCTCTGCATAAAAAGACATATAGACATGTAAATGTACAGATACGAAGAATGTTCTTCTCTGGCTAGAATATTACAATGATACATGAATGCAAAAAGCATGACTGGATGTATTTCGTGCGAAAACGATCAATCCTCGTGGGGTTTATAAATTCACAATATATGAATGACGGATTAAGGCTTTGTATTGTGTAAACTATAACACAGAACTTGAATAAACAAAGTTAGCAACTATTTATGTGCAGGTTTGTACACCATCAAAACAAGGAAGGCGTTTTTCTTAACTCTTATTTCTGTTATCATTTAATACATATGCCCTATGCATCATGTATACAGCTAAGGTATAGCCCACACACAGCATAATACAGCACTGTGAAGAATTTTTATTTGCATGTATGAACGGTCTTCGTGGTTCCGCGCGATTACAGGAAACCGCTACTCAAGGATCTAACCGTGCTAACACTTGAAAGAGGTATTCATGTCTATACAGAGGTGACCATAGTTCTGACAGCGCATTCGCCGATCAAAAATCAACGAAAGCTTTACGTTACTGTTACCACTACACGATACCTGCCCTCGCACACAGGTTGAGACTAGCGTCCTCGCGTGGAACAGCCATCAGTATTCAATAATACAATTGCTTTACATATACGATGCTTTGGTGTATTTCATATCATATATAGCAACCAAATAAAGGTTGCATATGATGCAGATATTGCATATATTGGAATTGTATATCGGGAATTACGAGCTCGACAAAGGTGTTGGTCAACGATCAGGTCCTACATCATGTTTTGTGGAATATCATATGACCGTGTATTGATATATGAAAACCAAGAATCTCCCAGTGAGGCATAATAATTAACAATATTAAATTTTCTGACGTCACAAGTTTCCTACCTCATCCAGGTGACCTCTATCAGTGTTGGTGTTGCTCAAGATTTCTGAAGGACATTTGCTAGTGGTGATAGTGATGTAAAAGCAGAGTACAGATCGGCGGAATATAAATAATATATATATATATAATAAGGAATATGGCAGGTAACAGCGATGTAAATTTCACTTTAGGGCCGGAGTAGGGCGTATGCGATGTAAGAATTATACCAAACAGAGTATGCGTCAAAGTGATGTCAAACATCCGGCATTGTTTTGGATCCACCAATCGTCGATTGGCTTCGGCAGTTTGAACTGGTGATCACGGGGACACTTCATACGGGACTTCTTTGTCACACGGGAACTTCTTTCTGAAGAAGAAGGCTGCGGCGAACCCAAGGGCCAGCCCAAGGATGAGTAAGGCGATTCCGACCCCTGCCACAAGGCCTGTGCAGGGGAAGAAAACGGTGGAAGACATGGGATAAAGGAAAGATTTATTTATTTATTTATTTGGTAGGTGTTTTCAGCGTAGTCCAGAATATTTCACTTATATGACGGCTGCCACCATTATGGTTTGAGGAAACAGGGCATAGCGAGGCCATGTAATCACATGGCCCCTCCACTACGCTGCAACGCCATATGAAGGTCGCTTTCACCGGACCAGTTCGGCTCTGCTTCTGTGCAGCATTTTTCTCATTACGTTGGGTGTCCTGCATCCACTACAATTTCAGACTCCTAACGTCCACTGTTGTCATAATAAATTCGAGTTAACTCAACCTAGACCTCGGTAATGGACGGAGGCCCCATGTTTGATGACACAAACATTATGGGTACAACTTTGTCTGTAAATTTACTGCTAGGATTTACACTTTTGTAGCAAGTTGTTCGTTCTATGGAGCAATATTTAGACGATGGCGACATCTGATCCTCTTAAAGACCAAAAGTATTTCACATTTGTTTGCAACAACGGCTGCGAAGGTTGATGATATTGTTGGGCTAAATTTCCTAAGATAAAATTTAACGACCCCTAGATCGGGATGCTCAGCTTCATCAAACATAGCGAACCCTAGTGTGTACCGAGAGAGGCAGAATTCGCTCGAGTTTTATTATGACTTAACAATTGGCGTTAACGGTCTGAAATTGTAGCGGATGCAAAGTGTTCCATCTAAGGAGAAAAATGCTACACAGAAGCAGAGCCGAACTGATCGGGTGAAAGCTAGACGGTAGGTGGCCGAGTTTGCGCCATTAGTGTTCAGTGGAACCTTCTCTTGGCGTTGTAACATGGCGGACGGGTCATGTGATTATTTGTCTGGCTTAGCCCGGTGGAGACCCACGACCAACCGCAGGTTGTTGGCATACCTTTCCACGTACGGCCGGAGAGGAAGACAGCATGAGCTGGACTTGAACTCACAACGACCGCATTGATGAGAAGCATTAAGTCCCTCGGCCACGGAGGCCGACAAAGGGGAGACAACACATATTTATACATATGGCGGTATATTTACTTCCCGTGGGTCTCAGGCTCACTACAGCCAGCTCGATCGTTATTCAGATCTGTCCGTTGAAAAGGGACAAATTTGGAACTAACCCTCTCTGAAGTCAGTTCTTCTAGTAGTTCTCTATACTGACTCGTCGCTGACTAGATTTGAATTACACCAATGTCAGTAAGTCATATCCTAGCCGCCCCCCAATTCTAACTTGTCACTAACTAGATATAGTAGTACAACCAATTTCACTAAAGCCAGATCTAGTAGCCTGTCCCTATATCGGCATGTCGCGCTAAATTTATTCATTTATTTATTTGATTGGTATTTTACGCCGTACTTGAATGTTTTACTTATACGACGGCAGACAGCATCATGGTGAGAGGAAACCGGGTAGAGCCCGGAGGAAACCCACGACCATCCGCAGGTTGCTGGCAGTCCGTCCCACGTACGGCCGGAAAGGAAGCCAGCATGAGCTGGATTTAAACTCACTGTGCTGGCGCGATAACCGACTGAGCCACGGAGGTCCGCCTCGGGCTAAAGTACAGTTCTAAAGTAAAAGCAATCTGACAATGTCAGACCCAGTAGACGTTCCCGTTGTAATGACTAGTCCCTACCCAGATCTAAAGCAAAACCAACCTCATAAACTGTCGCTATTAAGTACAGTTCTAAAGTAAAAGCAATCTGACAATGTCAGACCCAGTAGCCGTTCCCGTTGTAATGACTAGTCCCTACCCAGATCTAAAGCAAAACCAACCTCACAAACTGTCGCTATTAAGTACAGTTCTGAAGTAAAAGCAATCTGACAATGTCAGACCCAGTAGCCGTTCCCGTTGTAATGACTAGTCCCTACCCAGATCTAAAGCAAAACCAACCTCACAAACTGTCGCTATTAAGTACAGTTCTGAAGTAAAAGCAGTCCCAGAAAAAAAACAGATTTCTACTGACTTGTAGAAAAATATCGTTTACCGTATCTCCAGTAGTGCCAATCTCATATAAAATTCATAACCAGTAACTTCTTCCTATAACGAATTATCAGAAAACAGTTTTCAGTAGAAACCAAGGCCAGAACTAATAGCCGCTGCCGGAACAGACTTGCGTGGTTGTTGGTGTGCCCAAACATCAGCGCAATCCAAACGGAGGTTTCATTCAACATATGTCTGAAATTGGGCGATTTCAATTCACAAAGGAAAGCCATGTATATGGAGCAACTCACCGCCGTTTGTGGAGGTGGATATAATCGTGGTGGTGGATGAGGTACGGCTCGTGTGGGTGTTAGGCGAGGAGTCAGAAACAAGTACCGAATGCGGAATTACCCCCAGTCTCTGTGGACAAAACAAAACAGAAAAGATCGATTTATTTATCACTCCATAGCCGCGACACTTATGCAGTGTTATTACAGTGGCGTTAAGCCACAGTCGTTCATTCCATTACTCCATAGATTCACGAAGCTCAGGGGCTCTTCTAGCCAATTTGTTTTTAAAAACTCAGTTTGAACAAATCAGAAAACTCACTATTTTTTTTCTTTTGTCTAAAAAGCTCAATTAATTTCATGAAATCTCAAGTGAATACAAACTTTGTACAAAACTCCATTTTCCTATATTTAGCCTCAGACGTAAGTCAAAAGTTTGTGATGCTATTCCTGGACTTCGATGTGAACGCTTAAAGCATTTTCATTTTTGTCATGACGGTCTAAGACAACTTTTGGGAATTAAAATAGAAAAACCCTTTAGGTGAGACGCAATTTTAACGAGGTACACTGTTATGAAGTTAAAACTGAGTCTGACTTTAGTCTAAAACTATGGAAGCTGGATATATGGAAGCCAGATGAGGACATCTCGTCCTGCGACACGAGGACGCTGCAAATCGCGCGCGAATGACACCAACCTCGTGTCACGGGTCTCGGCCCACGAGGCGCGGGACGAATGGACGAGAACGTTACCGTCCTCGAGCGAACGGTGGTTGTCCTCGTCCCGCGACACGAGGATGGTGCAAATCGCGACCCACGAGGCGCGGCAAGAGATGTCCTCATCCGGCTTCCATAAAAATAGAATACATCCCGTGATCGTAAGCTTTATATCATCATATTTAACTCAAAACATGTTAGCTGTTACATAGGTCTCACCAACTTCGATCTACATGTAGAAGGCGATAATATCACTTTTTCTCGACCCTTTCAAAATCCCACGTACCGTGATTTTTCTCACACTCGTATGGACCCAAGCAAGCAAGTGCAAACGGCACATGTTCGTGCGAATTTTACTCGCGTGCACGCGGGATTTTTCGACTCGTTTGTGTCGAATTATGGCACGTGTGCGTGGCATATTGATCCCCTTTTGCACGACGGCCGTGTAAATCGTGTGTTCTCGCGCGTATTCACCTTGGTCCAAACGCGTGTAAAAATAACTCGGGTTTACATGAGATTTTTCTATATGGTCGAGAAGCTTCTATCAGCTTCCATACTTCAACGCTCAAGATTGTGTTAAAATAGCAGCTAAGCATACCGTAAATAAAAAATTCATCTTATTAGAATATAGAATATATCTGTCTGGTTTTTCAAATCGTACACACAAGTCCAGTTAAATGTGGGTAATTAACTTACGCTCTGTGTCCCGAACTCCGGAACAGTGATGTTCAGTCCGCGAACGGCAGCCGACTTTAGGTTCCGTACAGCATTAGTCACTGTCGTCTCTACCACCGGATTGGCCAGATTACCTGATGGATTTATAGATTGATTCGTTGACTAATTAATGATTGTCTATTTTAGTTATTGACTGATTATATGAGCATGCTGGATTTGATGAGAGGATATCAATTTAGCTTCTTTACCAGCCACTGATTTCGGAATAGATCGATCCACGTGTGACTTAGTGTCATGACTGAATGAGTCTCTCTTCCTTATTTTATTATTACTGAGATTTGGACTATCGCATTTTGTAGCTTGGCTGCAAAATACAGCGTGTTACACAAATCAGTATATCCACCTTTGAAGAAAACAGATTTAAAAAGATACAAGTCCCGCGTTGCTTTTTAGTACCCTTTATTTAACGCTATACTAAAGACATATCCACACATATATACATACATGTAGTGCCATGTTCAGTTTTATGGGTGGAAGAGACTGAAGCGTCCGGGATAAACTACCGACCATTGGCAGGATACCGACGGCCTTTTCCACGTGGCATAACGATAAGCACACCAAGTCAACTGGTTGAAGACAAATTTATTGAATGCCATACACTGAGCCAAAGGTCACAGAAGCCATGCTGTGATATAGTCACAAGCAACCCGCGAAACCATTTGACCAAGGCTCGCACCATTTAAATACGGACATATACAGATAACTATGCTGCCATTTGTGCAAAATACAGGTTCGTGAAATTGTTCAGTTCGTTGGACTTCTCTACTTTACGCCTTCATCGATATCAGTACACAAGAATATTTCACTTTCTCAACCGTGCAAAGGTTTATGCATGAAGAAAGACAGGCAACCATAGTACCCGTGTATTTGTAAGCCATTCCTCCTGGCTTAATGCCGGGTTGGGTCATACTAACGATTTTAAAAATGGTACTTGTTGCTACCTCGCTTGTCTCTCAGAGCTAATGATAAGTTAGAGCAAGGAAACGGGACTGGTCGGCCCGGTGTCAGTCTAAAGTGACTGGGTGGGTCGTCATGTCTGGTGATTTCGGCATGATGTTCCAGTGGCGGCAGCATTTTGGCAGCATGGATTCGCCTTGTCACAAGAAGACACACTATATGCATACACCCGAGGGACTCCTCGTCGTCCTATGACTGAAACATTGTTAAGTACGACGCTAAACCACAAGCATTCACTCACTCACTCACTCACTCTTGACTTAACGTCACAGTCCAATCTGATGCAGTTTTATTGGAGCTCCCATTCTGTTGAAGCCGCACCTGAAATTACCCGACAATGAAAAGGGGTATATACCTGGGGCTTTAATGGGTTCGTAAATTCGGAAGACAATCTGAGAGAAGGTAGTCTTTCTGTCTCTTGGAACATAAATCTGTAAAGAACAATAATAACCCGGATTAATTAAGTGGAATTTTTCACAATGAATAAAGTCGAGAAACGTTTCATTGCCATCGGTATATACTAATTTGTCATTAATTTCTAAAGAGCTTTTCTCGACCATAACGGTGGCCAGGAAAATAAGCGAAATATTAATTGCTCACGCCGTAAAACACTAAATAAATAAATAAATAAACGAATTAATTAATTAAACACTTACCGCCGTGATAGCCACTCTCAGGAAGGACACGTTCATGGCTTTCGCTATGGCCTTTGTGACTGCATATTTAAAGGCGATACCAGAATAGCCGCGACCTCCGAGAGTTCCTATGTGAAGCATATGAAAAATAACAACAAGTAAATAAATAAAATTCTAAATTTGAAAGATTCGAAATTTGCACTATCGACTTGATAATCATGTAAGACCCTTTATTTCAATTGCGCAATACAGATGAATGGTTAATAGGCCTACATTTCTTTTACATCATTTTATTAAATGACTGGGGCCTCCGTTCGAGCTCAAGTCCAGCTAAATCCAGCTTCCTCTGCAGCTGTTGGTGGCATGGACTCGCCCTGCCACAAGAACATACACTGTTAGCACACCAGAACGGCTCCTCGTCGTCACAGGACTGAAACATTATTAAGTACGACGTTAAACCCCGAGCACTCACTCACTTACTGCGCTGGGGCCGTTCGAGGGAAGAAGTTTTCTTTATTTTAATACTCAAAAGCTATCTCAGACCTTCATAACAAAAACGCAAATAAGCCCCGTGGGCCCTGCCCAGCTTCCTCTCATCACAATGCTGGTCGCCGTTGTATAAGTGAAATATTTTAGTATGGCGTAAAACACCAATTAAATAAATGAAGAAATTACTATCACTTGAACATTTCCATCGTGTTTGTATGTAATGTCATTTTTGGAGGAGACCTTGTCAGATATACATGTCTAAGAACTCTTTACATTGACACAATTTATATTGTACACTTGAAGAGCAAGTGTGTAGGGCCTACAGAATGGTGAGTCTTTACCATGGAACTATAAATTGTAAAATCATATTATTGTGAAGTATAAAATACATTATGTATAAATTATAAAATCTGATTTCAATGACTTGCATTTTGATTTGATTGTTACATAAGACCATATTCAAGGTATTTTGCTTATCCAATGGCTATCTGTTTTGTGGATGGAGTGAACCGGAGTGTCAGGGGCGAGCACACGACCTCTGGGTAATTTCTGAGGAGCTTTTCCACCTTGGGTGTGATATTGGTGGAATGCAGTTTTCTGTTAAGGTTATAAACTGCACAATCAGACACATGAACGCTGTCAACCGACTTTTGCCAATAATTAAGGAACCTTGAAATGTGAAACTGACAGAATCTAAAAACTCCAGCTTTTTTGATCAGTCATTTATCTTTCTCCCTGAACAATGGATGAATAAACAATGTCGTTACCGTTGAGACGAAACTGTACAGTTTTGAACCCGTCAAAACAAGAGAAGGCGGGCACTGTGCTAAATTCCGTGTGGTCTTTGGAGAAGTCGTAGATGTTAATCCGCCGTGACACTTTCTTCTGAGTCTGAATTTAAAAATAACATCAGAATTTGGCTGTTTAATGTGTTCTTACGTACAACCTCGAACAGGGCGGCCAACATATGACAAGTGGCTAACTAACAGTTTGGTCCTAATTATCACGTACGAGCTATATGTAATTTTTACCAAATCAGAACAGACTTTAGAAAGTCAATCCAAACTATGAAGAAACGGCCTTATTGTCTAGTATAATCTGTAAAATAAGCCCACACCGTAAACACAAGTTTTGAGCTCAAGTTCTTCGAAACAAGAAACTTTCAACATACAAACCTAAACAAAAGTGAAAGCTGTAAAACTTCCCAGGCAACATATACATCGCTTTCGTGACGGTAAAAGGTTTCACCCTGTACATGTATATATATGTAGCAGTGACAGAAACTCGGAACTGAGAAGAAACAGACCAAAGTTGAAGAAAGTAAACTTTATCTAAAATGCCATTTTGTACTGATTCTATTTTTTTGTTGTTGTTGTTGTTCGCATCTTTTTGGAGTGATCAAAATGGAAATAGAAGTTGGATGCTGGGATGGACGTATTGGACGATACTGAACAGGCTGAAGTTGGACGTATTGGACGATACTGAACAGGCTGAAGTTGGACGTATTGGACGATACTGAACAGGCTGAAGCACAAATGAGGTCAGTTTCTTTCTTTGATACTAAAATGCTGTAACTGTTACACTTCCAGATTAAGACCAGATACAGGTGTTCATATCTATATTTATGTAGAACGCAGCACCTTACTCTTTATTTCCGTTGCAATCACTGGACAAAAATGCCCCAAAATAACGACGACCATATTCGGAATCAGCATGAAGTGGATCTTTAGATGATGTGTGATTAGCTCAAATGTGGTCTGGTCTTATAACATACGTGTACATACCATGTTGTTATAGCCAGTGATATCCATGGCAAACGGCACGCCATGTTGTGGGTGTTCCTCTTGCTCGGTGACAACGCCCCAAGGATTCTGGGAACCAAACGATGATGGGTTGTTCACGAGTGTAGCGTTAGCCGCCGGTTCATATTTGTAACAATTGAATCATTACTACCTCAGACATAATACTTTCCGTGTAAAGTGTACAAATTGTGGATCATCAATACACTGCACCTCTCACATTGTTCTTTCCGTGTAAAGTGTACAAATTGTGAATCATTACAACACTGCACCTCTCACATTGTTCTTTCCGTGTAAAGTGTACAAATTGTGAATCATTACAACACTGCACCTCTCACATTGTTCTTTCCGTGTAAAGTGTACAAATTGTGAATCATTACTATACTGCACCCCTCATATTGTTCTTTCCGTGTAAAGTGTACAAATTGTGAATCATTACTATACTGCACCCCTCATATTGTTCTTTCCGTGTAAAGTGTACAAATTGTGAATCATTACTATACTGCACCTCACGCTTTACACTATCTGTACAAAGTGCCCAAGTTGTAAGTTATTACTACACTGCCCGTCACGCTTTAGACTTTCTGTGCAGAGTGCCCAAGTTGTAAATTATTACTACCTCACACGTTGCCCTTTCTGTGTAAACTGCCCAGATTTTCCCAGCACTGTGACCTTATAGCGAATCATGTCTGTCTGACAGGAAATCGTGTCTGGTGAATAGGTAATCATGTCTTTGCAATTGATTGCAAAGACTGAACAAAGGTCATGTAAAAATCACTTACACGTAAATAATATACTGACACGTCGGTTTTGTTTCGGATGGCTCTGTACTTGTCCACAGGCAAATGTCTAATGGTTGTCTGAAACAACAACAACAAAATCAAAAAACAGATCAAAAGGTAAGAGGAAAGACATGCTACTTTCGGCTATGCTGAATTTATTCTCATTATACGAGTGCTGTACAATAATGCTGTACTATAAATTCTACGTTTCTAGAGTGCGGCGTAAAACAACAATCAAATAAATAATTAAATAAGCAAATTTTATGCTGACACTCCACTGTTCTACGTCGCACTGTCGGTCGGTCACACAGGGTTTTTCTCCGTAAGACAATTGACTTAAGTATGGGCCTGGGTGCGAGACGACAGGAAATTCTATTCGGATGTATCGCCGATATAAGCCAGTATGGATTGGGCATGACCGAGATTCCTTCGTTGTTGCATCAGCAAACCCTCGTGGCTATGTGACAGCACTGTAACCCTGGGCACTCACACACAATTCCACCCATTCCGTGCATTTTTTATGAGGCTTTGCGACATTTGAGACCATACATGGGCTCTAGGACAGTTTCATATGGGAAAAAAAATTAAGAAAGAACTGAGCTGAATATATGAACTGTACTATGGCTGAAGTCTTATATTTATGTTTCCTTTACTTACCGTTCCGTTGAATTCCATATCTTTGCGCTGGAACATCTCGTATGGGTGCCTCATACCCACGATGTTCATGTTGCCATCCAGGATGGCCCCCCTGTTGTGAATGGAGATCACGCCGGATGAACAGTTGCCCATCCACCTGTCAATGACGAACTCGTGGCCTGTGCGAAAAATCATCGATTGGTTCATTCACCGACTTACTGATTGAGTCGTTGCAGGCAAATATTAACGAGGACCTTGTTGATGGCTTAGTCTCCACGGTAATTTTGCACCTAAATCGCGCTTATTCATACAACTTGTGCTGCATCCATAGATACTAGGTTTTATGGGCTGGTAATGATAGACTGGTTGGTGGATTGATCCATCAGTCTATTGTTTAATGAGCCATTCGATTGATTGATTAATTGGTTCATTTAAGGTAAGCTAATCAAGGTAGACTGACTCTGGCCACCATTCTTGAACATATGTATACACGTGAGGGCCTGTTGAGTGCCTTCTTATGCGTGGCGCAAAATTGTGTAACGGCACTTAATCATGTAACTATAATGATAGATGAGGCCACGCGTATTCTCGAGTGGGTCCAGGGTATTAACGCTAATCTCGCGCGGTTTGGCCTAATCTCGCATTCTCACATTCTTGTGCCTGGTGGTCTTTGGTCCTCGGCTCTAGATTCCGAGTGACCGCATCCGTCTTCCATATATAACGGCGCCTGAACGTTGAAAAACGGTGTGCTACAGCTACATAAAAAGGTCCGAGAATCTGGGCATATAGTTAAAGCATTTCCTGAAGAATTAAAGGCCTATTGCTACATATATATAATCGGACTAACCACGAAAAGCCTCGGGGTTGGATTCGTGGTTTAAGAAAATTACAACTCATCAAAGAGAGTGATCTTTGATATACCTGTGTTGAAGTCGTTGATGACGATTAACGGCCTGTTGCCATAGTCGGCCAGGAATCTGGCGTACGCTCCCGATCTCGGAGACATGTCGCTTCTCATGAATTTATCCTTGTAATCCACGACGTGCTGGAGAATACAATGTGACGAAATCAACGTCGAATCGTCGACCGAATCATGACTATCTAGTAATTTTTCAATAGCTGTAACTTTTTTTTTTAATTTGCTTTATTTTTATTGGTTTTTTTTTTGGAGGATCATTTTTGAATGGAAACTGATTTCGACAATATTGACGTGGAACATACAGTACATATAGTTCACAAATGCATGGTTTTCGAATGTCCGTTACGACGCTTCGGTTGTAACATAACCGTTCCCTCCAAACGTAGATACATAAGTATTCCTGGTACATGTACTTGTCGTGTGGTGATGGGTTAAGGGGCAACCAGTCACCTGTACGTGGAGACAAGCGAGTTGTTTACATGCCGATGTGATGTCAATGTATGAACATATATATCCGATGCAGACTAACTAAATTAGTTAACAAATGAAAAGGTGTTTTATAGGGCATCATCTCTTGTGATTATTGGCTAAGCACATTTAACGTATCTCACGAGAAAATGCGAGATTAATATGACTTATCAAAGGCACCTTGTTAAATTTCTCCTTTAAACTTCCGCTTTCATCCTATTAGGAAGAAAATCAATCGTCGACATGTCAACTTACCGTCGTATCCGATACTTGGTGCCCTTTGAGGTCAATGACTTCCATGCGGAGGGAGAAACGGTCCGGCAACTTAGGGGCCACGTGCTCACCCGCATGACTGGACGTTGGGCTCAAAATGGCGCAAAGCTAAAGGGATACATAACGTTGTTACTATATAAACTTTTGATTTCAGTAATTATTTATTACATTACGTAACGCACCCGCAAGCAATTTCACAGACAATTGACAGTATAATTTGCTAATTACTCTTCTAGGGTCATACATATATACCTGTCTATTTACATTTTTTCCCATTATCATGATTAGAGACGAATTACTATTATGTTCCATACATAGGCCTATTTTAAAATTCAATACAACGTGAATTTTTACAGATTAAATACAGTAATCCCACCAAATCTAAAGAGACAAAACAACAAGCTACTTACTATTGATAGGAACAGAAACATTTCCATGCCGAATCTTATACCTACAAGATTAAAACAGGAAATTTAAAAACAAGTCGGCCCTAACAGTTTCCAACATCACTCATGTAGCAACCCCTTTTTAATGTATTGGCTATAGGTGAACACATCTTTAGGGTAAGGTTTGGATTGGTAGGCGTATACACAAGCATACAATTGGACTACGGGGGCATAAAACTATGGAATATATAGGCCGGCAATGAATGGAATTTCTGAAGTGAAGGTAGGACCCTATATCTACAGTCGCCTGTTTCACTAACTATGCGAACAATAACTGGCTGTATTTTGTATTTAGGTCTAGTTACATGTAGATTATATATGAACAAAAGCTGCTTGTGTCGTGTATTTAGGTCTGTGTTATATATGTACATGAACAATCTCTAAATCTGCCTTGTATTTGGGTATATATTATATATACACAATAGTACCTTGTGTTTAGGCATGTTTAATGTAAATGTCCTGTAATTACCTGTACTTTGTTTATTTATTTATTTATTTACTTTTCTTTGTTTTTAAGCCGTACCCAAGGATATTTCACAGCTACGACGACAACCTGCATTGTGAATGGTGGAAACGAAACCGGATAGTCAGAACCCAGAGGGAGTCCCACAACCATCCGCAAGTTATTCATCCCAAATCTTATACATGAGTGTCATCAGTATGGGTAGTAGCTTGTCATGTAAAGAGCTGTAGCTACTCGTGACGTCAGGCGGTTCATGTCACACTGTTCAGGTCACTTCAAGTATATTCGACTGAAGTGCCACATTGTTCAGGTGACTTCAGGTATGGTCGATCGAAGTGTCAGGCTGCTCAGGGGACTTCAGGTATGATCGACCGAAGTGTCACACTATTCAGGTGACTTCAGGTATGATCGACCGAAGTGTCACACTGTTCAGGTGACTTCAGGTATGATCGACCGAAGTGTCACGCGGTTCAAGTGACTTCAGGTATGGTCGACCGAAGTGTCACACTGTTCAGGTGACTTCAGGTATGATCGACCGAAGTGTCACGCGGTTCAAGTGACTTCAGGTATGGTCGACCGAAATGTCACGCTGTTCAAGTGACTTTAAGTATGGTCAACTGAAGAGTAAAATCCTCTTAAAGATTCCTCTGTAAGCCACCGCCACCTAAAGCGGCTCATAGATGTCATCAGTATGGGCTGTAGCTTGTCATGTGAAGAGCTGTAGCTATTCGTGACGTCAGGCGGTTCATGTCACATTGTTCAGGTCACTTCAGGAATGGTCAACCTAAGTGTCACGCCATTCAGGTGACTTCAGGTATGGTCGGCCGCAGTTTCACGCCATTCAGGTGACTTCAGCTATAGTCGACCGCAGTGTCACGCCATTCAGGTGACTTCAGGTATGGTCGGCCGCAGTTTCACGCTGTTCAGGTGACTTCAGGTATGCTCGACCGAAGAGTAAAACCCTCTTAAAGATTCCTCTGTAAGCCACCGCCACCTAAAGCGGCTCATAGATGTCATCAGTATGGGCTGTAGCTTGTCATGTGAAGAGCTGTAGCTATTCGTGACGTCAGGCGCTTCATGTAACATTGTTCGGGTCACTTCAGGAATGGTCAACCTAAGTGTCACGCTGTTCAAGTGACTTCAGGTATGGTCGGCCGCAGTTTCACGCTGTTCAGGTGACTTCAGGTATGGTCGGCCGCACTGTCACGCTGTTCAGGTGACTTCAGGTATGGTCGGCCGCACTGTCACGCTGTTCAGGTGACTTCAGGTATGGTCGACCGAAGAGTAAAATCCTCTTAAAAATGCCTGTGTACGGTTCAGGTTCATGTCGTTTTCACATCCCTTGTTTAAATATGTGAAGTTACACGTGTTGACTTTGTCATGCAAGGATGGCATTTTCACTGAAGTAGGACTTCACCAGGGGTTGATTTTCTATGCTGGGGGGGGAGAGGAGGCTTACAGTTCGAAGTAAAATGTCACCCCCTCCCCCCGCCGCCATGTATCCAATGCCTATGACTTCAGACTACAGGTGGGTTACGCACTAACCTGTGTCATACAAACATGCTCAACACTCATGGGTACTTTGTTACAGGACTGCTCAGGTAGTACAAAGCCTGTTAGGTAAACACAGGTAAAATTCGGACGTGTAGAATTAGCTTGTTGACTGTCGCAGTGCGTGGAAATTCCTACATTACAAAAGACTTGAGTTTAGATCCACGCTGCAGTAACCCTGTATTGTGAGCACACTATTGTATGTCTATTGCGAGGGCAGAAAAGGTAGCAACGCCTGATTAGGGGCGAGAATAGCAGTAGCCTACAGGTAACTCGCTTACTCCATATATGTACATCTCGCATGGGGCTAGAATGATAGAAGCATACTCCCTATTAATATAGAAATATTTAACAAATACTTCCGCATACGCCAGGTTATGAATCGATTTGATTGTGAATCGATGAAGCACCATTCAGTAACCACGCGTTTTAGCTTGCTGGTGCTAACTATAGTAGTCCACATATCAACGCATGAAAGGCCCATTAGTCGGTAATATTGAACCTCATTTAACTAATTAACAGGCGTAAGTCGCAACTCAGATCCTAAGTTAAAACCTACGACATACGATCGGGTCACAAACGAATACTACCTATACTTTAATGTGTACCAGCTGGTAAGACGTAGGACTTAAGACTTAAAGATTAAGAGTCACGACTGAAGCCTTGTTAGTGAAATGAGACCCAGACGGGTGGAGTCCACAAAACAATTTTGTGCTTTAGTAAAACTATACAAATTTAGCTTTTATTCTTGAAATTTTAAAATAAAGGTATGGGTGGTGCGTGCAAAATATGCCGAAACACAAGTGACATAAATTTCCAAATCAATAAGCATCAAATAAGCTGTAAGACTGGGTTTAAAGGTTTTGAATAGTCAAAAACTGTTTTGGGGAATCGGCCCCAAATGGAATTAACGTGTTCGTCTGGATTCGTGGTACGACCCATACTTTTGTATTCATGTTAACGGTTGTCGCATTGCATCACATGCATGACGTCACCTTGCATGGTCAAATATTACGTCTGAATTGTACCTTCTTTCAGCTACAGTCAACGCATTCAATCGGCAATACAAGTGATGAACAAGTAATGTCTACAGAAGCAATAAAGCACACTGCGTACAGCGGCCTGTGTTTCCATTGTGCACTAACACCGTCCCCAGGAATCACGAAGACCTCTTAGACTTAAAGCAAGCTTGGTCTTAACTTTGTGGTGTTAATGCTGAACTCAGATATGAACTGAAATGTTAATTTTGCATTTTGTCAGGTAAGTCATAGGCAACTCTTAGTATTAGGTAAAAAAGATTCCTCAGAAACTGAGTCAGGCGTTTATAACAATGAACTGTTTTAAGCTGAGGCAAAGTCTATCATGAGTCTCTGACAGCTTTGATGATATTTGAACAAAAGGGTGGGTCTGTGTTGCAATGTTTTAACAGAGAAGTATAGTACAGTCATCCTTAGAGATAAGTAACGTCCACACTAGTTCAAGAATTAGTTGCCTCGGGCAAGAGAAATTTTCTAAGTACGGTGCGAAACTTCCATTACATTAACACATACACATGAACACCACCTCGCAGATATGTATGGCTTGCACGCTTACCTTTGTGTGTACACTTCACCTGAAATCTAGTACAGGTAAACACCAGGTATGCATCACCACAGCCCGCTAAGCTGTAACGTATCTCCGACTGACTGCAATGGACTAATCTGCTTAAAATCATAAACTCTTGGTAATTACACTGGTGAAATTTCTTCTTAGCGTATGTTTGAGTACAATGTTTTGATGCACCTTTCGAGATAATGTCAATAAGTGTATAATTCACCTGTAGCACATGTACGCCATATGCAGGTGAACTTACAGGTATCTTGTGCCTGATATAACTTTGTACTCCACGTACTTCATCAACAGGTGTCTGCAACCCCTAAACACGTATGGAGTATCTACCTGGTTAAACTTACCATTGTGCGTTGCTTGAAATAGACTAACAACTTACCTCTATCATCACGGACAGGTAAGAATCCAGGCGCTATGTTCTTCGGTATATTTTACCTATAAATGTGCCTACTTTCTACACTTCACAGATGTACCCTGGGGTGTAATGTATATTCTCAACGGTTTAAGCAACTCCCGGTGCGTAACGACCTACTTTAGCCTTTGTGATATGTCCGGGAGTCAAGACGAATCCACATAATGTGAAGAAAAAAAGGAAGTAAATAAAGAAATATATAGGTAATGTATGTCAAAAGCAACCCAGTCTGCCACGTGATGGAACTAAAGAGTTATGGTTCTGCCCATCATGGACGTATATCACCTGGGGCCCGTTTTGCATACAGGGGGTAAATTATGTTAAACCTAATTGCCAAGACGACACATACTGTAGAGATACGTCAATATGTTGGTTACGTTTGGCGAATCGTTACGTCCTCTCAGTAAAACGGCTCACTGAAGCGCAGGCTTGTGGTGTATCAATCGTGCAGTACGACCACAAAAGGCCTGGTACAGCAAAGTAAACTTACACCACCTCTTTACATGAAAATGTCCATACAGACTGCTTGCCCGTTCCTTGAACCTCGGTTGTACTTCACGCATTGATTAAAACCATATCATAATGAACACAGACAGAAGGTAATTTAAGCATTGACATAATTGGCAATGAATACATGCATGCCATAACACTCTAAAGAAGACGAAGAATAAAAACCCGTCCCCGTTCAATGGAAGTTATCGGTAAAATTTAACTTGACATACGTGACTTGACAAAAATGTTAGGCAACTATTTCGGATTACATTTGATATAACATGTGTCTGAAAGAGTGTCACAAAAAGCGGTTTACACTTTAACGACTGTGGTGAAAACTGAGGAGCTGAAGGTTTGTGAACTTGAGAAGTTACTGAAGAAAAGAAACGTCATTTGTACCTCCTGAACACGGTGAGATGGGTGATCAGTAAAGTCAACAAACCTTGCCCAACATTTTTGACCAGTCACATGATACAGCACTATTCTTTATACCTTTATCGACAAAAGAGTCCGAACTCGAAACTCTCCCGTGTGATATATATATATATATCAGTACAGCTCACGCCTACTCAACCGCTCAGATGTAGCTTACCTATTGCCCTGATTAGTAATAGGACATTTGGACAGGTAAAACTGATAGTGCAAAGAGTAAAAAATCTAAACCAATGCATTTATATATTTAATCAGTATTTATAATTGTATGCATAACAATAATCCAGTAGTGCTATGAAGGTTAGCGTTTCACCATTGGGAAACCCTATATAGTTATCGGAGGAAACCACGGTATAACTTTGGTTCCGTGACACCTCCTGATGCAGGTTCGTATTTTTATAGGTCTGATAGAGAGCTAATGCCTAGGGAATTCCAAACCTGACAATACCACAGCCTGGGAATTCCAAACCTGACAATTCCACAGCCTGGGAATTCCAAATCTGACAATACCACAGCCTGGGAATTCCAAACCTGACAATACCACAGCCTGGGAATTCCAAACCTGACAACACCACAACTTGGGAATTCCAAATCTGACAATACCACAGCCAGGAAATTCCAAAATCCGGGAAATACCAAAGACTTGTAATACCAAACGTTTGGCAATGCCAAAGTCTGGCAACATTACAGCCTTTCAACAACAGAGTGCGGTCATTATCCTGCCTGTCACTGTGCGATGGGCCTTGATGACTATTATCGGTCGACTTCATACGATGTCGTTTATACAGTCTTAAGTACGTTAAATACCACTTGCCTTCCACCAGCATGGCGAACAAATCTATGCGCCACATGTCGGTGGTTTATCCGTGTCTTCTTATAGGCGAAAAGCTTACGCTGTCAATAAGTCAAATAAATATAATTTATATCCAACACCATTTCCTTTAGGTAAAACCGGGGAACCAGAGAGGTGAACGCCCAGATCAATAAGATAAGGGAACCAGACAGGGGAATGACCAGACCAATAAGATAAGGGAACCAGACAGGGGAATGACCAGACCAATTAGATAAGGAAACCAGACGAGGGAATGACTAGACCAATAAGATAAGAGAACCAGACAGGGGATTGACCAGATCAATTGGATAAGGGAACCAGAGAGGGGAATGACCAGGCCAATAAGATAAGGGAACCAAACAGGGGAATGCTCACACCAATAAGGTAAGGGAACCAGACAAGGGGATGTCCAGGCCTATAAGATAAGGGAACCAGACAGGGGAATGGCCAGACCAATATGATAAGGGAACAAGGCAGAGGAATTGCCAGACCAATAAGATAAGGGAACCAGACAGGGTAATGGCCAGGCCAATAAGATCGGGGAACCAGACAGGGGAATGCCCAGACTAATGAGATAAGGGAACCAGACAGGGGAATGACCAGACCAATAAGATAAGGGAACCAGACAGGGGAATGACCAGACCAATAAGATAAGGGAACCAGACAGGGGAATGACTAGACCAATTAGATAAGGGAACCAGACAAGGGAATGACTAGACCAATAAGATAAGGGAACCAGACAGGGGAATGGCCAGACTAATGCACTTCGCCAGATACCTGTCACATTTCTGGAAATGATGTCGCCATCGAGAAAGCCAGAGGTGGATTTGAACCCGGTGGACTACAGATCTGGTCCGGGAACATCGGGTTTCACTTTCCACTTCGTCGGAGTTCTGATTTTCTATCCGGTAAATATATTTACTTGCTTGATTGGTATTTAATGCCTTGCACAAGAAGTTTTTTGATACATAACGATGCATGGTCAGGTAGGAAACTAGCACAGTTCTACGACTAGCCGTACTAACTCCCTATCCACAGTGAGTTCAAGTCCAGCTCATGCTGGCTTCCTCTCCGGCTGTACGTGGGAAGGCCTACCAGCAACCTGCGGATGGTCATGGGTTTCCCCTGAGCTCTGCCTGGTTTCATCCCACAATAATGCTGGCCGCCGTCGTATAAGTGAAATATTTTTGAGTACGGCGTAAAACACCAATCAAATAAATCAAATAAATAACTCCAAATCCTTTACTACGGCGTAAAAATCCAGTCAAATAAAGAAATCCCTATCCTTTAACCTGGCGGAAGGCGAGATGGTAATGAAGTGCTGGCAGTGTTCCATTTAACCTGTGCTCCAAGTGTTCCTACATGTAAACCCACTTCTTGTTTGGTCGCTGGCCTACTTTATTAAAACGAAACCCGAAGATAAACTTAACCGTGAAATGTCGACCAGACATTTCCTCCAGCATGTTAAGACTAGCCCTACAATTATGCTAGCAGGAAACCAGAGTTTATCAGGGACCACAGACAACTATTGACTTAAAAGTTGCAGAAGAAACAGCAAGTGCTGGATTCGAACCTGTAACCTCACTGATGTGAGAAAATGTGAACCTGACCGGAGAACTGGACTACAGTTATGTCGTAAGTAAATCTGCCCAGTGTCCCGAGCCTCCAGTTGAATGCGTTGAACAAGATCGTCATGGTTATTTATTTGATAGGTGTTATACTCAAAAATATTTCACTTATACGACGACGACGACCTGACAGCAATATGGTGAAGTCGTCACTTTGGACTCGCGAAGATTTGCATTGAAAGCGCAACCGAGATGCATATTTTGATTAAAGGCAGTTTCAAAGCTGATTTAATTCACTGCATCTTGCCATCAGGACTGAAAATTGCTGACATCGTATCTTCACATGAATCCATCCTAATTTCTTCCTTTATAATTTGTTAAGTTCTTTCGTGGTTTGTTGCTTTTTGAAAATTGGCTTGGCGATTATTGACTTTCAGCATTCATTTCGATTGACTGTTGATACAGGTCTGTTATGATGCCTTGATTGCAATCATCAGAGTAAGTTCAAGTAGGATTCCAGTCACTTGACAATTACGATAACGACCTCACCCATAACTACACAAAACAAGCCGTGGTTGATTTATAGGTGTTTCACGTCGTACTCAAGAATATTTCATAAAAATAACGGCGATGAAACTGATGGCGGACTATAGAAGGGTAACAAAGTCCAATAAGAAAAATAAGAACAAGAATAAAGCTTTTCACTGGTTTTTATTCCACATGCAAAGTGCTCAAAGCAGCTGTTTCATACATATGTGTGTATTCACTGGCAGTGGAAAAGAACGCATATACATGTACAACACAAGAAATACAAAACGTGACGGTGTAAACACACCCAATAAAAGATAAAGCTGATAAAGGTCATTACAAAGCCTCGAGTTCACGCCCTGGGATATGTAATAATGTTGTGTGAAACTCCTTAAAAGCAAAATAAAACTTCCCTTGATACCATTTGTATTTTTGCACTAAAAGTGAAGAAAGTGTTCGCCCGAACTAGTATCACCTTATATTAATTTCATGATGCTGCAAGTTGCATCATGGAAAGTTGCAGCAAGCCGTACTGGGTGTCCTGCAACAGCCGTGACATAGAGTAGGGACCCATGTCTACAAAAGGTTAGTCATTCACCTGTAAAAGGTATTATTAGCATGCTACATTTGTCGAATGCAACTAGTTGCAAGAGAACGACACACTCGGTGTCATGCGACACGTAGTATACGACTGAACCCAAATGTATAATTCAGTTTATAAGTCGTTAAAACAAAAAAGATTGTCTGGGCGGGTTTTATCACTGATGGAAACTGGGATTGTTTTTTTTCTTCCTGAAGTAATTCGGATCAAAATCAGTGTTTAGTCTATGTTTGCTTCAAAACTTGAGGGAAACCGACAACACTGTGCATTACATCATGGAAACCAATTGTCTGTCTAGCTTGTAAGAGACCCCCACGCTCCCAACCCGGGTCGCCATTGCGGGGGAATAGTGCCCGATTGCGGGGGAATAATGCCCCAATGCAATATCTATCCACATTTAGGCCGTGAAAAACTGACAGCAGTGAAAAGTCAAGAATACGATTAAAGCAACTGACTGCTGTCATAAATTGGCAACTCATAAAACGTTAAATTAACATTACTACACACTGGATTGTGTCTATACAAACTGCTACCTACTATATACACCTACACGTCTTGAATAAAAGTGTAACAGAGAATACTTAATATTCAAGCACTTGAATACAGTTACCTGTATCTACAACTTTGAATAACAGTCTGACCACATTAAATCCTACATGTAACTACAAAATTCAGAAGCTGGGCGAACAAAGAACACACAGAAACACAAAACCTGGAAAATAAAACCCAAATTTTTCTCATATGACAATAAATGTACACAATATCAAAAACTAATTCAGCCAAATGATAAGCAAAATTTATATTTCAACATTCTATTTGAAGCATTTAGACTGACTGAAATAAAATCTATATAACACTGAAACTATCACAAATGTTATCTGAATACAGCAAATTTTAAAGCGTTGCGCAACAAGCTGAGGCATTGGCATTTTCATCCACGTGGAAGAAAAAACGGGTTCATAGAAAAACTCCACGCAGGGAGATGACCATTTATCAGCATTTCCATCTACAGATTATGTAAAGGTGTTCTTTCGTACCGGCTAAAAAAAATCACGGCTTCAAGAAACGCCAATGCATGAAAAAGACCGAAAGTTCCATGAACGTGCAGACATTTTCCGTAAAGGCCAAATGTTTTGTGCATTGTAACAGTTATTGTCCTGAATGGGCATACACTTTCCGGAATGGTCAGATGTTTTCTGCATTGTGACAGTAATTTCCATGAATGAGCAGACATTTTCCGGAATGGTCAGCTGTCATCCGTATTGTAACAATTATTGCAATGAATGGGCTAACTGAAGAATCTGCAGAAATGATTACGAATGTGAACGATTTTTTATCCAACGAATTGACAGCAACTTTCATGAATGGACAAATATTTCCAGGAATGCACCATCATTTCAGGATTACAGTGAATCGATGGATGCTTTCAGATATGAGCTACCATCTAAACGACAAAGAGAAATTTTCATGTATGGACATACGGGTTCAAGAAAACCCATGTACCTAAGCGAGCAGACATGTATAATGATGTCCTCAGATACAGCTGTTATATTTTCTTAACGTCTTTCTCAGCAGCTTAACGTAATCTGACCATAGATAGAATCCTCTTAATATATTTCAATTTTAACAATGCAAACATGTTTGTGTCACAGATGTTTACTTGGGACAGAAGCAGAAATTCATCATGTTTAGCTGAAAAATGTCAATTACAGAAAAGCTAAAACCAATTCCTCACTAATATACAAAGAAATGTCACAAAACAGGCTCACAAGAAAAAAGCGAAAAAATACTTACAAAAATAGAGTTTAAAATTGATGAGATACAAGGCATGAGATACACAAGAAATGAATTTGTCCATCTTATATGCAAAGAAAAGGCCTTCAAAAAGTATGACTAAGAAGTGCTTCATTTACACAGAAGTAAAAATGTCCGCAAAGGTTAATAGCAAGTTAAGATGTCATTGTCAATAGTAGTTATTTCTTCTACAAAGTGAAAACAGGGCGATCTAGAACTGAAATATATATATATATAGGCGCGAGTCCTGGAATGAACACGGGTGGGGGTATCGTTGTCAATTTGAGTATATCACCCGAAACATGGCAAGAGGGTGAGGGGTGACCTCAACTCATCGGGATGACCTGTATTAGGCTCATCTGATTAATCTTAGCACCAAGTCATGAGGTGAAATTCATTGTTTTATTTCACGAGTGTACTATGCTGTACTCGAGAATACTTCACTTCTACCACAGGCGGCAGCATTATGGTGGGAGGAAACCAGTTTTTAGTCCAGGGGGAAACCCACAACCATCCGAAAATTTCTGGAAAATATTTGCACACACGCCTGAAGAGGAAGCCAGGATAGGCTGGGGTTGAACTCACAGTACCAGCATTGGTAAGAGTCTTTGTCAACACTGACACTATAACTCTCAGTACATATTTACAACTCTTGATGTTAAAAGTGCGCTCCCTCCTCCCAATCCTAGAACAAGCTGCCTGTTTACAAATTGTTACCACAGAACAACTGCAGAAATGTGAACTCACTGGACTGGTTTTCTTCAAATTTCATACAATTAGTAACAGATCACAACATCAACACAAAATTCTAGTTATTCTGTGACCTAATGCAAATATGGTACAGTAGAGAACATTATGACCCCCATGGAAAAAAATAGGACGGTCCGTGGATAAGAAACAAGTATGGCATAATGCAGTGGTAACTGGATGGATTCAAGTTTCATATGTGTGTTCAAACGTTAAGAACTGTAAAAATACGTCTGTAAAAGGGAGACAAAAATCACATAAATACATCTTCTACACATGAACACGTATGTGACACAACACATAAATGATTCCTGCAAACCACTCCTTCAGCAAAACCAACAATGTCGCAAACCTTTTTGAGTGACAACACCAAAACAATGTCACAACAATGTGCTAAAACATCATCTTATGACACTGTGGGCACTGTTATTCCAAGAGTTACAGGTGTTCTAAATCCTTGGAAAAACATGATAATTCAGATTGTCATGAACAGGTCGCAGACTTGGCTGAATCACTAATGCCAAAACACATGTAAAATACACGTACTGCTTACAGAAGTTATATAGCATATCTCTGACGCAGGATATAAAAATGTACTGCTTACAGAAGTTATCTAGCATACCTCTGATGCAGGTTACACAAATGTACTGCTTACAGAAGTTATCTAGCATATCTCTGACGCAGGATATAAAAATGTACTGCTTACAGAACTTATCTAGCATATCTCTGATGCAGGTGACACAAATGTACTGCTTACAGAACTTATCTAGCATACCTCTGATGCAGGTTACACAAATGTACTGCTTACAGAAGTTATATAGCATATCTCTGATGCAGGATACAAAAATGCACTGCTTACAGAAGTTATCTAGCATATCTCTGATGCAGGTTATAAAAATGTACTGCTTACAGAAGTTATATAGCATACCTCTGATGCAGGTTACACAAATGTACTGCTTACAGAAGTTATCTAGCATATCTGTCACGCAGGATACAAAAATGTACTGCTTATAGAAGTTATATAGCATACCTCTGATGCAGGTTACACAAATGTACTGCTTACAGAAGTTATCTAGCATATCTCTGACGCAGGATACAAAAATGTACTGCTTACAGAAGTTATATAGCATACCTTTGATGCAGGTTATAAAAATGTACTGCTTACAGAAGTTATCTAGCATATCTCTGACGCAGGATACAAAAATGTACTGCTTACAGAACTTATCTAGCATATCTCTGATGCAGGTGACACAAATGTACTGCTTACAGAAGTTATATAGCATACCTCTGATGCAGGTTACACAACTGTACTGCTTACAGAAGTTATCTAGCATATCTCTGATGCAGGATACAAAAATGCACTGCTTACAGAAGTTATCTAGCATATCTCTGATGCAGGTTATAAAAATGTACTGCTTACAGAAGTTATCTAGCATATCTCTGACGCAGGATACAAAAATGTACTGCTTACAGAAGTTATCTAGCATATCTCTGACGCAGGATACAAAAATGTACTGCTTACAGAACTTATCTAGCATATCTCTGATGCAGGATACAAAAATGTACTGCTTACAGAACTTATCTAGCATATCTCTGATGCAGGTGACACAAATGTACTGCTTACAGAAGTTATCTAGCATACCTCTGATGCAGGATATAAAAATGCACTGCTTACAGAAGTTATCTAGCATATCTCTGACGCAGGATACAAAAATGTACTGCTTACAGAAGTTATCTAGCATATCTCTGACGCAGGATACAAAAATGTACTGCTTACAGAACTTATCTAGCATATCTCTGATGCAGGTGACACAAATGTACTGCTTACAGAAGTTATCTAGCATACCTCTGATGCAGGATACAAAAATGCACTGCTTACAGAAGTTATCTAGTATATCTCTGACACAGAATACAAAAATGCACTGCTAACAGAAGTTATCTAGCATATCTCTCATGCAGGTTACAAAAATGTACTGCTTACAGAAGTTATCTAGCATATCTGTGACGCAGGTTAGACAAACGTTTCAGTCACACAGGCATTTCACAACCATAGTTTATATCTCTTTCTTGTCTCCATTTCTGGAGAGGGGTTTCTGCCACAGTGATGTAAGTGTTTTAAAGATGGTCACAATGCAAAGGAATGTTCACGACAAATTCACAGACTGATGTGAAATGACGATGAAGAAAAAATTTTACTTGAAAAAAAAGGACGAATCTAATGAAGGTAAGAAATTATTCTCCGTAACTGAAAACAACTACCCTGACCTCTTAGAATTATTCAAAAGTACAAAACTTCCAACACATCGTAAAAATCTGAAGTATTAAAACAGGGTTGGCAAGTAATATACAGGTATGATAAGACTGGTAAGGACCTATTTACAAGAAACCAGGATAAAGAAGACAGCACAAAAAGATTGTGAAGGCCTTAAAAGAATTGAAGAAAACAAAAAAAGGATAAAGACTTTTAACACATAAGGCCGACACACATTCAAACAACAGCTAAACATAGCTTAATACATATTACGGTAAAGGTCTCAAAATTCAAGACAAATTATCATCAACTTTGAGAGTCCTAATGAAAAGGAATCTACTTACAGCATATGTATTTGTTTGAAAAAATGTATCACGCCCATTTCAGTTTTTAAGAACATACGTAAATGTCATGTAGATACATTTGTTGCTGGCTCCCAAGAAATCCATGTCAAAGGTTATAAAATAACAAAAGAAAAAAAAATGGTTGATGACAGCATATATCATACAGCGGTAATTTCAACAGTATCATGTGGGCTGCCCTTGGAAAACCCTTGGGACCTTCAAATGTGTGAGGCTTGATATTCACTCTATGAGGTGTACCTAAATAAAATCATAAATTTTGCCTTCCTTTCTGTAAAGTCCCAACATTCGAAAACTCACAAAAATTACACCCCGTTTAAAGAAAAATAAGCTCAAACGAAATATGCAGTGAAAAATTTTCTTTTTTTTGTTTCAAACCTGGATATTATCTTAAAAATAAAAAGTATTCTTTTCACCACAGCAGCATTTCCTGACTTTCTTGCATGTTCTAAATCTGTAAAATCTTGAAAATAACGGGTAGTCATCACTCTGTGACCTTGTAAGGCACTTCTGTATTCATGTGCTTGTGAATGAAGGCTGCAGCAGCTATGCCCAGAATAGAGCCGAATAAGAGCATCCCGATACCCAGACCAGCCATCGCTCCTTCAACAGACAAGTCATTGAGGAATTGATTTATTTATTTGACTGGTGTTTTACACCATACTTATGAATATTTCACTTCTATGACAGTGGCCAGAAATATGGTGGGAGGAAACCGGGCAGAAACTCACGACCATCCGCAGGTGGCTGGCGAACCTTCCCACGTACGGCTGTAGAAGAAGCCAGCATGAGCTGGACTTTACTCAAAGCGATCGCACTGGTGAAGAAGTCACTGAGGGATTGATTTATTTTTCACACCCTAAACTTTAATATGTTGACCTGGATATGGATTGTTGACATCATATTTGTTACCATGCAGGCAGATGACATGTGCTCAGTAATAATGTACCCTCCACTTCCACGTGTGCGGGTGGAACACTCCAGCTAAACTCCACGATGTTACTTGCTGACAACAGTGTTCACATGAAAAAATTCATGGCATATACAGCATGGTGTATGCAGTTGATGTCTCCATTCTTTGTGTAGCACGGATTTTACAGATGTGTTAGAAATATATATGTATATTTATTTATTTATTAAACGTCATTCTCCAGAATATTTGCCTAACGTGAAAGCAGTCAGTCTTATGGGTGGGGAAACCAAGCAGAGCCCGTGGGAAATTTAATACATGTTCACCAGCAAGTTGCTGGCAAACCTTCCCACATACTTCCGGAGAGCAACATTCAATCAAGTTTTCAGTCACATTTACTTATTTATTTCCTTGTTGTTTCATGCCATATTCCATACTCCATGACAGAACAAGAGGCGACACAAAAGGAACTTACCAGGGCTGTACGTCTTCAGTTCTGATCGGCCTTTTTTGGAATACCACTTTTGTCTTTCCCACAGGCTGGATAACAAAACCTTAAGTTCCTGGAAACATATAAATGTTCAGTATATGTACTCAAACACCAAAACACGCATGTGTACTCAAAGAGCAAAACACGCACGTGTACTCAAACAGCAAAACACGCATGTGTACTCAAACAGCAAAACATGTACGTGTACTCAAACAGCAAAACATGTACTTGTACTCAAACAGCAAAACACGTACTTGTACTCAAACAGCAAAACATGTACGTGTACTCAAACAGCAAAACATGTACGTGTACTCAAACAGCAAAACATGTACTTGTACTCAAACAGCAAAACATGTACGTGTACTCAAACACCAAAACATGCACGTGTACTCAAACACCAAAACATGCACGTGTACTCAAACAGCAAAACATGTACTTGTACTCAAACAGCAAAACACGTACGTGTACTCAAACAGCAAAACATGCACGTGTACTCAAACAGCAAAACATGCACGTGTACTCAAACAGCAAAACATGTACTTGTACTCAAACAGCAAAACATGTACTTGTACTCAAACAGCAAAACACGCACTTGTACTCACACAGCAAAACATGTACGTGGGCCCAAATAGCAAAACATTTTCTGAATAAACAACATCATGTCGTTTCATCATTAATAAAACAAGTTAATCCTTCATTACCAGGAATAATGGGGAACAAAGGCTCTAAGTCATTGCTTGGGATTACTGTTGCGCATTGCTGGCTTGATTGGTGAGAAGACCCTGGATGCTCATGAGAACAGGCAATGCAATGTTGGCTTTCTCAGAAGTCTGCAGTCTGACGCCAATGGGAATAGGTGTGAAAATAACTCTATCGGGGAGAAAGGATCCAAATGGGGGAAATGGGGTCCGAATTGGGGAGAAAGGATCCAATCGGGGAGAAGGTGTCCGAATGGGGGAGAAGTTGTTCAAATGGGGGAGAAGGGATCTGAATGGCTGAGAAGCGGTCTGAAAAGGGGAGTTGGGGTCCGAATGAGGGAGAAGGGATCGGAATGGTATAGACAGGGTGTGAATGGCAGATAGGGTCAGAATAGGGGAGGCTGGGTCCAAATGGAAGAGAATGGGTCCGAATGGATCCTTTCCATATATCCTGTAAGGTTCGTGTAGAGCGTTTACCTTTGTGCCATCTTTGTAAGGCAGAGTGATAGAGAAGCCTTCATCCACAGCCGCTTCCAGGTTCTCATAGGCTTCGGTCAAACTCGGGCCCAGTGACTCGTTGTTCACGTTGTCTGAAGATGTCATCGGTACATGGATTACACACATCAGTTTTATATTTGAAGTCATTTTCTTGAAATGTTACTGACACAACTACATTCATTATATATTATCCCTTGACTAGAGGCCATGGGCTGTGAAATGGGTCTATTGCTCTTCTTTTAACTTTATTCTTCTTGTAACCAGTGACCAGTTGTCTTCCTGTCCAATTCGTTGGTCTTTGCCCGGCACAAAGTACCTACTCCTTACTCTGTCCACAATGGGCCACCCCGCAGCAGTATTTTGCACCATTTTATGTCAATCTTTTCTTCCCCACTTCATTGACATTAGTTTAAAGAGAACGCGTTTCACTAGAATGTCAAACTGTGATACATTGTAAGACTGAAGACATTTCTCCTAATAAAATTTTGAAACTAAGCCCTTACCATTTTCATTTGTTTGGTTAATGTGAGCACGAACTAAGTCAAAAATATCTTCACTATTGCTGCAGGTGACAAAAGGTCAAGGCAACACATCATAACACACGTACAATACAAATTATCATTAGTACTTATAAATTTTTGTCAAGCTTGTACTGGGGAAAAATTTTCGGCCCTATGGCTTTGGACCCTGCCAATGTACTACCACTGCTTGTAGCTGCCAGTGTACTACTGCTTGTAGCTGCCAGTGTACTACTGCTTGTAGCTGCCAATGTACTACCACTGCTTGTAGCTGCCAATGTACCACTGCTTGTAGCTGCCAATGTACTACCACTGCTTGTAGCTGCCAATGTACTACTGCTTGTAGCTGCCAATGTACTACCACTGCTTGTAGCTGCCAATGTACTACCACTGCTTGTAGCTGCCAGTGTACTACTGCTTGTAGCTGCCAGTGTACTACTGCTTGTAGCTGCCAATGTACTACCACTGCTTGTAGCTGCCAATGTACCACTGCTTGTAGCTGCCAATGTACTACCACTGCTTGTAGCTGCCAATGTACTACCACTGCTTGTAGCTGCCAATGTACTACCACTGCTTGTAGCTGCCAATATACTACCACTGCTTGTAGCTGGTGAGGAGCATCAGCTAAATGTATTTTGTCAACTGAAAACTGGCACCAATTGATTGTGGTTTGAGGATTGTCAGTTGACTTGACACCTTGCACAGAATCACTTAACTGCTTAACAGCAATGTTATAGAAATTCATTGTTATGCAGAAAACCCCATAGAAAACAAATGATCAACAAAAGAAGTACAGTCATATGAAATGCATGTGTACAGAAATTACTCTCAAATGAAAAGAAATATAATTTTTTAAAGAGTTTACAGATTCATAAGTCAACACCAGAGTTATTTCGTAAGTAAAAATTGGTAATTTGAATCAGACTCTTGATTTGTGAAGATGGGGAACAGGCATTTTCAAGAAGCATATACATGTATGCTAAACCAAAAATCCAGCAACCTGCAGCTGGTCGTGGGTTTCCCCTGGGCTCTGTCCGGTTTCCTCCTACCATAATGCTGGTAGTCATTGTATAAGTGAAATATTCTTGAGTACGACGCAAAACAGTATATCAAATAAATAAATAAATAAATGAACTGCAAATCACATATTTCTCTAACATTCAACATTTAAAATGATATGAAGCTGGGCAGTACATTTTTTGAATACACAATTAAAATTGTCCATAAAGCCGCAAATGTTTCAGGGTATTTATTTAATAATATTAACATTCATTAACATTCTATAATAACAAACAAATGACTGCAGGCACTCATATGCACAGAACCACTGTTAAAGTTACCCTGAAACAGGCACCAAAGAGACAGAAAGGCCAAAAACTACACGTGAGCTTTGTTAGGAAACCATGGAAGCATAACCTATGTACTTTGCTGGATTATTTATAAAATAAAGTTCGGCCTAAATGTGTTCTTAACATATTATTCCATTAATTCAGCCTAAGAAGATTATTTTTGATAGCTACCAAACGAAAGTTTATATATAACAGGGTGTTGATTATAAGCAGCCAGCAGGCGGCCATTTTTCAGCAGCTGTGGGTGGCAAAACTGTTGACCACTAAAGCAGATCAGAAAGTAAGAAGTAATATGGCGTTGTTGTTGTTTCGCTCTTGTGAAAGCGAGCGCTTGTACCCTTGAGTTTGTCACAGTAACAGTCTCATTTTCACACACCTTTGCATCCGTGCCATATTTTGTGTAGATGATAGTACTTTATTTCCTTTGACAAATTTGATTATTTAATCTTCCTGACATACAAAACTTGCATGTTTTCCAACTTCGAGCAACACTTCCTGTGACTTGTACATTGCTTGGAAATGTGCAAAGTTTGTAAATGTGACAGGCAAGGTACCTGTCCGATATCCTTAGGCAGTAACCTACGGGGTCAATGTCTGGTAATTTCCACATTATTGTTTATTTCCATCATTTCAATGACTACCTAAGTGCGGGATTGCCGCAATGTAGGCCTGTATACAATTGGAAACTGTTGAATACGTCCGTGCAGACTATCTGGGCTACGTAGGCTACAAAAACTACCACAGGCAGTCAAGGTGCCGACTGGTATGTTACCATTACTGTCCTCAAAATAGCACAAGCGCATTCAATAACCTTTCGGGACACCAAACTAAAATGATAATCAATGGAAGTACCACTCCAGACATAATTAAAAGGTTTATTCAATGCATAATCATTAAATATGAATTCAAACAAAACAATGAGGAAAACATCACATCAAGTACCTAATATTCGACCATAATACATGGTGTATTTAGTTCAATACACTGACACCGAGTGCTTCGGTGAAACTACTTCTGGAAATTTCTCCACATCTTTTCATGCCTGTATAACATGCCCCTGGTGATTCTCACCAACAGACCCATAAAATTTAAAACTAAAGGAATTCATATATATTGTTTTTGTTTTCTTAAAAATTGGCTTTGTGTAATGGGTTTACTTTGGTCACAAAGTGCAACTTTGGCTACTCTCTAAGCAAATGGCTGCAATCATATTAGGTCTACGCAGTTTGTGTTGCTATGAGCAATATGGTGAAAACAACTTCTATTTAGCAAAAGAATCTTGACTATCTAGTGCTCATTTTGACATCACATTTTAAACTAAAAGCACGAATGTAGTTTGCGTCATATCAGTGGGTTTTTAAAAGTGACTCAAAGTAAACCCCAAATATTGAATCACGCTGCATCATCTAATCTCATCCGTCCGAGTTGTTACAAGTTCCATGACCTTTTCCTTGTGTAAAAAATATACGCATTATCGTACCCGAAACACATTGGTTTCTTTTAAACCATTTTTTTAAAGCCAGTCGAAGTAAGCCAAAATACTGAATCACAACGTATGGCCTAATTTCTTTCATCAGAGTTGATACAAACTGTAACCAAATGAGGTGTTCTTTTAAAAAACTGAAAACTTACCAAGCTTGGATGGCCGATCTCTCAATGTGAACACAATATCAAGATAATAAGGAATGGTCTGGAAGATCTGAAAGCGTAAACAAGAAAATATCAACATTAATCCTAAATTTTTGTCATTTACTTCATTTCACTTGAGTGTAATTCATAAAACACAAGTAAAAGTAAGTTTTGTACAAGTAAGTTTTCCCCTTACTGCTCACGACTATGGGAGATGAGACACAAACATTTTTTAAACTTATACAGGTTATTTATTTATTTTGGAACGGGAATTTAACGTAAAAAAATAAATAAATAACAACAATGCATTTGACGTAAAAAAAATAATAACAATATACTTTCAACAGGCATAAGCTTTTGAAACCTGTCATAACATGCGAAAGAAAATCATGAGCCATTCACAGAAAATAAATGAAAACTGTTATGTACAGTATTTGTAAATTCCCTTAAGTGCCAGCACCCCACGACCATGACTACTGGAACGTGTCTCACACGCTTCTGACATTCCACTAGCTTGCTACATATTCTACCACTGAATTTTCCAGTCAGGCCATCCTTAAAAACTGTTTGTTGGACATAACCCGAACAAATGAGAAAAAATACTGTTGGTCGGCAGGAAAGTTGTTTTCTTCTTATATTTGCTCTTGAAAAAGATAGGGGTTTTAAAGAAATTAACATGGAGGGCCAAAAAACCTTTTCTCAAAATACTGAAAAAATCTTTTGAGTATGGCCCTTTTTTGACGGGTCGGTCGTGTTATGTCCAAAGAACACATTTTTAAGGATGGCCTCATCATCCCCCAACAGACCAAGTGTGTAGTTTTAACGCTGCATTGATCTGTGGATATGATTTGATACTTTTTTTTAGGGCAATACTCAGGATTTTTTAAGCTTATACATAAATGGCCACTATAACAGTTGGAGGGACACAGAATTGACTGTAGAAAACCATCAACCTGTGGCAAGTTACTGACGTACTTTCCCACGTACACAAACCATACTGGTGCAGGAAAAGTGGTCTTCACAAAGCTTTTAGAATGCACAAATGGCCAAACAGGCTGTTTATTGCCAACAAGGTACGTCAAGCGCTTAGATCGGGGAAATCTACATATTCCTTCTCCAAGGCCGACCTGTGGACACGGTCAGCTAGCCCAGAGCGTAGGTCACATGCACTCAACACCATTTTGGATCCTTGACAAAAAGAACATCATGGTCTCTCTCGGAGAGTGCCTTTCACCATGTTGACAATGTCCATGGGTCAGTGAAATTTATTTGTTACAGATCTGTGATGTTAATGATTTTAAATCATCTATAAGCCTTCTACAAGTTAGTGCATGAGCAGGGAATGGTAATCTTATTGGCCAATGCCACCTTGTTTGCTGACATTTAAAGCTCTTACAGGAATTTGATTGGATGATATAACTAATGTAAAAGGACACACCTTTTTTTTTCTCAGAGATTATAGCTTTTCATGTTTTGGATCAATACATAAGTTTCACATGCCCCATTCCTGTCAACACATATGCTGAAGTGGCAGACTGAAGACAACAGACTGATCCACAGGTAAATCTATGGGCGTCATTAAACTGACAGGTTTCATGCAGCGCGATACTTCATAATTCTATGACTTTCACAGGATCTTTTCACAGAGAATTCCAAGACTTTCCAGGATGGGGCTGGCAGATGTTCTAAGTACTTACTTGCACATCAGTGATACGGATGGCAGACACCTTGGCATGTTTCGCAATAGCATTGGTGACGGCAGTGTAGACTTGTTCATGCTTTCCATACACATTGTAAAAGTACGATCCTGGAAAGGGAAGGCAGGATCACATGCACAACACATCACAGACATGCCACGAGCCTACGTGTACACACAGCCACACACTCGTACATTCTCTGGGGAAGTGCTGCGGGAAGGGGCAGATATGCAGCTCTGCTTTTAAAAAAATTAATCGTTTTTATGTGTTTTTATGTGACTTTACCCTTTAATTTTATTTAATCACAAAAAAGTTTGTTTCAACTCTAAGAGTCACCATTAGGTGTCCAAGAAAATTTTGAATAATATTGATTTGATTTAATTCGCGTCCTATGCCATACTCAAGAATATTTCACTTACGTGGTGAGAAGCCATCAGCCATCCGCATATAATGCATGCATGATTATTATTGAAAGCGTCCTAGTATAATGACACTAAACGAACATGTCACATGCTAATTACTCCAGCCTCATACCACAAAGGTGCTATAGCCTATAAATCTTTCATTTTTATACTCACAACGATCTGTATGCTGGTATTCAAACATAACCATTCAATACCCTTTACTGAGTTCAGTGTGAACTTCCAGAAGGAAGTTCCACCTTGCTTAGTTTACAATGTTAGAGCCATATTTGCAATGTCTGTATGAGTAGCTGTCAGAAACGCAGTCAAAAGCCTGACTCTCAGTATCTGGCATATTTCAGACTGCAGACATCCGGGAATTAGCAGTTTTACTCGCGCCAACACGCTTTGCTTGGGCAGACATGGCGTTGAAAACATTGTCAAAATAACACGGAAGTTAAAAGGGAACTCTGCATCACGGCCTCATAAGTCCAAAACCAGACTTCGTTCACGTTCATAATTTACATGCCGATTGCTCTGCAGTAAAATGTCCTGTCCAATCTGGTTTTTGTAAGAATATTGTCCAGTGTTGTTCATTTTCCTATCCCTTCTTAAGTTTATCTTTCACCTCGTCGTCTCCCCGGATGTCCGCGGTCGCAAATTCAATGTGTACAACACTTACAAGTCAAAAGACACATGCAGCATTCTTCATGCCATTATATTCAAATAAGAAAAAAATGGTTTCAAGCAAATTAATATGATTAATATAATCATTTCCTAGTGAGTAATAAAAGCTGTTGTGTTTACAGGGACGGGGGTGGGGGGTGGGGTGGGCTTTTTGTGATACCTAAGTACCGAAACACAATATGGTTCATACAACCTGCCACAGACTGCAAACATCTGAAGGCATTTAACTGCATTTAATTTAAAAAAAAAACAAAAATTCATGTTTCTATGCATAGTTTTCAGCTGTCTCCAGGATGTGATGTATTTCATTATTTTTTTTTTCCACTTAAATTACGCATAAATCTTTCTCAAATTAATACACTGTATCAGATTTTGGCTTCTCAACACATTTTTGTTCATTTCACGATGATGTATCCCGAGTGCTCATACATATACAGGTATCGTGCTGGCTCACTGAAACATCACGCCCAAGACATGATGCACTACCCAGAGGGGGTCAGCACGCAAGTATGGCGTAATGACCCAGGTGCCTTTCTCTAATGCAGTCGCTGTGAGTTCATTTCCAGTTAATGCTGGCTTCTCCTCCGGCCGTACATGGGAAAGTCCGCCAGCAACCTGCAGTTGTTTGCGGGTTTGCTAGCCACTGCCGTACAAGTGAAATATTCTTGAGTACAACGTAGAACAACAATCAAATAAATAAATGAATTTGGCCTACACCTAACAGCACTGCTCCTTTGTAAGTCTTTGGCATGACCCGGGATGGAAATAAACTAAGATCTCCCCTTCTATCGCATACACACAGTATTTCTGGAAGCAATTTTAGCATTTCCTCAGGGCACCTTGCATCTTGCAGGGGCCTTTCTAGCCAATTTCTCTTTCAGCAACTCAATCTGAACCAAAAATCAATACAAAATTCGTATAAAACTCAATTTTCCGATATTTCTCGTAACCTGCCTTGTAGGTAAGTATTTCCACTGATATCAGTAGTTATGTCCCCTGATGCTCACCGTGGCTGAGAACAGGCTTTTTGCTATGTATGTATAGCACCCCAACAGAAACTACAATACCTTCCCAGTTTCATTTGAGGGTGATACAGCTGTTCTGTCTAACATGTCTAAAGCTGAGCAGCAAATCTGATGACACGGAATATGCCTAATTATGTTCATAAATTAAATTGCATGTGTTTGGTCTTTTTTCTATTTGACAAGTCAAAATTTCAGCAAGTCTTCCCAAAAATATACAGTCCCTCTCTGTCTTGACACTGTCACAACTGGGTGAGAGATACAGGTATCTTACCTTCCAACATGAACATGAGGGTCTTGTACTCATTTTTGAAGGAGAAGCAGTCCTTGATGTCAAAGGCTGTCCTCTCCGGGTGACCCTTGTAGAAATCATAGATGTGGAACATCTGCTGGTGCACGAGCACTCCCGACTGTAACAACAACAACGTTGACACAAGCAACTGCATGTGCATGTCAAATGTTCTGAATTTTTCTCAGATAAGATTTTTTAGAAATAATTTACTGTATTTCACCTAAAATTCTCAGCTTGATCAATTTTGATTCTGAGTGGTCTATTCATCTTGGGAAGATATTTATAATTTAGAAAGGTTTGCTTAGAATGTACAATTGTTTTGATATTTTTTTCAGACCTAAAAGTTGTCTTTTTAACGAATTTTATTTGCTAGCTCTGCGGACTGTAATAAAAATAACAGTGCAACATGCATCTCAGTGTTGCACAACAGCAACCAAATATGCATCTACATGTATATGTTGCCAAATCATCTTAGTTCATGTTAAATAATCTAATATACTTGACCTATAAAATCTTTGAGGTCAGAGCTACATGTATCTTGACCTGAATTTTAACAAAAAGCAATATTTTATTTATGACATCATGGGAGTGGGTTGTTGCTGATAAATTACAAATCAGCCAAGATGCTTGTCTTTCAATCCCCAGAACAGGTCAGGTGGGACGGCCAAGCCTAGCTTTAGAGAGGGAGTTCGTACCCTCCCCTGATTGTCATTGTTCATGGTGACAAAAAGGACCCCTGTGCTCATCAACTATCAATTGTCTTCCACAAATTCAGTGTCAAAACCTGTATGTCTGGCATAAACCACCGACCTTGGCGAGACACTGACATACTTTTTTTCATGTGACATACTCGGTATGCACACCATATTCATGGAAGACAACTGGTTTTTCAACAAATGTCAGATTGCACAACCTGCACGAAGTCACACCAACACTGTCGATCACTTACTGTCACCATGACACCACAAGCACAAATTCCCTGTCCAAGGAGGGTTTGAAACCTCACCTCATGTGTTACACTTTTAAATGGTTTTCAATGCAATAAAACATCCAAAATCAAGTTGAGTATACAGGGTCAACCTTGTCTAGGGGTCTCCTGTAGGGTGTTGTGTTTGGCACAGTCAATAATGGGGCTACAGGCTCCCATCCAATGGCAAGTTCAGAGTCACTTTAAGAGTGAGCACCTATCAAACCTCAACCCCTCCCCCCAACCCCCAACCCCCAACCCCACACAGAGCTTATGTATGCTTGAGTTTAACGTCATACTCAACAATTTTTCAGTCACGTGACGACAAGGAATCCTTAGAATGCATAAATTTTGTGTCTTATTGTGGCAGGGCAAGTCCATGGAGCCAAAGTTCTGCCACCACTGAAGCATCATGACACCCAGTCGGCCGAGCAGGCTCGTTTTCCTGTTTTAACCTCTCAGTACTGAGTGCAAAGCGAGGTAGTAACAAGTGCCATTTTTACAGTCTTTGGTATGTCCTGTCCTGGGTTTGATCTCAGACCTCTCGACCCTGGGGCGGACGTTCTAACCACCAGGCCACCGAGGCAGTTCCCCACACACCTATGCCATATTACTAACAAACCATACGGTCAGGTCATTCTGAAAGATTACCTCGTAGTTGTTTATGCTTAGCCCAACAGGTATGTCTGTGGCTGAGACCAGAGATTCCTCGGTGACTGATGTCCAGTTGGGCTGCAAAGTGAAAGTGAAAGTACAATCAACTTGGTTAATGAAAGTGAAAGTATAATGATACCATAAACGGGCTATTTATTTACTAAAAGTATTGCACAACCTCCTCATTATTATGCAAATAAAAAGTGCAAAAAGCTGACTTTTGCAACACTAAAAAGTCTTAAAATTAAGTCTCCTCTTGTCATGGCATAAGGGAGCGGAAGCTTTCAATTGGGAAATAATTCACAAACGTTTCTTTTCCACAAATTTTGGCTTTTGCATGTGCTGTATACAGTTCTTCACAGGAAGGATAGGAAGACAGCCATGGTGTTTTCAACCTGAGCTGAAAAAATTACGTCCCCATTTCCAATTTTTATTTTACGTTTACACAAAACTCACCATGAATTTCAAATGCATACAGGATAACACAATAATCTAACACAATTAACACAAACTGTTTACTTGGTGAAATTTTAGTAATAACTCTTAAACTTTATGCATTTCACCTTTGAGCAAACCCAACTTGATTGTTGCATGGTATTGGAAAAGTTGTATGAATTTCAGATCACACATACCGCCAGAATGAAGACTTTTTCCTTGGCTCCGGAACTGTTGGACTTTGTCCACTCATTCACTGTTAGATTCCGTAACTGTGTCTGTGAAGGAGAGACCAATAAAATCAAAATCAATCCAGACTTAGCTTAGTCGCTAACATATTGCCATAGTGAAGAATATTTCACAGATGAGCCTCGAGAACTGGGACAGAACACACAGCCTCGAGAACTGGATAGACAACACAGCCTCGAGAACTGGGACAGAACACACAGCCTCGAGAACTGGATAGACAACACATTCACAGATGTGACAGCAATCTTTACACACTGACGGCTGGAGGAAGCTAAGCAGAGCCCTTAGGCAAGGCTTATCAGGAAACACCTCAAAATCTTCTGAATCAAGCTAACAAGCTTCGAGATCTGGGATAGACAACACAGCCTCGACAACTGAGATAGAACACACAGCCTCGCGAGCTGGGATAGAACACACAGTCCCCAGAACTGGGACAGAACACACAGCCTTATTGGAAAAAACTTACAGAGCAAAGACTTAGGGTCAAAACATTAAAATCTGAGAAACAGAATACATCTGTGGACATACAACTTAAAACTGGGAATTAACTTTATACGTAAGACCAACTAACTACAATTTAAATTTCTAAGACCCACGATAAACTCTCAACAGTATTATGTGTTATATGGAAGCTTTAAACATTGTGGTTCACATCAAACCCATGAAGCTTGACTTCGTAGGTTTATTGTGCTTAATGTATTAAAAGAGTTAAAACTGGGAACTACCATTGTCTAACACTACAATTTTAACTTGCAGGATCAATAACTACTTCTAATATTGAGCTTTTGACTCTGAAATCAAAAATCACCTTGTGGCAATCACAAGCTTGTGTCATTAGCACAGTTACTAGATTTTGTTTCAGGAATGAGCTACATGTGGGATTGTGATAACATGCCTCATACATGAAGGCCTGCATGTAAGAAGAGAACCAAGAGAAGGACAAGTGACAATCATGTACATATGTAAATGTTATCACAGATATGTATGTGCAATGTGTGACTTTTGGTCCATGCCAAACAAAAACTCAAGCAATAAATTTAATTTATTTATTTATTTATTTATTTGATAGATGTTTTATGCTGTACTCCAGAATATTTCACTAATATGACGACAGACAGCATTATGGTGGGATAAAACCGAGCAGAGCCCGGGGGAACCCCACGACCATCCACAGGTTGTAAATCAATCAATCAATGCACCATTTAACTTACCTGTCCCTTGTATTGGTAGGCAGCTGAGGTGGAGATCTTGTCAAACAGGTCGTAAGAATGTCTCATCGTGATGTAGACCCCGGGGCCTGTCTGCACTGCCCAGCTCTGAGTGGTCAGGGGATCCATGGTGCAGTTCCTCTGCCACCGATCAATCACATACCTGTACCCTAGAAGTGGGGAAACAAGTTTGATAACCCTAATCAAAGTCGCATTATATTTCTTAATATTTTTCAACCATAAAATATCAAGATATTTTCAAAGGATCTTAATACATGTACCAGTATTCGTGCAGCACGGGAGGGAAGCAAATTATTACCTGAATATAATCATGTTTATAAACCCCCAATTTTCTCAGCCATGAATTGCCTAGACTTAATTTTTTCTTGTTTTCAAAGGCTGAATCAGCCACAATCCACAATCAAAGGCAATTTCATCAGTGAATTCCAAAAAATTGTCAGATGTACAAAATAAATATTATAAGAAACAGAAGTCATAAATAATGCATAGTAATTACTGTATATACCCAAATATGTTAAATTTCACTGATTTGCACCCCGTGCACAAAAGCCAAATCACAGCCAAAAAAGCGCGTCCAAATAATCTTATAACATCGTAACTTGAAAGCCCTGTATTGAATTGTTACATGATTATATTGCATATCATGTATCGCTACCACAAATACAGTTTACATATTTGCAATATAACAAAGTATCACAAAAGACAGGAATGATCTTTGCTAAACAGAGATCTTGGGTACCTTAATACTGAACCACCCTTCCAACTTGCAGAATCTAGGACCCACTTGCAAGAAGCCCTCTTAACGTTAGGGGCAACGTTATATAATGTCAACATTATTGTGCAGCACCTGTCTGAGTCTAGATCAGACAGGCATCAACACAGGTGTGTGGAATTTGTTAGATTTGAAGAAAATGCTATGGACTTTGCGCAATAAAAAGGTATGCTTGATCTGAGTTAACCAAGCAGTTTCTCTGTGGCTAACAGTACGAGGTCAAGCCACAAAGCTGTGCAGAGTCTCCATGAATCTTCATCTACGACCACATATCAGGCAAGGGGAGGTAATCCATGTTACTCAGAGCATTTACCTCCCTTGTGTACAGTCAGCTAATGATATTTATTTATTTATTTATTTGATTGGTGTTTTACACTGTACTCAAGAATATTTCATACAGCAACGACTAGCATTATGGTGGGAGAAAACCGAGCAGAGCTTGGGAGAAACCCATGACCATCCACAGCCTTTAAAACAGTTAGGTAAACATTGTTCAAGAGAAGTTTAAGAGATACACTGTAGTGTTTACACAGCAATGCATCTACTGACCCTAATGACCTTTAAAACGTGCATCAATCTCAAGGGAAATAAAACGGGATTTCTCCAGGAATATGTGGACATGTGCAAGTCTGCCTATAGGTGCATGACATTTTTTAAAACACACCTATGGACAAAGTGGTATGACCATGTTTTCCATGTTATTTAGTACTAGACAAAATTCACTTGGGTATACCACTTTCAACGAAGGGGAGTTTTCATAAATGTCAGCCTAGGCTGACATGAGGAGGCTTACATGTTTTCACTTAAAAGTGCATAGAACAGATTTGTGTCTGTAATGAAGTTGATTGACATTGATTTGTGAACCTCTGCCTACCGGTGTTGAAGTCAGCGATGATAGTGACAGGCCTTGGACCAAATCGCCTCTTCAGGTCAGAATCTGGGGGAGGCACCAGATCCGTCCTGGCCAACTTTGCCTGGTAGTCAAATATCTCCTGTAACAAGGGGACAACGTATAAATCGCATGAGGACAAATTATCACAAGGGGGAATGAGGGTAAAGCTTAGCCCATGGTCAAATATCTCCTGCAACAAGGAGACAGAGAATAAATCACATCAGGACAAATTATCACAAGGGGGATTGAGGGTACAGCTTAGCCCATGGTCAAATATCTCCTGCAACAAGGAGACAGAGAATAAATCACATCAGGACAAATTATCACAAGGGGGATTGAGGGTACAGCTTAGCCCATGGTCAAATATCTCCTGCAACAAGGAGACAGAGAATAAATCACATCAGGACAAATTATCACAAGGGGGATTGAGGGTACAGCTTAGCCCATGGTCAAATATCTCCTGCAACAAGGAGACAGAGAATAAATCACATCAGGACAAATTATCACAAGGGGGATTGAGGCTTAGCCCATGGTCAAATATCTCCTGCAACAAGGAGACAGAGAATAAATCACATCAGGACAAATTATCACAAGGGGGAATGAGGGTACAGCTTAGCCCATGGTCAAATATCTCCTGCAACAAGGAGACAGAGAATAAATCACATCAGGACAAATTATCACAAGGGGGAATGAGGGTACAGCTTAGCCCATGGTCAAATATCTCCTGTAACACTGAAGCCACCAGCCCTGAACAGTTACAAGCACTCACTGCCAAATCAACCTGTTATTAATCAGTTACTTACACGTACCAATGAAGTGACCACTCCTGATCAGTTACAAGTACTCACCCTGGATGCGACCAGTCTCCTCCCGCTGACATCAACCACTTCCTGGTGCAAGCTGAACTGTGGGGGCAGTGTAGGAAGACGCGGGGGGTTCACGCCATAGCATGGGAGTGCCACGCCCACCTGTGGCCATGGTAACATACCATCATTACTGACAAATAATACCTGGAGTGTCTCAGTAATGTACATATATCTAGTCCACCTTGTATCTTCTGTCCGGAAGAACTGCTACATGTTTTACCACAAAGGTTGTCATGAAGCTTTGCTTTGTATATATGCACGATAGGTTTGAAAATATATTTATTTATTTATTTCATTAGTGTTTTATGCCATACTCCAGAACATTTTACTTATATGACGTCAGCCAACGTTATGGTGGGAGGAAACCAGGCATTGCCCAGGGGAAACCCACGACCATCCAGATTGCTGGCAGATCTTCCATGTAAGGATGGAAAGGAAGCCAGGCTGAGCTGGACTTTGGAAAATATACCGTTAGCAACAGAAAAAAGTTGTGACATGAATTGTTTGTATCGGATCTTCTTTTTTTCTCATTTTCACCAAATCACCCATACAACTTAGCCTTTGATTTTATAGTGCAACATTATAAAACACACACAGTGTACTTGTTACAGAAATGCCTGGATACAGGACACTTTGGCACCTTTGAAGTGACATTTATTTTTGTCAGCATAACTAGTGGTAGTTTGGTCTAGTGGTAGAAACACTGACTAAGACCCCAAAAGGCTTATTTGTCACACCATTCAGCATGCTAGAACCCATCTTAAACAACATTTCGCATTTAGCATTGTGTGGCTCAAAATACTGATCTAGTATATGGAGCTACCGGAGTATCCTTAAAGGACAGTAATACTAACTGCCTCAGCAATAAATCAATACTTACAACAATCAACAGGGCAAGAGAACAAGCCATCTCAACCGGTCCACAGCTCTGAAAATGTAAAGAAAAGAACAAATCAAAATACTATAAATAAAGTATGATGGGCTGCCAATTAATAACAAGTTGTGTTTCACCCTGGCTTCATTATAATCTAGGCACTTTGTAGCTTGGCCCTCAACATACTGTATAAAGTGGAGAGACCAAGTATTGGTGAATTGCAGGTGTCAGCATACTGACACTGAGTGGGGCGTCATCACCAGTGTCTTCAACATAATGATGTAGTGAGGTAGCACTACTCATGACACTGCATAGTCTTCCACCTGAACATGACATCGATATTATCAAGTTGAAAAGTGATGTTAAACTTAAACTAAACAGTTCAACAGTTTACCTCCCAATGCTACATTTCATTCATTTTCAATATACACGTATTTAACCATGTTAATTCTCCGAGCTGTTTCAGCAACAGGTTCACAGTTCCAGTCAAGTCAAGGCTTGCCAGAGGTCTATGGTTTATTTCCAGTGTGGAGGTTTCCTACATACTAGTGACCATACTTGTGTAAATGAACAATTCTTGAACAATGTGTAACGAATGAGCAGGATGGCTGGAGCAATCGATAATGCTGAGGGGCGACAGGCAGAAAGTGACGGGTTACAAAGGCTGTAGGTCTGACCCAGTTACGCAGAACACACCTCTCCTCGCCTGTTCCATTTTTCGTGGAGTGTACATAAGCGCAGCAAATCCCTCCTGTGGGGGGCTGATCAGGCCTGCCATCGAAGACTGCTGATGTGAGCAGCAAGATAGGAGGCTGATCAGGGTTGAACTGCTTGATTGCAGCTAGATGGGGGAAGCGGGGTATGTCAGCCGTTCAATTCAGACACATCCCTGAAGACTGCGAGGTTTGTCGCCAAGGGGTTGCGTGTTGCGACCAGGGGGGGAACTTCAGAGCACACCAGGGCCAGCGTGGGTTCACTGGAGGTAACTGTTCGTAGGGGGCACGTGCATTGCAGTCAGGCCGCAATAGCAGGGTCCAAGGATGGGCCCGCGACATACAGGGGGCCACGTGCATTGCTGGACCGGATATTCAGGGGGCCACAGGACCTCAGCCAGGCTGGATCTATAAGGCGGGGCATGAACTGTGTTCTGTACTCCATCTAGTTGTCATAGTTATTTGGATGTCTGTGTAATCACTGGCAGAGGTTTACCACCAGTTATTAATTGTGACTGACCGCTCAGAGGTAAAATCATCACAATTGCATTAAACATCAATCCATCAATTACTGACCATTGGGCCTGATGAGAGCTCCTGTACACTCATGTTTTTTAAAGTTCACTTTCCTGCATGTCACTCCCGGTTGCCGAATGCACATAAGTGCACATAAGTGATGATTAAAACTGGCCACCCTTAAAACTGCAAGATTTTCAAAACAGTTATTAATAACGTTTGTGGTCAAACAAGTAATATGGTAAACACTGTAAATGTTAACAGAGTTGTACAGTGCTCTGGACAATCACATTTGACTTCTTGACTCCTGACACAACCAAAAGTGGCACTCATCACTTCATTCATGGCCAGAAATTGTCACACATGGTTAAAATATCAGAGAATAATGCCAACAAAATAACTACATAACACTGTGACCAGTCTTCATAGATTTTTTCCTTTTTTTTTTTTTTTCACCTTTTCCCCTCAAATAAAATCCTCACTGAAGTACAGCATTTGGTGGGCTTCGTGAAAAACAAGTATGATAAGGAAGTAATCACCGGGGACATCATATATAATGTTGACATAATCCCAGTCACATTACCGAGTGCGCAGATACCGCCAAATGCATGACACCTACTACTTTAAACTTGGGTGATTTCATTACGATATTTAAAGCTCTCGCGAAATGAATCGCTTCCAGGAGTCAACTATTTCTCTCTGGATTTGGTAATCAGCAAGATGTTCTTACCGGTTGTTGTTTTCCCTTTTTTTTTCACCGATATGTTAAGTAGACTGGCACGTTTTCAACACGCAGTAGATCTGTAATACAGTAAGAAAGGTACTAGTCTATCTGGACAAAATAGACCTTGTACTTATGTGCATTCGGCAACGGGGAGTGGCATGCAGGAAAGTGAATTTAAAAAACATGAGTGTACAGGAGCTCTTATCTACTTGTAGTCCAGTCTGGTCTCTTAACACATACTATGTGTCATTTAGGATACATTTCTTGACAGACCGAGGAAAAAAGTAGGCAAGAGCTCCTGAGAAAGAGAATTGTTTTTTCCGGAAATGACCAAATGTAGGGGTCTAAGACTTAGGTAACAACTTCCTTCGTTTCTCGGGCTGAAGTTTTCACTACACTGACGTCGGGCTACATGTAGCATCGGGAAATTGGAATCGGTAACATTCCGAGGGAATAAGAGACGCGGTGTGGCGTTTCTAACATCATGTCGGTTAGTGTGTCACCTTCTCCGTGTAAAGAAAAAAAACCCCAAAATACGGTGCATCTACCACGACTTTGAGCCACTGTAGTTCACGAAGTCAAACGTTCCACTGCTCTTCTTTGGCCATGTACGATGTAGGCCAGCAGTGTAACTACAGTGTTAATACCGTGCAGTATTATTCTGTCATGCCTGTGTGTTCTGTCAACACACACAGAGTCATTTTGTGTAGGACTACTTCAGTAAAACAACAGTCTATTGCATTACTACTATTATCGATACGAATCGTTGTAGATATCTAGTTTAAACGTGGGGAAGTATCGGGCGGTTTGTGGTACAAGGGTATGAATTGAAGATATAAAACAGATTTTTTTTTAGTCCTGAGACAACAAAGGCAGGTCCATGAGTCAAACACACACTCAATCGCAAATGATAATACTTCCCTAAAAAAGGGGATGCAACTGTGAAAATAATTTTGATCAATCAGAACATAGGATTATGTAAAGCCCAATTATCGGATATGACATGAATCAAGCTCTTAAATCATTACCATTCTATCTTTTGAATGTACATAACGCAAGTCATTTAGGCCCCATGAATGCGAATTCAACTCAATTACTGACCGCTGGCTGTTGCCCTTTGTTTTCTTCGTGCACAGACAACAGCAAACAGCTGACAGGATGACACAGTGTAGAGACTTTGGCTGCACAAACAACATGTTGAATGCAGGCAAGTTGATTATCTCTAGAGAGGGCAGAACCCAATTCATGTCAATCAGAACGTCCACAAAAATTATGGCATGGTACTTTTTATCCTTTGGCTGTAGCGGGTGGCGTCCGTCTGCTCCGTCCATATTTCTGGTAAATGCTGTATCTCTAGTACGGTTTATCCAATGTTCACCAAACTTACACCACACTTACACATTGGCATGAAGAAAATCCCTATAGATTTTCAGTGACCTTGATCTTTTTCTTCAAGGTCATTGGGGTCATGTGAGTTGGAGTCTTGTAAACGCTCTATCTGTAGAACGGTATAGCCCAAGTTCACCAAACTTACACCACACTTACACATTGGCATGAAGAAAAACCCTATCGATTTTCATCGACCTAGACCCTTTTCTTCAAGGTATTTGGGTCTTCAAGTTCAGCTTAATGACCCAGAAAACCTCCCACAAATGTGGTTGCTGTGAGTTCAAGTCCAGCTCACGCTGGCTTCCTCTCTGGTCATACCTGGGAAGGTCTGCTAGCAACCTGCAGAAGGTCGTGGGTTTCCCCTGGGCTCTGCCCGGTTTCCTCCCACCATAATGCTGGCCGCCATTGTATAAGTGAAATATTGTTGAGTGTAACGTAAAACTCCAATCAAATAAATGAATAAATAAATATCCATTGCATTGTATATGTGCTTAAGGCAGAGGGGTTTTAAGTGTATTGCACAGAATTTTCAAATCTTCAATCCATGCTCATTTCACTACAATTTATGTTACACTTCCCCTGTAGGTCTTCTTTAAACATCACATGAATATAGCTTGACAGACTTGAGACAAATTATACACTTAAATGTACAGTTACAGGTTAGGCAGTGAGGCCGGATCAACCCCAAAACTCGGCTGAGGCACACTTAACTTGACGACGGGCCGCATTACTAATTCCGCTGAGTTACAGGTTTCATACGTTTGTATGTGTAAGAAGTGTCTAAGAAGCATTTAGTTACCAGCTAGATTTTTGTTTCGCCATTTTCTTTTCAAATGGTTCTGTGATCTACATGTCGTTCACTCCAAACTCCAGAGACTAAATGCTGCTCCACGGACATGGCATACACAATGGTACATGTACCAACACAGCTCGGCACAACCTAATTGCTGCTCCACAGACATAGCATACACAATGGTACATGTACCAACACATCTCGGCACAGGCTAATTGCTGCTCCACAAACATGTACCAACACATCTCGGCACAGGCTAATTGCTGCCCCACAGACATGGCATACACAGTGGTACATGTACCAACACAGCTCAGCACAGGCTAATTGCTGCTCCACAAACATGGCATACGCAATGGTACATGTACCAACACAGCTCAGCACAGGCTAATTGCTGTTCCACAAACATGTACCAACACAGCTCAGCACAGGCTAACTGCTGCTCCACAAACTTGGCATACGCAATGGTACATGTACCAACACAGCTCGGCACAGGTTAATTGCTGGCCTACAAGCGTGGCATATGCAGTGGTACATGTACCAACACAGCTCAGCACAGGCTAATTGCTGCTCCACAGACATGGCATACCCAGTGGTACATGTACCAACACAGCTTGGCACAGGCTAATTGCTGCTTCACAGACATGGCATACCCAGTGGTACATGTACCAACACAGCTCGGCACAGACTAATTGCTACCCCACAAACATGGCATACCCAGTGGTACATGTACCAACACAGCTCGGCACAGGCTAATTGCTGCTCCACAGACATGGCATACCCAGTGGTACATGTACCAACACAGCTCAGCACAGGCTAATTGCTGCTCCACAGACATGGCATACCCAGTGGTACATGTACCAACACAGCTCGGCACAGGCTAATTGCTGCTCCACAGACATGGCATACCCAGTGGTACATGTACCAACACAGCTCAGCACAGGCTAATTGCTGCTCCACAGACATGGCATACCCAGTGGTACATGTACCAATACAGCTCGGCACAGGCTAATTGCAACATCAAGTGTTAAAAGTTGTCCTTGAGCTGAAGCATGCAAAAGGTTGTTGCAAAAACTCTATGAAGCATTTCCTTGAAGATGTTAAAGATGTGTATGTCCCAAAACTTCACAGAATGAAAACGTGATGGAGAGTTTCTAAAGACAATGTCAACATTGAGTGTCAAGTTTTTGCAGGATAAAGGCTCATTTAAAATTTCACTCAAAGTTTTCATGCTGGTAGTCAGATAAAGGTATGCATGGGGATATATATGTTTATTTATTTGACTGATGGCCAGTGACTACCCATAAGAGTTATGAGTGAAGGAAACCAGAGTGCATGGAGCCCGATTTACGAAGCGGGTGTAACATCTCATCGTAACCATAATGACGCTGTAGCTCAAGAATATGTGTTGTCATGACAACTAGGTTTGACATAGCTTTTGTTAAAAAGGGGCCCCTGGAGTAAACCACATTGATTCACCATATAGCTGACTAAGATGGCCAAGGTGGCTATAATGCTGGTGCAGTGCAATAATCCAGGAGCCTCTCACCAATGGAGCCTCCTGGAGTTCAAGTCCAGCTCATGCTGGCTTCCTCTCTGGCCGTATGCAGGAAGGTCTGCCAGCAACCTCCGGATGGTCGTGGCTTTTCTCGGGCTTTGCCAAATTTCCAAGATACTGTCCACCCTGATATGACTGACACAGTCTTGAGTACCGATACAACTTGAAACACCAACCAGCCAAGTATTGGCCTATATGTATATCGTTGACCCTCCATAGACATATTGTCCAAGGCTTGCTAGGATATCATCATTGTCTGTGGGACCATTTAGCCTTGGATACATACATGCATGTGCACAGCTAGTTCATGAGGAAACCTGTGTGTTCTGCCTGGTGGTCTCTGTTGTGTATTGCAATAGAACTGAAGGGGCATAACTCTGTAATTACTACGATAAATTACTGCATTAGGTACATTAAAAGCACTTAAAGTGTCTCCATCCTTGGTTTCTTATTGTAGTGAATTTGCAGAAGGTGTGATGATAGAGGAATTTTACGCTGTGAAAGTCACTGTCGTGAAAGAAATGTCCTTGAGTTAAACCCAAAACAATACTTAATGAGCAAATTGGATAAAAGATATATATATGTGCTCATTTTTTTTTTCCACATATAAAATGTTGTTGCTGTCTGTTTCAGATTCTACAGACCCTGGGCAGGAAAATATCACCTTCTTTGAAGACTTTGTTAATAGTTGGATCACAAAGACATCATATTCCCCTCATCTTTCCTGATATGTTTATCAGTTGACAACAGGAAGTGACCTGTCAGTGTTGCCTTGGTTACCACTAAGGATCATGGTGCCCCAGTACAGACGCTGGCATTTGCCTCGTAGTCCTGCAGACCGCGCTGCTCTTTCAGTGTTCATTTTCGGAGGAATTTTCTTGTTATGGTACGAAATCCTGTGGATTTTGTCAACCTACTACCCGAAAGAGGAAAACTCATTTTTAAGATATGTCCATATTTTTGTGGCTTTATTTTTAGCTTTTCAAATTTACGGCAACATGTTCATGCTGACAACAACTGATACGTCGGTTGAGCCTCTGAAATATGGCGAACTTTCAACGTCTCTGCTAGCAGGTTGGCAGTATTGCGCCAAATGTCAGAAGAACACTCCGCCGCGAGCGCACCACTGCAAAATCTGCAACGTCTGCATCCTGAAGCGTGACCACCACTGCTGGTTTGCCGGCTCTTGTGTGGGCCACACGAACCACCGCTACTACCTCGTCATGGTGTGTTACATCGTGGTCGCAGCGCTGTACTGCAATCTGTTCAACTGGAGCTTTGTTTGGGACGTGAAAGGGGAGGTAACTCTGGGAAACCTGCTGTCATTCATTGGTCCCCATTTTGGCTGGGTTTTAGGCTACTATGACCTTTACACCATGTGCATAACCTTCCTGTCCACGGTGGGATTCGTCCTTCTCATCTTGTTCACCTGGCTTCTGCAAATTCAACTCGCTCAACTGAAAAGAGGACAGACAAAATACGAACGCAAGAAAGGGATTTCCAAATACCACCAGGGTTCTACCAGGAGGAATTTAAATGAAATCCTTGGGAACAAGACATTCTTGCTGTTTTTATTTCCTTTTATTCCGTCGAAGTTGCCAAGCAACGGTCTAAGTTTTAATACTGGGGTGAAATTTCAGTGAGGCCTTTCTGCTTCTCAGTGTTTAATTTTGGTTTATGTTCAAAATGCTTTGTTTCCACGATATGGCTGAGATATTGCCGATGTGGCGTTAAGCCATAATCATTCATTCATTCAAAACGCTTTCACCTTTGTCTATACTTCTACGAAACTTTCATATCAAAAGGCATATTTAAGTATTATATATTTTTTGTCACTGTATCCAAAACAAGTAATCGTTCCTGACAATATTTTTATTTCATCCACTAAATGTTTCGTTGTTTTAAAGTGCTGGATTCTGATTGGTTCGTCATTTTTGGTGAAGCTCAATTATAGTCTGACCGGAAAAAAACTTTCAAAGTTTTAGCATCCAGTGTATCATTCTGAGGCCTTCCTGTGCGATTCAACGTGAATGTTTACGGGCAAAATAAAATATTTCTAGGTCAAATTTGGCATGTTTACATTTATTTATATCTGATCTAAACATTTTACAGTTGAATGCGTGGAACATATTTTGCATTTTTTTTCTACTAATGTTGGTCTTTTTACCTGAATGCAGTGTGAAAACTGCAGAATTTTAAGGCGTTTGTCCAGCAGCGCTCTTGGACCATTACTGTGCCTCTCTTGATAACGTATACGTTGTATACCTAATTTGTGTCAATATTTAAATGACGTAGATATAGTTGTTCACGTTATGAAAAGTGTTACTTCGAAACAGACATTTGCGTTTACCATTCTGGGTGACAGATAACTAAATTTTGTATTAATTTATGCATTTATTTATTTCAGTTGTCTTTTATACCGTACTGAAGAATATTTCACTCATACCACGGCAGCCAGCATTATGGTGGGAGGAGACTTGGCGAATTTTGTATTAATGGTATACACATATATGATATAAATCTGTATGTACTAACTTAGTGCAATAGATTGCAGTATGGTGATAGTTTTGTGATTTAGATAATTTGTTTGACTTGAATATGGACATTTTTCTCACCAATGCAGTCATTGTGAGTTTCAAGTCCAGTTTATGCTGGCTTCCTCTCCGACCGTATGTGGGAAGGTCTGCCAACAACCTGCAGATGGTGGTGGGTTTCCCCCAGGCTCTGCCCGGTTTCCTCTCACCATAATGCTGGCCGCCGTCGTATAAGTGAAATATTCTGCAGTAAAGCATATAACACCAAACAAATAAATACATAAATATGAACATTTTTTGAAAGCCTATTTGGCAAATTGATCATTTTATATAAACTACAATTGACATCTTGTGTTCAGCTCCCGTGTATACGCTTAGCTCATCTTGTTCCTTTTATAAAAGTGTATTGACAGGTCTTTGTTTTATGGATCCATCCATCTCCATCACAGGTAGAACTGACCTCAGACTGGCGCTGTTTAATATGTCTGCTGTTTTTATTTGCTCAGATATTGTCCTGTGGGAGCTATGCGCTCATATATCAACTTATCAATCAGTCATCCATGTGCATACAGCGCATGTGAATAAATGAATAAATATTCTAAGATGTAAAGTTTGTGGGGGTTTTCCATCAACCTGAAGGACAAGCTGTTTTTGTTCGCTGCAGGTTTTAAGCGCAAGAGCAAAACTGTATGGTGTTGTAAAAAATGCAGTATTTGATAATTGCAATTTATTAGAGGTGATGAAGTAAGTTTTGTGTTCAATAAACAATAACACGAGTTGAATTAGTTCAAAGGGACCCATTTCACAAAGGTGTTTCTTGCTGAAATTCTTAGGCGACCCTTAAAAATGTGTTCGTTGGGCCAAACCTGACCGACCCCCCCACCCAAAAGGGGATCTGCTCAAAAGTTTTTATTGGTATTTTGATTCTTTTTTTTTTATTTTTTCTCTCCGTGATAATTTCTTCAAAATCCTTACCTTTTTCAAAGCAAGAAGAAGGGAAAAGAGTGCCATAGTGACTGACTATTTTTTTTTTATAGGGTTGGGTTACGGCCAACAAACATTTTCTCAAGGAAGGCCTTAAATGTAGTAGTACAGTTATTAGTGTAGTACAATCCCAATTAAGTGTAAGCATTCAGTTCCATATGTTTTGCTTTGCAAAGGAACAAAGTCTTGGACTTCAGCCCGAAAACTCTTTGTGAAACCATTCTGGTTATGCCAGAGGTCATCTTTACAGGTTACACTTGTGCAATTCAAGCAAATGGGACCAACAGTTTGCTCTGAATTGAATATTACTGGAGCAGTGATTGGACAATACTGCCATACAGACAATCTAGGTTGTTGATACAGTATAAATTTCTAGGCTGTGATTTTATGCCTTGTTAAAATATATCAGAAGTTTGTCTGCTTTGGATTTATTTATTTATTTGATTGGTGTTTTATGCCGTACTCAAGAATATTTCACTTATACGACGGCAACCAGCATTATGGTGGGAGGAAACAGGGCAGAGCCCAGGGGAAACCAGTCGCAGAACAATTCATTTGCATGTTTATGTCTTTCGAGATCAAACGATGTCTCACTTACTGGCTCAATAACAAAAATTACTTTATAAGGAGTAATGATTTATTTATTTATTTGATTGGTGTTTTACGCCGAATTCAAGAGTATTTCACTTATACGAAGGAGGCCAGCATTATGGTGGGAGGAAACCCACAACTATCCGCATGTTGCAGGCAGACCTTCCTACATACAGCCGGACAGGAAGACAGCATGTGGCGATTAATGGTCAAGGAAAATTAACAAATACCCTGGCTAATATCAGAGGAGGTATTAAGATGAACACAGAAGTACAGACGAGTCCACGCTGCGGTATGTGGACGAAGTCATTATCCCTTACTGTAAGAAACAGCGGAGGGCGCTAAAACTGAGACCTACTCAGAAGTGTTTGGTAATATTTGACGTGTTCAGAGCCCACCAGGGGGAAGATTTAATAGCCAAACTGAGACAAAAACATATTTATTGTGTGTTTGTACCAGCATGCTGCACCGACCGTCTCTAGCCGCTTGATCTCTCCGTCAACAAAGATTTAAAGGATGAGCACAAAAACTGTTTCCAGGCGTGGCATGCTAATGGAGTCATGACCAAGCTTGAAGATAGCCTATGTCGATACACGGACCGCTGTGTTGAAGCCTATTCATGCCCGCTGGGTTATCAAGTGCCAGGAGATAATCAGCAAGAGACAGGATTTGATCCAAGCTGGATTTATTAAAGCCGGAGTCCATACATGTACGCTGTAAATATTTCTCAACGTTTGTGAACTTAATTGTGCCATTAAATTTGTAGTGCTTTGTAGTGTATGATTGCAACACCTATGTAAAATAAATTATTTTACTAAAATACCTGCTTTGTCCTTTATTTTATGCAGCTCAAGTAGACTGTACATGCTGTAGTGCAGACTAAGACTAGTCTTAGAGGGAGACTGTATTTAAGAAGCGTAAGGAAAAATAACAAATACCCTCGCTAATATCAGAGGAGGTGTTAAGATGAACACAATCCGTAGAAGATTATTACATTAAAGCTGCTTCCACAACACTTTAACAGATTGTTTGAAACAGATTTTATAGAGGTAAATACATCCAATGAGATGCCGGTATGTCGGCTAAACCGTACCTGGCCAATTTTCTGGGGAAGAAAGACGCTTTTCTTAGGTTTAAATGACATTATGGGATATTGAAAAGATTGTGAAGGTTTGCTTGCGAAGGCGTCTGACAGGAGGGTTAAAATTTAGCTGACTATGCAAGAAGGTATACAGAGTCATCTTCTGAGTCAGCACATCTATGTAACACATTATCTGACATTGTCGAATGTATGCAGTGGCTGAATATATCAAAATCTTAGTCAGTTCTGTATATCCATTGACATATATAAAGCATTTGATTAAAAACAGAGAAAATTTACAAACCTTTCTGAGAAAGCGTTTTATTTTGTCACATAAGTATCTTTGGTGGGGGCGCCACACAATTAACGGGCACAAATTCTAAAGTAGCCTACTTCGTACAATGGAAAAGCACAATATTTTTGCCCCTTGATACTGGGAAAAACGTAACGTTCATTTTAAAAAGAAAAAGCAAGTCTTAGAGCTTTGTTCACAGTGACATATAGCTGATGCATAAATGACGAGATAGAGACACATTAATAGAGCCAAATGGCGCGAATCTCCGGGGAGAATTCCGTCAAATAATAGATCGAATAGGTAAATGGAAGTCTATAAACGTTCAAGTCATAAAGCTCTGATGGACGGATAACTAACCTCTGGTGGCTATATCCTGAAGAGTATACTGGAGATTCTTTGACAAAAATCAATCAGCGCCATAATCTAGCCCGAATAATTGCAATGCAAAAGTGTTAAGGACAACTTCAAGGAATACCCCGATTATATCACCAAGACAATATTACATATGCTTTAAGGAATGTGTACTTTTAAGGAATCTCCCTCAGCTAAAACAGTATTTTAAAGGAATTTGCATGTTAAGGAAAAAAAAACTGATGGAAAGGCTATTTCACACAAAAATGTAGGGACGTCTGTCATAATTTTCTCTATAGAATTACTCTATAAATGGTGTGGTGTCACACAAAAGCAATGCAAAGGGGCCAGACTTGCGACCTCCTAAAGTCCCTGCACCAGCAGAAGCCTGGTTTATGCAGGAATATAGCATGAAGACCCCCATCATACAGCACCTACAGGTCAAACACAACGATATATGGTCGACCTACACCTTAACTGTGCAATATGATGTAATCATTATACCACATAAAGACGCGAAGTAAGTTATTTCTATGAAGTTCAGAATCAACTAACAAAAGTAGAACGTTTGTTGAAATCGGGACACGTCAAATGAGAGGCGTTTTCACGTCAAATGTTCCTTTCACGACTCATCGTTATGACGTCACATTAAAGACAGCGTGACGTTACAACAGAAATCGACACAGTGTAACATTATAGATGTTGCGCTATAATCAATGTTTGACGTAACAATGTCCTAAGGTCCTGCTTCACACTAGCGCCACCTCACGGGATTAAAAAATATGCCGTCTTCCCATTATCATGTATATTCTACAAAGGCACATCAAAGTCAACTTAAATATCACTCGGGCTGAGAAGTGAACTAGAGTTATTAATATCCAAGTGAAACTAGGTGAATAAACCGAATTCAATACATTGAGGGCCATCCCCAAACCACTATGTACACTGAGCCTATCAAGTACCCAGCCATCGTCAGTCACATGGCCGACTTGGGTATTTGACACGCTCTATGCTATGGATCTATCAATAGGCTCTTAACATGCGCACAGGAAGGAGGAATCTAGGCGTGAAAACAGACGATTGTTAAACATAAGGGACGTTCCAGGTCAGTAGTCACATGGCCAATTTACTGAAAACATACGTTCAACACAAACCTCCAAAGAACTATATTGAGTTGTCCATAAAGTACGTACGCTCCAATTTCATTTTTTTTTTACCCCCTTCTGATTTATTTATTTGATCGGTGTTTCACAACACACCCAACAATATTTCACTTATACACGACGGCACCTTGCATTATGGTGGGAGGAAGTCGGGCAGAGCCCGAGGGAATTAAATCCACGACCATTCGCAGGTTGCTGGCAGACTTTTCCACGTACGTCCTGAGAGGAAGCCAGCATGCGCTTGACTTGAGCTCACAGCGACCACATTGGTGAGAGGCACCCGGGCCATCAAGCCCACCTGACGCGCTAACGCCCCTCGGCCAGGGAGGCTTCTCTTTCATGTGAGTCAGAAGGCCGTTCAGTGGGCAGGTTCAGACCAGCAGAATTTTTGTCAGAAGCTTACTGACAGGACTCGTTGTCAGGACTAAGTTCATGACACATCGGACCATGCCTCAGCGACTGGGCGATGTGCCCAAGCAAAAACACCCGTTTGAGAAAGATGAAACAAACAACAACAAAAAACCCCAATAATCCTGAATATACTTTTAACTCGCTGACAATAAATCAATCCATAAGATTAGAAGTATTTTTAAAATTCCTGAGCAGCTCATGCTGGCTTCCTCTCCGGCCGTACGAGGGAAGGTCCGCCAGCAACCGGCCGATGGTCGCAGGTTTCCCCGCCGGGCCCTGCCCATTTTCCTCCCACCATTATGCAGGGTGCCGTCGTATACGAAATAAGTAATAATAATAAATAAATAAATATAATATATAAATAAAAGTCCTGAGAACAAAAACTTTGCGCTCAAATGTCTCCAGTGGTGAAGTTTATTTCAGCTCCCAACTTTCCCAGTTAAACTTATATTGGTACATGATTTTGTGCGTCCTCTTCAAGATCTCTTGTACAATACAATAGCGGGCCTCAGGATTCTCTACTCCTGGGTACATGTTATGTGTAGCAAACTGGACGTGTTTCAAATTACCAATCATATCAGAGTAGACGATCGATTCCAATACGTCATATTCACAGCCTTCACAGTTTATGTGCAATAAATCTATTGGCTGATTAAGAAGACCTAAGTCCCTCATGACGTCACTGGTCCGCCTGATTTTCACGAGCTCTCCGGTAGTGATATTTTGGCCCGTGTAAATGGAAGAGGCATCCCCATCATGGCCTTTAATCTCTATTCTCAGGTCTTTGTCCTTTTTGCCGAGTCCCAATCCGATGGTCTTTACTTTAGGATTTTCCTTGAATATCTCCTTTAACCGCGCGACATACGTTGGCAGAGGTTCGAAAATGTACATCTTGACGTTGTAACGTTCGATAAAGACTTTGGCGTCCGTTCCCACGTTCCCGCCGACGTCCAAGACTAGACTGTCGGATGTTAAGTAACGCTGGCTAGTATGGCGAATGTATTGCGTATCGCCGGTCCAAAACAAGTCATGTGCGGTTTTTCTACTGGACGGACTTGTCGTCATGCACAACACAGCATTCGCCTTCTCGTCTGACGAAAGGTTATAGTTCACAGGCAGACGTTCAAAAGGTTCCATTGAAAAAACAGGTTTCAGAGACGGAAACTTAAAACGCATAATCAGGGTAACTAGGACAAGGGCCCCAAGAACAAAGCTGGCTATCTTATAAGTGCGCGGTATAGGCCTTGTCTGCATGATTACAGCTATTCACTTGGGAACGGACTTACCGAACAAATATATACTCTGTTGATAGTTTTAAATCACTCAATCAGAAGACCTTGTCGGACATCCACTCAAACGATAGAAGGGCCTATCCTTGAAATCTGCTGAGTTTTTGGCACAAAATATGCTGCCAAACGATAAACTCTTTAAATGGTATCTTCAGTGGTTTAGCTGCAATTCTCAAAACGGAGAACACCAAATACTCACTTTGCTGCTATGGTTACAACTCTCAGGAAACGATGAAACGAAATGTCTTTCTGGATGATATAATTACATTTTAAGAAGCGGGCAAACACAGTCGTTCGGTTGAGTGTACAGCGAATTCTCCCGAACTGTAAGGGTTATCTTCCCTTTGATGGGGCTGCCACAATCCTTAGGGAAAGAAAATGAAAATTTGCCGTTGATGGTACTGTCACAATTCTCAGACACAAGAAGTTAAATCGGCCCTTTGATGGTACTGTCACTATCCTCAGGAAAAGAGAATGGAATTTTCCCAGCGATGGTACTATCACAATGTTCCAGGACAAGAAATGAAACCTTCCCTTTGCAAGAACACAAAATCTTCCTGCTTACTCTTCCTTCTCTTTCCTCCTCGCACTTTAGGTCTGTAATCCTGGAAAAGATACTTAGACTTCAATACCTGCGTGTTACCTTGTATTAGTGGTATTCAGCAGATTCAGTCGATGTTTCTTTACCTCAATTCGGGTTGTGCGCCACAAGTGGTATGGTTTACTGCATGAGAGGGGGGGGGGAGAAAACCGACCGTAATGAACAAGATGCTTGTTGATCCTCCAACTAGCTTCGCAATGTGTAAAAGCATAGAAACTCCGAATAAAGAAAAATAACGCATGGTTGACGTTCCCGATATTTCGACTAAGTTATACTTGTCGTCTTCAAGATGACAAGTAAAACTTAGTCGAAATATCATCTTGAAGATGACAAGTAAAACTTAGTCGAAATATCATCTTGAGGATGACAAGTAAACCTTAGTCAAAATATCATCTTGAAGATGACAAGTAAGACTTAGTCGAAATATCGAGAACTTCAACCATGCGTTACATTTCTTTTATTCGGAGTTTCTAAGCTTTTGAACAAGGTACCCTCAACGTTTTACTAACAGTTGGTAAAGTTGGTATAAGTGGCTAACTTTGTTCGCGACACATGGTCCCTCTGTTGTATGTTATCTGGTATAAAGTGAGGGAAAACTGTGGTGACCGTAATGGCCGATTTCCACTTGACGCGAGGCGACAGACACAACTGCAAACCACAACTTCGAGAAGATTTGTTAATTGCTATAGGGCTCGACACGATGTCACTAAACATGTTCCATCTAGTCACTGCGAAGCCATGGAATGTAGAAAAGATCAGAAAGTTTCTTAATCGTACTCGTAGCTGTCACATTTCTTCTTTATCGCCTTTACTCTTATCACATGTATGCTAGCCAACTAGAAAAAAGTAAAACCCTGCAACAATAGCCCTTTACAGGGCTCTAAAGGGAAAATATTACGTGGGAATTTTCCTTATTACAGCAATACATGAAACCAGCAATGGAAAGGGGTAGTCATGGCTGGGTAGAATTTAACTTGACGGCAGTATTAGCCCAGACATTTTCCTTGTTATTTATATTCTTCTAAAAAGTGCATGAGTTTTGTCACACGATCTTGGCTATTGCGACATTAATTTAATCAGATTTTCTATGACTAGGAGAGAATATTTGCGGGCATACGTCATTATATGTTTTCACTGGATAATGACTAGACATTTCTTGTTGTCCTTGACATAGAAACCGCCCTGTTCTTTCGGGCCGACAGAAATGTGGTGGCGCTCCCGACGTGTCGCGTGGCGTGTAGTGGAAACCCTAATACATGACAAGTAACTTTCTATTTTCCCGAGATTGTACTCTGTGGTTATGGTTGTGGCGTCTATTGGGAATTGGCCATTAGTTCTTCTGTGTCTGTTTTAAGTCAAGTCATCGCAAAGTTGACCATGTAAACAATATATATATATAAAGTTTTATATAAAATACAGCACATGTCTAAAAGGCTGATCTCTGTTCACACGGAAGAGATACATGTGGATGTACAATTTGTATTTATTGTCTCCGAATAAATAAAAGTCTGCCCTTATTGTCTCCAAATAAATAGAAGTCTGTCCTTGTTGTCTACAAATAAGTAGAAATCTGCCCCTATTGCCTACAAATTAATAGAAGTCTGCCCCTATTGTCTACAAATAAATAGAAGTCTGCCCTTATTGTCTATATATAAATAAAAGGTGTACATCCATAAGGATCTCTTCCTTATATTATGCCATTCCCAACTTCTACATGCCGTTGAAAGAGTTAGATCTCTATTAAGCAACCTTTAAATAATGCTTTCAAGCGAATCTAATCATTTATGCTTATCATAAATTTACCTACGTGGGAAGGTCTGCTAGCAACCTGCGGATGGTAGTGGGTTTCCCCCGGGCTTTGCCCGGTGTCCTCCCACCATAATGCTGGCCGCCGTCGTATAAGTGAAATATTTTTGAGTACGGCATAAAACACGAATCAAATAAACACATAAATAAATAAACACATATATAAATAAATAAATTTACAACCCTACAACCTACTGTACCTGAAAGAAGTCAGTCGTAGTGACCTGGTGTAAGTTCTTCTGTGTTTCTGGGCAGGGAAGTTTGTGAGTAGAGTCCTCAGTTTCTCACACACAGAACCAAGCTCGGCAGAAGCTAACGTGTCCCTTCAGGTTAGGCTGGTGTTCTTAATGGTCTCGAGACGGGTACTCCTCGGTCAGATCAGGTAACCACAGGACTTCCAATTGCAAGACAATAGCCTATTATAAGTTGTCATATAGTTCAAGAGCATAGCCCCTCCCCCCTCCCCCAAGTGCATGTGTAAACAGTACTGCATAAACATTTTAACATGTTCAGTCCCGACAGCAAGAATTAGCAGTTGTAAAGACAAGGCCAAAGACAACATTTGATGCGTCAGTGGCTGACCTAAAGGTGCTGTTCGGATGTCCATTGTGAAAGACTGGTTCTTGAGTTACGTTCACTTTGCCAAGTAACGGCAAATCTCCGCTTACAGAATCCCCAGTATTCCTTGACTTTGTTGCGACTACAAGCATGGTGTCAAGCTAAAATCGTTAGCTTTAGCGCGTCTATACAAGCATTGTGATTTCTTAAGGTCGCGGGAAAAAGAGAGCCAGGGAAATGGGGTAGTAAATGCACTGAGGTGGAACAGAAGAAGGGACAACTCGCCCGACGGGTCAGTCCATGGGACGGCCAGACTCACCTGCTCTGCCTTTGTCATTTGAATGGAACTTCCCGTGGCAGGACGTGTTTTGACTCGAAGAAGGCTCTTCTCAAGTTGTGTCCGAAGTGGGTCAGGTACTATGAGTGGAGTAACACATGGTTTATCTGGCTGAAAAAAGCATATTGGGCAAATTTATGACAAGACTAGGAGGCGTCTGATGTACAATGTACGCTACCACGTGTCTGGTCGAGGGCACGAGGGTAGTTTTGTAAACATAGCTGATACCTGCAAAATGATTTCCTTAGTATAAGCCGAATCGGCATTACAGAGGTCTACCGAGATCACGCTGCTTTTGGAGAGACAGTGTGGGGGCTCTCGCGAACTATCGTGATTTCACGGAGATTAACAATGCTATTGTTGTTGTTGGGCGCGAGAGCCACCCACCCTGCCTTGTCCACAACCAGCGTGATCTCGAGAGACTTCTGCCATGCCGATTCGGCTTGTTGAGCTGTGCACGGGTAACCGCCATCATGGCCATGTTGGATTGTGACGTCATATTTGAGGCTTGCGACAGGTTATCAAAGGTGTGCGATACCACCGATGAAATTCCCTCTCGTTTTCGAACGTTAATGTACAGATCGTCACACCACTGCAAGTGTTCGTTTCAAAAGCTTTTACTCTCAGCTGGAAAATCACAGTTTGACCAATTTGTCAGCAAAAACGAGCGTTTTAGCGGTGATTTCCCCGAATCTGTGATACAGAGAGAAACGGATTTCCGCGCTTTCATACAAACTTTCATGGCCTAAATCATTTCTCATTTCGCTCAAACTTTGCGGGTAGCAGCGTCAGTATGTTTTTAAACGATGCGTAAAGTTTCGTTGAAATGTGCAATCGAGAATCGGCCAGATGAATTAACTACATAACGGATACACCCAAAATCAGGTATGCATGGGACTATTATATAATGGTCCCAGGTTATACACAAGCACAAATCGCATATAAGGCTGCATCGCCACGATATGGCTGACACATAACATGTATTGCATTCGGTGTAGCGTAAGACAGGTGAAAATACATGTCAAAACACTACCGTAAATATCTACATTATATTAATCTAACCTAATTTCAGAACTTACCTGTCAATTCGGTCCGAGTCCAAAACGGGTGAAGTCTGACGCGTGTAGGTCACACGTTTTCTGAGAATCAAGAGAATTTCACAAATGTTGCCTAAAGTGGCAGCAGATAACATTTTTTTCCTGATTAACTTTACCATTTCAGTTTGCCTCAGCAAGGAATGGTTCGGATGTGTCTTGTTTAAGAAACACGAAAGCTGCTTCTTGATAATTCTTTAACTTAATGATTGATCATTTGCATCCAAGAATTTTTGTGTGATATTTACCAAAACGGTCAGTTTATTCAGTAATCATTCATTAATCATCTATGTCCTGAAGAGTAAATAAGAACATGTTGAAGGCATTACATATCAGTTATTCACTGATTTTAGTGTAATAAAGTAGAAGGAAGGTAACTCCAAATAATGAAGTTATTAAGCCGCCAATCTGCATTTCGGTTGCTTAGTTTGAGTCATCATCAGGAAATATGTACATTAAAGTAGAATACTATAAGTTAGCATCTCAAAGATCAGTATTTCCACAGGCCCTTAGTGCTCGTGAAAATATTAATATTCTCGACGAAAACACCCACGCAACACACTGGCATAATGAATTTATCACAGTGAAGACATTTTCGGACGACTTTTGTTTTAATTAATGCACAGCCCGAGTGACCGAGACGAGCATCACGGCTCACACGATGAGAAGAGCATCGCGCAGATCGGGGCATTGACGGCGCAGACAAAAAAAAACAAAAAAAAAAACAATTCCCTTCAGGCGACTTCAACGTCGTCATTTTCGATTCACTCTGCAAGGGTTTGCAATTTAATTGTCTCAAAAAGATGCTACGAAAAACTTTTCTACACGTTGCTGTTTTTAACTGCTGAATCATTAGCACTCTTTCGAAAATAAAGGCAAGAAAAGTTACTGAATCGTACATTGGTGACAAGCGTTGCTATCGACCAGTGCGGGAACCCTTAATTCCGTAGGGATACAGAAAAAATATCCAAAGCGCGGGACTTTATCCCTTGCCTGTTTTGCGAATAAGGTAACCTACTGAAAGCAGAGAGACCAATCAGAGGCCTAGAATTTTCTCTGAATTGTGATAAATTCATAACACTGGGTGATCCGCGATGATATATCAGCCAGAGTTGTCTGAGGTCGGCCTGCTGTGTCACCTCAGACAACGAGAGGATACAACATCGCGGAGCACACACTTTTATCATCTGTTTATCATATACCTTTATTTTTACACATGAAATGCTCAAAAAGCTCATGGTTTCTGCTTAATGTCCTTCTCTAGTGGAGGCTGGCTTTCCACTGCGAGGCGATATGTAGTTCTTCTATAAATGAGAAAAATGTCTTCAGCTCTAATATGATTATGGTGTACAAATTTCTATTTCATTAGTTTCAAAAGGAAACCACTTAAATTAAACCAATACAGTAAACATTCACAAGCTGAAACTATTGTAAGGCAGTTACTTCACGGAACGCTGATCAATCCCTACGCCACGGGAATGCCCTCACGCTGTCGTCACGTGAGAAAGACATGGGCGATGCGAGGAAATTTTCAGCCTGCGGTATAGTTTAAAAACAGATCTTGTTTGAAAGGAACGGCAGAATGATGATGACTGACTGGAAGTTTGGTTCTACAACAGTGATGCAAAGACTACATTTATTGACAATATGTTCCTCATGTGGCCGTGTAACCGCTGATCGTGTTTGGCCCCAAAGACAAGCTGGAAATTTTCAAATCGGACACTGAACGGTGATACCACCATGGTGGAAATGATGAAACTATTGACGACTGCTTCAAATGTTTGAGCCTCGAATATAGCCATATATATATGTGCTCTCTTTTCTGTTTGCATTTTGTGAATGAAAAGGTGATTGACGGTGGATTCATGAAAACGGCAATGTTTGGATTACTGTATTTATGAGCATGTTCCGTGAATGAACATTCATCCCGGTGGCCGTGTGTTTACGTTTGCTTTGAGAAAAAGTTTAAGGATTATCACAAAGAAGGTCATTCATATTTTCACAGAACACTGCAGTGTCACTGTAAACCATATTTGACTGAAGCCCAAAATAAGCCAAAAGGTTGGAAGCTGCGATCAAACTGTGAGCAGTTTTTCTTCGTAAAAATAAATTTAAATAATGCCCCCGTCCCAAGCCTTAGGCCTTGTAGAGTGTGCTTGTCGTTTCTTCGTATGTTACTTCGTATGTTGTGTTGGTCTTTGTAACAAGCATCGTTCTGTTTTACCTATGTACCTATGCTCACAACCAGAACATATTAACTGATACACTATATAGCTTTGAGTTTCAAGTGAGAACTTGTCTTTGTAAGATACAAATGAAGATATGGGTCGAGAGTTGTATATTACCGTAAGTTTCACATTTCCCGTTAGAAAGCGTTGTATTTTGCAGATGGAGGTACGAATTGTGTTTGTCTAGAAACGGCATATTCATAAATAATTTAATGACGCACTTAGGAGACTGTTTGGTCAAATTATATTTCTTTCTAATTAATTTCCTAGCGATAAATACAAAGAAATTATACAAGACCATAAAGTTTTCGATTTTCTCAAGTTCCTCAGTGATTAAATTTATATTGCGGCAGAGTTATTTAGCCCAAGTACTATGGGAAAGAATAAACACAGGTTTAGTGTGCAAAAGTTCAAAACTTTTATACGTACTGAAAAGTCCTGTGATAGCGGATTTCTGTAGATTGAAATGCCTGCAAATATAGGTTTTCAATATTGTTTTGTAATCTACATGTATGATGTAGGTGTTTTCTAGCCTTTTTCTCGTTGTAGTAATCACAGTGAGAAATGCCGCAAAAGTGAGTTTTAGGCAAATTTTGTATTGAGTTTTTAGGAAATAAACTAAGTTTTTGATACACTGGTGAGTTTTCTGATTTGTTCTAATTGAGTTTCTAAAAAGAAATTGTCTAGAAAAAGCCTGATGGTGTACGGTTATCCACATATTTTCACTTCTGTCCATCAACTGTCACAACAGTCAGTCCATTGTCACGACAGTCTCTTTGCAGTTCTCTTGCCCAGTTCTGCCATATTTAGAAACTTAAGCACTGGAGCATAATGTGTTCTCCGCAAGACTTAATCCATTACTGAGGCTTATGAACCTGGGTTGACAAGTGTGTAGGTCATGTTTTTCTTCACGCCCTCATAAACCTTCTGTCTCAGTATATCTGCTTTTCTTTGCGTTTTTGTGCTATGTTACATCTTTGCTCCTTGCTTTGCCGTCTTCATTTGCGATATGTCAGCATTACTAATGAGTGGTTTCAGTTCGCATTTAAATCTCCAATATTATTTTTCCATCTCGGAAGTTACGATTATGTTATGTTCTGTTTCTGTAATTAAGTCACTTATTTAATTACCTGCAGGAAAATGGTAATGGGAGCCATGTGCATGCTATAAAATTCTACGGTATGTACTTAGGGCTTCAGTGGTACCGAAGCCTCCCACCAATACGGTCCCTGTGAGTTCAAGTCCAGCTCATGTTGGCTTCCTCTCCGGCGTGAGTTTCCCCCGGGCTCTCCGTGATTTTCTCCCAGCATAACGCTGGCCGCCGTCGTATAAGTGAAATATTGTTGACTACGGCGTAAAACACCAATCAAATAAATAAACAATTAAATCAATGGTAGCTTAAAAGACAACAGTGGGGATTTGTAGTACCATCAGCAAAACACCCGAATTCTTCTAACTTGAGGAACAAAATAGTAGTACTGTTGAAAGCTAAAAAATACATTTCTTTCCCAGTTTTTCCAGCCTCTCCGACAACCATATACTCCAAGATGACAATGTGGGTTTTCAGTATCTTTGCATGTATTCACGAGAAACTTCCACATCACCATCATAAATGATGCTTGACTACCCATGATAAACCAAAGCTTTATAACTGCTAATTTTTGTATAAACCTGGAGATGAAGATTATTTTTACACTTGTATCAAAGAAGTGATGTCTATTGAACTTTTATGTATTCTCCCGAGGTTAAATTCAACATGAGGATGAAGACGACCGAGAATAGACTGCGTCTGAATCTGTTGTTGGTTGAGTGTGGATGTCGCCGTGTGGAACATCTTTATGTTTTCCTTGTCCTGGACCTTTTGCCACTTTGAGCGAAATGAAAATTTGTTGTATATGTTAGTTATGATTTAGGTAAGCATGTGTCATTTCACTGCCTGTTGTGTTCATAAAGATAGCAAAGCGAATGAGGTTTCCTCATGTCAAGGGCTACAACACATGTGATATCTCTAGTAGATTTTCTTGGAGCAAATCCTAGAAATGTCCTCCAGTAATCTGTTATGTGCACACAGACCATACATAGCTTGTACTGACATCTGATCAAATTGCTGAGGTGGTTTGTTTTCAGAGTGTGATTAAAAAACCAGTGTCAAGAAAGAATGACCAAAATGGAGGGTATGTGTTAGCAGATTTCATCTTTACTACTGTGACAGAAATGGTGGAGGACTCAGACGTATGATTTTCTTGTTCCAGAGGCTACGTGAGCTGAAATCAGAACAGGCAGGAAAAGTGGGTCTTCTAATACGGATTTTGGAAATCCGGTGAAGACTGTATTTGATTTTGACCTCATTCACATTGTATGTAGTATAATTGGCATGAAGCTGGCCGCCGTCGTATACATGAAATATTCTGGAGTACGGCGTAAAACCTCAAACTAATCTAATGCACCTTCGGATAATATCCCGCCTTCGTATAAGTGAAATTTTCTTGAGTAGGGCGTTAAACAATAAGCATTCATTCATTCATTCGGATAATATCCCATCTCCCAGTCAGTGCTATTAAATGTTTGAATTTAGGGCAAACTAAATAACTTAGTTATTTCATAAACTAAACTTATAAAGCCCGCCCATGTCGTTGTCTGATTATTATTTGATCACCTTGGTCAACTTTGACTGAAGAGTATTTCCATTAGTTATGTCTGTCTGTTAAAAAAAATTTCTTCATTCAACCCATGCATGTTTTTGAAATTTTAAGGTAAGTTGTCTTTCCCCCGGGCTGTATCCGGTTTCCTCCCACAATAATGCTGGCCTCCGTGGTTTAAGTGAAATATTCTCGAGTAGGGCGTAAAACAATAAAAAAAATAAAGAAATAAATATAAGTTACCAAAAAACTATGAAGAAACTGACGTTATCAAAGTTATGTCTCTTTAGCAGAGGTGCTGCACTGTGCACTGAACCTGGGATCACATTATGGACCAGCTGGAATGTGGGTTAGAAAATTTATTTTGCCTGGAAATTCTCAGTACAAGTGCAGCGGAGCCGCTTTCCAAGTTAAAAGCTGATCACACTAAACGCTCTAAGTAAAGTGAATATAAAAATGATTTGGAAAAAAGGATATGGTGATTGAATTATTGGAAAATGCGCAGTATTATACACGTGTGTAAACATTTGACGTAATTGTAAATCACACATATATACACAGTATCATATATACTACCTAGATATTCCCTGGTTTCCTCCCACCATAATCTGGCCGCCGTCGTATAATTGAAACATTCTTGACAATACGGAGAAAAACGCCTATCAGATAAACATATAAATGTCTAGATATTCAAATAGGTGGCAGATCCTGGCCTCGTGGGGAAAGGTGTTCAATCGCTAGGACACACGAGGTGCGGGTGGAAGCCGGGCGCTGGACAGCGAAATTGTAGCTTTCCCTGCTCTCGGTTTTTGAGCAGTCTTACACTTCCTAAGGCCACTTGTCTTCCACAAATTATGGGAAATATGGCGTATATATATATATATATATATATATATATATATATATATATATATATATATATATATATATATATATACAGGTACATCAAATGTGGGAAAATTCATCAGCGATTTGCAAAAAGGTCGGAATTGTAGCTGAGTGAAAAATTTCTTTAGTATGCTATTGTAATTATAAACAACAATCCAATTCAAAAATAAATACACGCTAAACCACTTCTTTTGTTTCATGTCTGGTGTCTTCGGCATGATGCTCCAGTGGCGGCACTTTGGCGGCATGGACTCGTCCTGTCATAAGGAGACACGCGATATAAACATTCTGAGGACTCCTCGCCGTCACATGACTCAAAAATTGTTGAGTACGACGTAAAACCGAAGCATGCGTACTGTACACACTTTGTTTATTCAGCGGCATTGTCGTTTGTCGTCACATCTGTGTTCTCACAGGTTTTACCTGTGACCATTTACTCCGAGCAATCCGTTCTCTCAACTTAATAAACTGTACCTCCGCCATGAAGTGTAGTACGCTGTGACACATTTAAACACCAACTAAATAAATCGATAGTGTAGTCGCCTGATTCTCCTGGTATTAACACCTGCCTCCTAGTCAACAACACTAAGCTGTGCAATCTGCTGAACTAAACTGTCCATTTGCTTCATTTACGAATGCCTGCTGTAACACACCTCACCCCTTTAATAATATCTTACATTGCATGGGTGGGCCTCCGTTGTTGAGCTGGTTAGCGGGCTAGCGAAAACGTAATGATCCAGGAGCCTTTCACCAATGCGGTCGCTGTGACTTCAAGTCCAAGTCAAGCTGGCTTCCTGCCTGGCTGCACGTGGGAAGGTCTGTTATGATATTTCCGTTTTGCACCTCAGGTGTGAGTCACTTAAGACTCAGAAAAGCCGCATCTAAAGTCGAGTTGCATAGTCATTAAGATTACCAATGTCATTCGGGTCTGTGCGCTGGGCAGTTTATTTCTCACTTCTGCCATACCTCCACGGTGTATATTGCACCGTGTCTATTGCAATAGGTCGGGCCTATTGCAAACATATTTATACTGCTGCCGACCTGGAACGGCATGCCGAAGACACCAGACTCCAACCCTTACCCAGTCACGGACACTGGGTAGACCAGCACCTGGCCTATTCCACTTTTTGCAGAACACCAAGCGATTGGTGACAGGATCCCGGGCTTACTGTTTTCGAGGCAGAAACTGGATCCACTATCTGACTTCAGCCAGTCCTGCCACGGTGATTACATTCTCTGTTCAAAGTGGGGCCCTCATTACGTGGGAAATGGTCTATTTTATTGCTACCCAGTATACGTACATATATGACTCTTTCAACGCTCTTGGACATTTCCTTGGAACTTTCTCAAACTGTCTTAATGAGAAACCACATTTTCCCGTCTGTACATGTGAGGAAGACGAGTTACAGCAAGACAGTGCTATCAGTAAAACAGGCCGAGCGATTTTGTTCAGCTATGCCTCTAGTCAAACATTGTAACCAGGGTACTCTTTATTGAATGACAAAATTTTTCTCACATACGAAAATATCAGAACATTCAGAGAAAGCAGAGAAAATTTCCGTGAATTCTGTAGAATTCCAACACACTTTTACTAGGCAGACAAATTTCCCAAATACTTGTCTTGTCTCTGATTGCACTACCTTAGGAACATTTCCTGATCTATAGAAGTGAATATATGTTTTCTTCGTGTGGAAATCTTAAGAAACTTCAAACAAAAAAGTTCAGGGAAACGTGTTTTACTCAGTCCAGGTCTGAGATCCTTACCAAACAAACTAGACGGGTGAGGCTTGTAAAATTTTGAGATCAGTTGCCTTTACTCAGCGAAATATGTACGTAACAACCTTCACTGAAAATCTGTATCAAACTGTTCAAAACAGATAGAGAACCGAATGAAATGATTTTAGGAAGCTGCTAGTTCAGCGATCGATGCTAAAATTTTTAGTAAGTGTCTATCTGAAATGCTGTAAATGTACACTGTTCTCGGGGAACATTACCATTGTGTTAACAAACATTTATATATTTAATAAAATATTGTTAGAAGTTTACTCGTGTAGATGTTTTTGTACCCGAGTGTAGTAATAGTGTCCTCAATGAGGTAAGCTATGGCCATTTTATGCAAATTGCTGTAAAACTATCTCTGATTTAAATTACGGTTACTGAGCTGAGCATTGTCCCCACTTTGAATCGCCTAGGCGGTGTTGTGATGCAAATGTCCGTTTCGCGAGTACAATGGGATGAGCACGCATCTTTGCCAGTCTTCCCCAGGTAATATCTGATTTATTGCTCCAAAGCTGTTGTTTACATAGCAGTAAAAATTGCTTGTCCACATACTGCACACGGTCGTGGTCTTAGGATGCTGGGAGATTGTTCTGACCAGAGTCTGATACTACAAACTTTGTTATGCATGAAAGATGATAATATAATGATATGTCATAATGTCATGATGTAAGCTACATGTGAATGCATGTAAATACCTTGCCATACCCACGCGATTTTGTATCCACCTTGTGCCTGTATGATGCTGTAAGCTAATTGCACTTAGGCTAAATACCATTCCATACCCATTACATTATTTCTTGAAGGTTTACTCACCTCTCTTTAATTATTATAAGTTGGCGAAATACTTATGAGCCCTCCGATTCTCTTGTGGTGTACGTTTACATATAGTTTTACCAGATTTCCTCAACATAATAAACGATTTATCTATTTATACAATGCTAACCGCAACAAGTAAAGGTAAAACCCATTACAGCACCTTTTTAGTTGCCTTACAGGAAAACTCTCTCTTCGTTCATAGAATCTTTATTGATATTAAAATATGAAATGTGCCAGACTTTCAAGCGTTATGATGCAGTGTTCACCATACGAGAGAGATGTTTTGATATGTTCCACTGCAAAACAGTTGACCACGTGAATATACTACAAACAATGTTTCTCCCGTGCTCTTCGGCGCCACATATTCAGTAACGTTGTAATATATTCCCACACATATTTACTTGAATGCTGTTCACTCAGTTGCAATCAATTATGCAAACCAACAGTGTGCATTTGCGTACGTTTGTTAAGTTTGCTTTACTTATAAATTGGGTCCTCCAGCAACCTGCGGATGGTAGTTGGTTTACCCCGTTCAGTTAAGTAAATAAACCTTACGGAGGACTATATTTGCCTTAATACACGCTAACTCATTGATTTACTTAATTCGTTGCCGTTGCTTGGCACCTCTTTAAGTCACTGTTACTTAATCCGTTTGGTAGTGATCTTCCACCGTGTGTAACTGGTAATATCGCACTGTAAAACCTTCAGTTTATCCCATGTTCTCGAAAAACCTTGTTGTCAAAAACAAAGGCCCAATCAGAACGAATAGTTATAACATTTTCTCAACCATTATCAAATTTGTATATCTGATGAAATTGTTCTGACCAAAAGAATTTCCTAGCGGTGGGTTTCCCCCGGGCACTGACACCAATCAAACAATAACTAATTAAAATAAAATTTTAATATAAAAGACTGACAGAAAGGAGACAGAAAATAGGACTAATAATGCCCAGTTTACATTCCGACAGAATTTCTAGCCAAACCACTAGGTAATAAATCACGCCTGGAGGCTGGAAGTTGTGGCCAGAAAAGTGTGAAAGAATAGCGGAGAAAAATAAAATTTTTACTTTGTTTTCACTTAGTGAAAATCTATGTCATTCCTTAACATTCATAGCTTTTTCAAAATTTCTTAGAACGCAAAGTTTAAATTTAAATATCCCCAGCCAGAGAATTTATTTTAGCTCCCAACTTTCCCATATAAACTTGTACTGGTACATGACTTTGTGCGTCCTCTTTAAAAGCTCTTGTACAATACAATAGCGGACATCGGGTTGCTGTACGCCAGGGTACATGTTATGTGTAGCAAACTGGATGTGTTTCAGATTACTAATTACATCAGAGTAGACGATCGATTCTAAGACGTCATATTCACATCCTTCACAATTTATGTGGAATAAATCTATTGGCTGATTAAGAAGACCTAAGTCCCTCATGACGTCACTAGTCCGCCTGATTTTCACGAGCTCTCCAGTAGTGACGTTTTTGCCCGTGTAAATGGAAGAGGCATCCCCATCTTCACCTTTGATCTCCATCTTCAGCTCTTGCTCCTTTTTGCTGAGCCCCACGTTAACCACCTTTACTTTAGGATTCGCCTTGAATATCTCCTTTAACCGTGCGACATACGTTGGCAGAGGTTCGAAAATGAACAGTGTGGGGTTGTAAAGTTGCACAAATGCTTTGGCGTCAGTTCCCACATTCCCGCCGACGTCCAAGACTATACTGTCGGGTGTTAAGTAAGAATGGTTAGTATGGCGAATGTATTGTGTTTTACCGACCCAAAACAAGTCATTTGACGTTTTTCTGCTGGCCGTGCTTGTCTCCATACACAACACCACATTCGCCTTCTCGGCTGGTGACAGAATATAGTTTGGAGGCAGACATTCAACAGGTTCAACCGGTTGTCCCACGTGGCGTCTAAGCGAACCGGGAAGGTTTCCCAGTAAAGAAACAGGTTGCCGGGAAGAGAGCTTCAAACGCATTATTAGTGTGACTATTACAACGGCAACAACAACGACGCCCGTCACCTTAGCAACGTAGGTTATGAACGTTGTCCTCATGGTTTAAGCTACGGTATATTTAGTCACGTGGGATTTACCGAACTGATATGTGCAAGGCTGATAGTTAGATCATTCAGCCGAAAAGCTCTATATGAGTAACTGTTCAATGAAATGTAGTCTTTGTTGGGAATCCAATCCAACAACACCAGGCCTGTTTTTGAAATCGTTTGATTAATTTTGTCTTTAAAGTGGAGTTTTGCCAACTCTTTGAAACCTCAAAAAGCGCCTCAAGAAATAAAATCCTCCCTTTGACGGTACTGTCAAAATTCACAGGAACAAGAAATGAAATCCTCCCTTTGATGGTACTGTCACAATTCTATGGAACAGGAAACAAAATCTTCCCCTTGATGGTACTGTCGAAATTCCCAGGAACAGGAAATAAAATCCTCCCTTTGACGGTACTGTCACAACTCTCAGGAACAGGAAATAAAATCCTCCCTTTGATGGTATGTAACAATTCTCAGGAACAGGAAATAAAATCCTCCATTTGGTGGTACTGTCACAATTCTCTGGAACAGGAAACAAAATCTTCCGTTGATGGTAATGTCGAAATTCCAAGGAACAGGAAATAAAATCCTCCCCTTTATGTTACTGTAAATATTCTCAAAAACAGAAAATAAAAGGATGGTACTGTTACTAGTCTCAGGAACAGGAAATAAAATCCTCCCTTTGATGGTATGTAGCAATTCTCAGGAACAGGAAATAAAATCCTCCCTTTGATGGTACTATAACAATTCTCAGGAACGGGAAATAAAATCTTCCCTTTAATAGATAGTACTATCACTATTTTCAGAAAGAGGAAATAAATCCTCTCTTCGATGGCACTGTCACAATTCTCGGGAACGTGAAATAAAATCCGTCCTTTAGTGGTACCATCACTATTCTCAGAAACAGGAAATAAAATTCTCCCCATGACTGCACTGTCACAAATATCAGAAACAGGAGATAAAATCCCCCCTTGATGATACTGTAACAATTGTCAGGAACAGGAAATTATATTTCTCGATTAATTGTAATGTAAAACATTTTCAAAAGCACAAATTGGATTCTTTCCTTTGCAAGAAAACGAAATCTGCCAGTTTGCTGTGATCTTTTGTCATCACGCTTTGGAACAGTAGTTCTGAAAAATATATAGATACAATTCACATAACTTAGTATCTACATGTTACTTTATGTTTGTACTATTTAGAACTTCAGCTGTTTGTTCTCGTGGATCAGTCTGTGACTGGGGAAAACCGAGCAGAGTGCGAAGGTTACGTCCCACTTTTTATCATAATTTGGTAAACTTCTAGGTACATGTGTTGTCGTTTTATTTTCCCCAACACATGTTCACTTTCAGTAATTCTCCGCTGTCTGCCACCAGATATTTTTCTGGGCTAAGAGGAGACGCCCTTGTCAGAAGTTGCGTCATCATAATAGACAATATCATAGACAGTAGATAATAAATTACTACAGCCGAAAGTCACGAGACTGATTTCTATTCTGACAAGTTCCCGGGAATGTATCAGACAGCTGATGTAGAAAAGACATAGAGGGTTGGTTGTTGGCTTTAAATATTTGGCCACCACTCCTTACCTGATACACAGGTGGAGGCTTGGTTGTTGACCTTATGTGTTTGGTCACCACTATTCACCTACATTTGGTCACTTGTCCTCACCTAAAACACAGGCGGAGGCTTAGTAGTTGACCTTATATAGTTGGTCATCAACCCTTAGTTGTTTTACCTGTGCAGGGCAATGATCACAGTTGTATAAACATCAGGTGAATATTTCAAAGAATGGACACCTGTTCTGTTATACCTGACATAAATGACTCCTCTTCACCTGACAACAAGCCATGTTTTATGAACGTCCTTGCAGTTACACCTTTGCCTTGCACTGTTCAACAAATGGCAGACTGAAATTAAATGAAATATTACTATTTATGAAACTCCAGACCCCAGTTAGTAATAAGCGCAGGCATCGCTTGGAAATCTTGCCCGCCTTGGATCGGGGCCATGGAGTCTGTGAAAGCTACAGGTATTGCTTGGAGACTTTACTCACCTTAGCTCGGAGCCGTGGAGTTCGTGAAACCTGCAAATCATTGCTTGGAAACCTTACTCACTTTAGCTGCGAGCCGATCCATGTTGCTTGAACCTGGGCGGTCTGTTCTGCTTTGGCGTTGAGGTGATGTTAATGTTAGCCCATTTATATACGGAGCACTCCGTCATATCCTCCCTTGGTTGAGCGCAATAATGTTAACAATGCACGACGCTTTCAATCTGAAACAACAGCTTGAACCATCCTTGTTCAATAACGCACCGCCCGTCACACCTGCAGTGATGTTAAGATTATCGCATGTGGCTGAACTGCTTGAACTCTCCTTCTTCTATAAGATACCACACGGCGTTTGTGAAACCCGTGCTAATGTTATATATGCATATTACACACATCACGGCTTGCTGACCTCGTGGCTTAATCGGTAATCGCATATCATTAATAGTTTTTAGTGAATACCTCCATACGGCGCTTTGTTGTCTTCCTCTGCCGCAGCAGCTGTAACACGCTGACGGCTGAGGAAGCCTTTAATACACCGCGCGCGTTCAGCCATAAATCATTCATTTATTCAAATGCACCGTGAGCTGGACTTCAACGCAGAGCTACCGCATTGGTGAGAGCCTTTTGAGTCGCTAGCGCGCTAACGGGTCGACCTCGATGTCATTCCATCTCCACAAAAAATACTCATTTTGGAAAGTGACAGTATATTATGGAGAAATGTTACACTTTTGCCAAGCTAAAATCGACCATAGAACCACCATGGATAAATTCGTTCTATATATCATAAAGTCCTCCTTTTTGTATCTTGGTTTAGAATCCAGGTGGCTACAACTGCTTTGCTGTTTGTACCAATAAAACTACTGCATCACGAGTCAGCAAGCTATTGATGCAAGTTCGCACAACTTTCAGGCGTCACAGCAGCGATGGATATAAAATTCTACAAATTGCGGCCATAATAACCTTGTATCAGGTGTCTATTGCTTTTTCTCACACAAAAGAAACGAAGGCATCAAAATTCTGCAATTTAAAGCTTTCATTATTGTCATAATTTCAAAGTGTAAAGCGTCACCCAGCTTGACAAAATCCATAATATTTTTGAAGCGTAGCGTAGTCGAATCTCCAGATTTATTTATTTATTTGTTTATTCAATTATTTTATTTATTTATTTTGAGTATATTTTAGATTAGTCCCCTGGTTTCTTTTATTTGGCAAAAAGAAAATTGCGAAAAGGTTTGTCTGTACAAGAGATCGCCTCTTTAATGATGTATGTCTCAGCATCGAGGGAACCAAATCATCTCAGCGGTGCAGATACAATTTCCAGTAACGCGGAAACTAAATTTCTTTTTTGTGGTATTCTCCTATTAAAGAGAAACGAAAAAAGAAAATCGTTGAGTTGATGTTACAGTAAGTATTGTCAGGAACAATAAAACGGAATTGTTTGTTTGATGTTAGCGTCACCATTCTCTGGAACAAGAAATGAACTGTTCCTTTTGGTGGTACTGTCACAATTCTTACGTACACGAAGTGAACTCTTCTCTTTGCAGGAAAAGGAAATCTCCATAATCGCCCTGATCTTTCCTTTTCACAGATTAGATACAGTAGTTCTGAAAGATGATGTTTTTAAATCACTTGCGTTAATGTCCGCGTGTCGCTTTATTTAGTTGCAATTGCAAATTTAATTGCAAAGTTGCAAATTTGCAAAGACTTAACTGAATGTATTATTGTTTTTCGGCATCACTTGATCACTTCAATGGTTCTCATGTCGGTAGATATCTGTTGTCAGAGGCCAGAGGTTAGTACAGCACAAAGCTGAGTGAGTTTGTAGATAAGAGGCTGGTCACAAACTGTGTCATTTTGAAAGATTACGGTTCTACAAAAAAATAAAACAACAGGTGAAAGAGAGATTAATTTCTGTTCTGGTTCTAATTTCCTGGAGACAAATCAAACAGTTGACCTAACAGACTGGCGGAGGCTTTGTAGCTGACCGTATTTATTTATCCATTCTTCCGCAGGTGTGTTTACGTATAGGCGGCACTGTTCACAGGTGTATAAAAGTGAGGTGGGCGAATGTTAACACTGTTACATCGGCCATTGTAAATATATACGTCTCTTCTCAAGCTTTGTTTCTTGATAACCGAGAGGGAGCAGTCATTTATCGGTGAAACCAAATAAATCATTTACTGATATCGATAAATGAATTATCGTGTCTTGCATTATTACCAGCTATCACGTGTGCTGGTAGGTGGTACTACAGCTAATGATTTCTGGGTGAAAGGAAAAATCTCATATAGGACGAAATCCGGTAAAATAGACTGGACTATCTCGATAACGCAGTGAAGGAGAACAGGCTTTCTTGGAGATTGCCTTTAATTTTTCCCGTTATTTGGTGCGTCACAGCGTGCATGAATTTCATCACACTGTTTGTGCCTATAAATCGCTCAGTAGTCTCTCTTGGAATAGGCAAGAAGGAGTGCGAGGTTTCTGTGCACTTTTAATGGGCTTACAGTGTAGTAGTGTTCTTCCCCTGCCGATATGCTGATGGACAGTGAGCTAGAGAATAAAAGATAACCAACCCAGGCGTCTAATTGTTGTCTTCTTTTTGGATGCTATTTTACAATAACTTACTTTTCCCTGATCTGCAGAATTAAATACGTGTTTCATGGACGTTTCCTGCAAATGCAAAACATTCTTTTTATACACCCACGTAAACCCACGTGCAGGACCTACGACTACATGTACAAGACGATCCATATCCAAAGGGTTAGCGTTCTAGATGAGCCCACTGACTCAGGAGCCTCTCACCAATGCAGCACTGACTCAGGAGCCTCTCACCAATGCAGCTTTAGCAATAACGGAGTGGGAGTTTTGAGTAGGCCTAAGCACCTATACACTGGACTATGTTCCTATCCCCTGTCTAGCTTGAACCTGCATTTCACTGAAACCTAACTCAATCTGACAATTTTTTTTTTTAAATTTGGATCAAAGTGAAAACACTGTGTTTTCAGGATTTCTGGTCGCCTGTGTGTATGCAAACTTCCATGTAACGGTACTCCATTTACCTGCTAACACCTTAGCGCTAGTGGCAACTTGAATATGAAACCTGCCAACACAATGACACGGTTACTCATCACATTATTACATAAATATTATTTAAGTAACAATTTTGGCGTCAAATCGTACATTTAACACATTACATGGTTTGTGCCTATATAGCACTCAGTCGTCAGTCATTGATTGAGACGTTTCTATGCATTATTAATAGATTTTACAATGTACTGTTGTTCTCGTCTCAGCATGCTGACGGGCAGAGAGCTACAATTTAAATATAATCAACTAAGGCGTGTAGCTTAGCGATATATCGAAAACAAGCTGTATGTATGGGCCTATTATTCCGATAGAAAGGCCTCTTTTTCGATAAACCTATGTCTTGTTTTCCCTTTCAAGGTATAAAGTGATCCACAATCACTCAAGCCACCTTGCAAAGTGTGCGCCGCGCGGAGTATCCCTTTCCCATCAGAAATCGTTTCTCGCTCATAACATAGTTCTTCTTATCTATTTGCAAACATTTATTTATTTATTTATTTTTTATTTGTTTGGTGTCTCACTCCTTACTGATGAATATGTCACTCATACGACAGCGCCCGCCATTATGGCGGAAATAAACCGTTGTCAGTTATTTCGGTTGTGCAGTCAGCGTTAATGCAGAAACGCCCTCAGCAGTGCGCAGTCATTAGAAAGTTGACTTCGACACTTGTACCCCTGTAAGCACCCGTACCCTACGGCTAGCTAGACATGCTGCTGCATGGGCCAGCTATATGTGGGCAGAGTTTATAAATCTGCTCCCATATCTGTGTTACGTCTGAGTTGTCTCCCCCTGTGTAACGTTATGTAAGGTTAAATTGCCCAATCCATTAGGAGGCCTTTTCTGACCTCAAGGTTAGCATGTTATGGGGATTGACGCCATCATTGTTAATGTTCCGATGCGGGCGAGTGTTCGACCAACCTTGTTGATAAATGATTTATATGCGGTTTTGGTACCTAGCTTTTATGTTTCCTGTATTCTTAAGGCACATGAACATGCTATGTATCCTTAGTTGTTATGAGCATTTAAGTCATAATCTGTGGCATTTGTTTACTGATGATTCAGGCATCTGTTAAAAAGGTAAAGTTTAAGTAATTCTGAATTCATGTTATTTCATCTCGAATCGCATGACCTTGCTTAGGGAAAATCACATAACTGTCACGCTGAAATTGGTGGTAATGTCCGTTCATACCATGGGATGGTTGGTCGCTTAATTCAACTTATTCATAATTGTTTTGTTAGTTACGGTTTTAGAGTTATTACGAAAACAAGACTGCTAGACACAGAGCTTTTCATCATTTACAGTGATGCGGAATGCTGGTTATTTGTGTGGAGTGCTCACCTGGGTGTCTACAGATGTTTACTGGTTGAATAGCATGCCGGAAGAGACACATAGGTGTGACTGTCGTTTCGATTGCTTTGGTAAGCCGACTGTGTAATGTTTCATGTTGTACTTGGGTAACTTATTTGCCAGTACAGTCTAATGATGAATGTAATTCAGATAGCTACGGTGATAAACAGTGTCACACATAGGTATTTACCATCAGTGGTAACAGTAGAGGCTATACGTTATTGGGAACGTTTGATTTCATTTAGTGATATCAAAGATATCTGCAGATTATTTAGTGTCAGTATAAGATTTATTTAACCTGATGTTTATATTGAGCTGTAGTAAGGCCTTGTTTTATATGATGTCAGAGGTAATGCAGGTGTATTTGTTGTTTCAGGGATACAGCTACCCTGTTCTGTGCCCTTTTTCGTCCCTTTGTCTCATTTGATATACAACTCTGAAACTGTGAATATCTCTGAAGAACATTCAGCCTACATTCAATCCATTAAAGAATTTAAAGTAGCATCTTGGACATTAGTGTTGTGGATTTATTTCCCATGGGCCACATATATCCCTACCCTACCCTGACTGCTGTACAAGAAGTTCGGGTGAAGACCGACGTCATTACTTGTTCATCTTGTATGTCAGTGACCGCTTACTTTATGACATCACGTTCAAAGTATCGGTAAAGCAGTATCCAAGCTCTAAACGAGATTCATTAATAAAATCAGCATCCTCATTTTTATATAAAAAATACTAATTACTAAAACACTTTCTGATATTAAGGCCTTTCATTCTTTGTCGTGATGCCATGACACTTCGTATGTGAGGCTACCTGGGGTTCTAAAAAAACATAAAAAGGTGTCAAAAGAAGTGTATATACATGTGTGCAATAAGAATAAGCTATAAAATTTTCCCAGTGATCCGGAAATTTGTATACCTGAGGAAGTGGAATGGTCTGCAGATTTCTAGGCTGTCACTGGATGAACAGACTTGGCAGTGGACGATATCAGACCAATAAAAGCTTCATCAGTCTGACATATGGGTGAAAGATAGGACTTACAATGTCAGGTTTACGTTTAGGCAGACTTTCTAGTCACACCACTAGCTAGCAAGTCCAATCAGGCCACTGTTTGCTGAGACGGAAGCATTAAACTTAAATATTCTCAGCGTTACAGTTTATTTCAGCTCCCAACTCTCTCGGTTAAACTTGAATTGGTACATGATTTTGTGCGTCCTCTTCAAGATCTCATTTACAATACAATACCGTGGCTCCGGTCGATACACTCCTGGGTACATGTTACGTGTAGCAAACTGGATGTTTCAAATTACCAATGATATCAGAGTAGACGATCGATTCCAGGACGTGATATCCATAGCCTTCACAGTTTATGTGCAATAAATCTATTTTCTAATTAAGAAGACCTAAGTCCCGCATGACGTCACTGGTCCGCCTGATTTTCACGAGCTCTCCGGTAGTGATACTTTGGCCCGTGTGAATGGAAGAGGCATCCCCATCATGGCCTTTAATCTCTATTCTCAGGTCCTGGTCTTTTTTGCCGAGCCCCAATCCGATTATCTATTCTTTACTTTAGGATTTGCCTTGAATAGCTCATTTAACCGTTCGAAAATGCACATGTTCACGTTGTAACGTTCGATAAAGACTGTGGCGTCAGTTCCCACATTCCCGCCGAAGTCCAAGACTAGACTCTGGGATGTTAAGTAAGACTGGTTAGTATGGCGAATGTACTGCGTATCGCCGGCACAAAACAAGTCATGTGTTGCTTTTCTATCGTATCGACTTGCCTTCATGCACAGCTCGGCCTTCGCCTTCTCGTCTGGCGAGAGAGTATAGTATGTTGACAGATATTCAGCAGGTTCCAGCGGTTGTATCAGGTACCCTTTCGGTGGATCGAAAAAGTTTTCCAAAAAGAAGACAGGCTGCAAAGAAGGAAAATGTAAAAGCATAACGAGTGTTACTATTACAACAGCAACAACAACGTAAAACGTATGACTGGGACAGTATCCTCATGGTAAATGTATGTATTTTGACATGGAATTAATTTACTGAATAAATGTATTCTCTGTCAACAGTTCAAAGGCTCAGTATGGAATACAGTCGTCGTTGAACATTCAATAAAAAAAAAGCACAAGGGCCCGACAAAGAAATCGTCTCATTAATATTCAAACGAAAATGAATCCGCCAAACGATCAGTGCTTTGTATGTGCAAAAAGCGCCTCTTTGATGATGTTGGATAAATTGTGAGAAAAGTGCAAACAAAATCGATCTTTTGATGGCACAATCAGTATTACCAGGATCAAGTCAACGAAATCGTTTATTTAAAGGTATAGTCATTATTCTAAGGAACGGAAGTCGAATCCTTCCCATTTACGGTCTAGTCAAATTTCTTATGAATACGAAATCGAATCTTTCTTTTGATTGGGGTGTTAAAAATCTCAGGATCAAGAAATGAAAATCTTGCCGTTGATGGCACGGTCTCATTTTTTCCGGATACAGACATGAAATCTCCCTTTTCATGATACTGCCACAATTCTCAGGAAATTGAAATGGAACCATCCTGTTAGTGGCTCTGACAGACTGTTCGGGATCAGGAAATGAAAGCTTCTCTTTGATGGTGCGTTCAAAATTCCGATTAACAAGAAATGAATTCGACCCTTTGAGAGAAAACGCAATTTTCCTGCTTGTGTTGGTGTTTCCTTCTCTCAGTTTAACCCAGTAGTTCTGATCTCCCTTCTTTCCGTTGAAGCCAATAGTTCTTTCCTTCACTCACTTTAAGCCAGTAGTTCATATCTTTCCCTTCTCTCATTTTAGGTCAGTAGCTCTGAAAAAGATATTTACAGTCCAGTTCAGTTCAGTTTTAACTGGAGAAAACCGGCCAGGATGCATAATGAACCAATAGTTCACATTAAAAGCGGGTAAAGCTCTAACAAGATTATTACGACCGGTTTCTTTCACTGTTTCGCATATCAACAGAGGTATATTATCTGTCATCTACTGCCAGCCAAAGGTAGACACATGGGCAAATCTCCATATGTTTGTAGACGAAAACAAAATCATGTCACTTATAAAGACACCAGTTCTTAAATAAACTAAAGTGTAACCAGATAATGTGCCAGATTCATTCCCAATTTCGCGTCTACCAATCAGCTGATCTAAATCAGACAAGCAGAGGTAGTAGTGGATCTGTGATGTGTTTATTTCGTCACGCTTCGATGCTTCGTAGTTGACCTCAAAGATTTGGTCACGACTGGATAATCTGACCTAGAGGTAGAAGGCCGGAAGTTGACCTATATTTGGCCACCTGTTCTCGACTAACACACAGATGGAGGCTTGGTGGTTGGCCTTATATATTTGGACACCTGTGCTCATCTAACGAACTCATGAAGGCATGGTAGCTGACTTTATACATTTGGTCACCTGTCCCCAGCTAACATTGAGGTGGAGGACTGGTCGTTGACCTTAAATATTTGGCACCTGTCCTCACCTAACACACGGGTGAAGACTTGGTAATTGATCTGATTTTATTTTATCACCTGTCCTCAGCTAACATTGAGGTGGAGGACTGGTCGTTGACTTTATATATTTTTGGTCACTTGTCCTTACCTCACACACAGGTGAAAGCTTGGTAATTGACCTTATTTTTTGTGACTTGTCCTTACCTAGAACACAGGTGATGGCTTGGTAGTTGACCTTATTGTTTTGATCATCAGTTCTAGGATAGCTTGCATATACGCGACATCGTCCATAGGTGTGTAAACGTGAGGCGGATGCCATTTCACTCTACAAGAAGCCATCATTTATCAGCGCCCAGTTACGCCTAGTTTTTGCTGCTTACGGCTCGGTCAGTGGTTGATGCAGGTCACAAAAGCGGTCTGCCCAATGGTCGGCCTACAGGTTACATATGCGCAGTTGGAGTAATTGGAACCAAGATATGGCTCCAAATTGAAGAGTGCTGGAGCACTATACATTTCTATACTGTAATTTACACCTTGTTAAAATTTATCACAATTTTGTATTCTTTGGATAGAACTCAAACCCTTTTAGTAGGGTTACTACACTCCGCCCGCTCTCGGATAACCAAGGTGACAAAATGCTATTACGTCACTTCCAGGGAGCAGAGCTAAAAAATGGCTGACATGCTAGGTTTAGTTTTTGATATGATACACAGTCCAAGTCCAAGCTGTGTGTTCTGGTATAGCTTGCCACCACGCTAAAGTTAGGGGATATATATTTTTGACGTTGAAGTTGACAAATTTACTACATAAATAGTAAAGAAAATCAATGCGCTCGTGTAACCTATAGGAAACAGGCGCAATTTTGCCTTATCACCTTTATTATATTCAGACCAAGTTGTAAGTGTGTGAAAATAATTTTAGACTGTTTTCGTTAATATTTATCCCAACAATTAACACCACCACCCCACCCCACCCTTGAATTCCCCCGCCCTCCCTCCCGCCTTTTCAAGTACAGATTCCATTAGAAACTTAGCAGGCTTGAATCTTTAACTTTCTTTGGCACAGGTAATTCTAAGATTAAATCTATCTGACCAGAACTGTTTTCGTGTTCATGTGAAATGACAGAAAATAGTTATTTTTATCCCTCTTTCCCACAAGGCTTACATGTGAGACTCACTTTGAGAAAATTATGTATTGTCAATTGTCCACATGCAACAAAACCTTAAATTTTCTGATAGCATGTTTAAAATATATCTAAAAATTGAGCTGTCTATCATGTGTGATACAATTTGGTTGAAGGTACTATCTTGGTATAAAAATTAAAAAAATTGTCAAGTTTTGAAACATTTAGTGAGTGGCAGCACAAGGGATAGCAGTTGTCACATAACTCCAGTCACACTCCAGTTGCGACGATATATCGGGGAGTAAGGATGTCAAGTACTGTCACCCTTATGTCTTGTCAAGCTGTCACCACGTACTGTCCCTAATGTCTTCTCAAGCTGTCACCAGATACTGTCACTGTAATGTCTTCTCAAGCTGTCAGCAGGTACTGTCACTAATGTCTTGTCAGGCCGTCATCAGGTACTCTCAGTGTAATGTCTTGTCAAGCTGTCACCAGGTACTGTCACTTTAATGTCTTCTCAAGCTGTCAGCGGGTACTGTCACTAATGTCTTGTCAGGCCGTCATCAGGTACTCTCAGTGTAAAGTCTTGTCATGCTGTTACTATATACTGTAAATATAATGTCAGGCTGTCACCCGGTATTGTCACTAATGTCTAGTCAAGCTGTTACCACATACTGTCACTGTAATGTCTTGTCAAGCTGTCACCATATACGGTCACTCTAATGTCTTGTCAAGCTGTCACCATATAATATCAGTCTAATGTCTCGTCAACCTGTCACCAGGCACTGTCACTAATGTCTCGTCACGCTGCCATCCGGCACTGTCACCAATGTCTCGTCAAGCTGTCACCAGGTATTGTTACTAATGTCTTGTCAAACTGTCACCAGGCATTGTCATTAATGTATCGGCCGGCTGTCACCATATACTGTCACTCTAATGTCTTGTCAAGATGTCACCAGATAGTGTCAGAAATGTCTTGCCAAGCTGTCACCAGGTACTGTCACTAATATTGTGTCAAGCTGTCACCAGGTACGGTCACTAATGTCTTGTCAATCTATCACCAAGTACTGTCACTAATGTCATGTCACCCTGTCACCAGGCACTATTACTAATTTCTTGTCAAGCTGTGAGCATGTACTGTCACTAACATCTTGTCAGTCTGTCACCAAATACTGTCACTAATGTCTTGTCAAGATGTCACCATATATGGTCACTCTAATGTCTTGTCAAGCTGTCACCATATATGGTCACTCTAATGTCTTGTCAAGCTGTCACCATATATTAATGTCTTGTCAAGTTGTCTACAGATAGTGAAACTAATGTTTTGTCAAGCTGTCACCATATACTTTCACTGTAATGTCTCGTCAAGCTGTCACCAGGCACTGTCAGTAATGTCTTGTCAAGCTGTCACCAGGCATTGTCACTAAATTTCTTGTCAAGCTCTCACCATATATTAATGTCTTGTCAAGTTGTCTACAGATACTGTAACTAATGTCTTGTCAAGTTGTCACCATAGAATGTCAGTCTAATGTCTCGTCAACCTGCTACCAGGCACTGTCACTAATATCTTGTCACGCTGCCATCCTGCACAGTCACCAATGTCTCCTCAAGCTGTCACCAGGTACTGTTACTAATGTATTGTCAAACTGTCACCAGGCATTGTCACTAATGTATCGGCCGGCTGTCACCATATACTGTCACTCTAATGTCTTGTCAAGCTGTCACCAGGCACTGTCAGTAATGTCTTGTCAAGTTGTCACCAGGCATTGTCACTAATGTCTTGTCAAGATGTCATCAGGTAGTGTCAGTATTGTCTTGTCAAGCTGTCACCAGGTACGGTCACTAATATTGTGTCAAACTGTCACCAGACACTGTCACTAATGTCTTGTCAAGTTGTCACCAGATACGGTCACTAATATCTTGTCAATCTGTCACCAAGTACTGTCACTAATATCGTGTCAAGCTGTCACCAGATACTGTTACTAATGTCTTGTCAGATGGTCAGCAGGTAGTGTCAGTAATGTCTAGTCAAGCTGTCAGCACGCACCGTCACTAACATCGGATCAAGCTGTCACCAGATACTGTCACTAACGTCTTGTCAAGCAGTCATCAGATATTGTTGATTATGTCTAGTCAAGTTGTCACCAGGCACTGTCACTAATATTTTGTCAAGCTATCACCCGATACTGTCACTAATGTCTTGACAAGCTGTCACCAAGTACTGTCACTAATGTCTTATCGAGCTGTCACCAGGCACTGTCACTAATGTCTTGTCAAGATGTCACCAGACACTGTCACTAATGTTTTGTCAAGATGTCACCAGACACTGTCACTAATGTCTTGTCAAGTGGTAACCAGGTAGTGTCAGTAATGTCTTGTCAAGGTGCCAGCAGGCACTGTCACTAACATCGTGCCAAGCTGTCACCAGATACTGCCACTAATGTCTTGTCACGTTGTCACCCAGTACTGTCACTAATGTCTTGTCAAGCTATCACCATATACTGTTACTAATGTGTTGTCAAAGACTAAATCATTAGTCCCTTGAATGTACTACAGAAAATCACCTCTTTGATGTTATGGGCTCTATTTTGGAAAACGAGGAAATAACATCGTTCTTTTGGTGATACTGGCACACAGCGTTCAAGGTCCAGAAATGAAATCTTCCCTTTGACGATATTGTAAAACAATTCTCAGGAACTGGAAATGAAAGTGTCACGGTGTACCCTTTTGGTCTTGCAGTTACAGCTAAGAGATGACCTAACGTTTAAATTAGCACCCATGTTATACCACACAGAACGTCCAAAGAAATTCAGATTTTCACCCCGTCTGTCGGTTCGTCACGAAAGTTCTTGTAGACTGTTTAAACGTTTCGTTTTGTTGATTGGAACCATGCACAAAAAATATACAAAAACCCAAATGGCCCATGTTGCTTATAGTATGTACGATGTACAATCGATAAATCCAACTGTTTTCAATTCGACAGGAGTTTTTCTTAATTTAGCCAATGTATATGGATAAATAACTACTTTTTACGACTAAAAAGCAGTTTTATATGTCAGTATAGAACTTCATTCATATACAATATATAGGTGAGGCGTTAAGCCATAATCATTCACTCATTCACACGAATGATCGATCTAATATCTATAGCTCAAATATTTTCGTGTTAACGTCACACCCCTAAATAAATTGATAAATAAATCAACTCGTAGATGCTTCACTAATTTGATTAGGTCGTAATTTTTGTATTTCACGTTTTGTTTTTATCGAAGTAATCAGTGAAAAAAAACAAACGCATTGCATGTATAGAGTAAATCCAGAGCAACGATTAACTGTTAAATATTTCCATATTTATTTAAAAAAAAAAGAATATCAACATAGCACTGGATATAACGTCAAATGTTCCCTTTGTAGTAAATAGACCCCTGTGTGCATATGTACATAAAATACATATATATGCTTCTAGCTTAATAAATGTTTCACTCATCACATGCATGCTACCCTATATAGGACGCCAAAGAGCCAGTAGAATAGACAATATGGACATTTAGAAGAAAACGAACCAGGGGCCTGTGAGTGTGTATATGCGTGTATACATGTCTGCAGTAATATAGCATGTTATTAATTATGCACTACTTTCCTAAAAGTGTGGGCTAAAACTGCACGGATGGTCAGAGTTATAGCACTGTATAAATGTACAGGACCACAAGTTATTATTATGATAAGCGAAGTAAAGCCTACTAAATATATACCTGTGGCTATGTGGCCGCAGCATCGGTATATATAGCTTATAATTAACTTGTTCGAAGAAATGGGTTATTTCACTTGTTTGTCGTAGAGAGTATATGACAAGCGTCTATGCAAGCTTCATTAACCCTGAGTTACCTCAACGACACATGCTAAATCTATGAACAACCTCCCAACGGCTTTGTTTATATCGAATTTTCCGTTGTCAGGGATAGTCATGAACCAGTGCCGTCGGCGTGCTCAAAGACATAAACTGACTTACATATATCTTCGGATTTTACTAGTATTCGTTTTCTTCGTCTTTTTCTTTCTTCCTCTCTTTTGTTTCTTCCTTTCCTTGTTTCTTCTTTTTTTTTTTTTTCACCCGAAGGTGGGATTTTTCTCACCTGGTGACCCTCTCAGCCTGGGGTCACCCCTCTGTAAATAGGCCAATAGGTTAGAGCCGGCAGGGGAAATCAATGCGCACGTGACCTATAATTGTGCCCTGTGGAATATGTATCTATTTATAGCCTTAACGCTTGACTCGCTTGCACAAATCCAGATACAGGGTATTATGTGAAATGAATTAATTCTTATCGTGTCATGGTTTGGCGAGATTTGCCCTTGTCCTTGTTTTGCGCGTCTCGACGAGAGCGGCCACCGTTCGCGCGCCATTTGCATTTAGTTGTGTTGTGAACAGCTGTTACCAGCGCTCACTATTATATGTGACTTCTGCCCGGTAGCTCTCCCGCCTCCCCCCCCCCCACTCTAACCACACAACGTAGCCAGCTGCAACACCCCTTTGTGTGTGTAATGTACCTGGCCACACACCACAATTAATGCATCTGGCTTGGGAGGACGAAGCTAGTCCCTTTCTATTTTTAGAGATATTTTCTTTTGCTCTGCCCTTTTTCATTTTGCTGCTTGATGGGTGATATCATTTTGTAGGACAGGCTTCAAAGTTTCATTCCAGGTATAAATTTGTGTGCTTTTCAGGAAATGAAGGCGGATGCACACAAGGCAAAAGTAGTGATAAATCAAGGCTCACTGATCTGTCATTGGGTGGGATTGACTCCTGTCAGCTGTTTGTCAAATTTGCGAAAAATTTCATCGGCCATGCCCTATCAGGAATTTGACTGGAGATTTCTCAGGGAACAAGGACTATGAGGCCCGGAGGGTTTAGGGCTTGCAGATTTAGCGACAGTGCTGTGAGACCAAACGTTAACCCTAGCAAACAGTTTTGAGTTGTATCCAAAGCAGATAAAATTCTGATATATTTTAGCTACGTGTAAAATAACAGTGTTGAAATTTATAGTGTATCAACAACCTAGACTCTCTGTGTGGCAGTATTATCCATTCAGTACTCCAGCACCTTTCGATTCGGAACGAAATGTTGGACCCAATTGCCTCAATTGCGCACGTGTAACGTATAAGAGGAGAAAAGTTTTTTGTTCCAATAAGATCTTCACATGATGCTGGCATTCAAACCAAAATGTTACAGGCCTATGCATCAGGGCAAAAGTAAATATTAGAGGGCTGTATCTGAGAGCCCACCCAGGTTGACACTTTTGGTATCTGGAATATACTGATTTGTGAAGAACGGGGTTTATATTTCTTCTCCCTGAAAATAAATTCTGCAGAAATGAATAACCATCCTGCTTTTCCTTAAACATGTTAAAACGAAAAGCGAAGTACTCTAAACAGCGTCCGCTATACGTGGCTAGAGCACTAGAACTGCACGTCACACGTCTTTCTGTTAAGTAACTACAGCAACACTGGAACCTACAAAAGGAATAAATATATAGGTTCACATAAGTAAAATGGTATGCCAAAGCATTGTAAGTGTCTACCACTAACATTCAAGTGTTAAACTAAAACACTGATTTGGCCAGTCACGATATGCGCCGGGAAAGCCGCCCTAAAACCAGTATTTGAACTAAAAATCATGTCCAACCAGCTATGGGGAATAGCGCCCTACAGACGCGAACAGAGGTACAAGTGTCAAAGTCAACTTTCTAATGACTGCGCAGTGCTGAGGACTTTTCTGCATTAACGCTGACTGCACAACTCAAATAACTGACAGCGGTTTATTTCCACCATAATGGCGGGCGCTGTCGTATGAGTGACATATTCTTCAATGCACCGCGACGCACCAAAGAAATAAATACATAAATAAATGAATGAATGAATACATAAATAAATAAATGAATGTTTGCAAACGGATGAGAAGAACTATGTTATGAGCGGGGAACGATTTCTGATGGAAAAGGGATACTCAGCGTGGCGCACACTATGCAAGGTGGCTTGAGCGATTGTAGATCATTTTATATATTCAAAGGCTGAACAGGACATGGCTTTATGAAAAAAAAGGCTTTTTTATCGGTACGATAGGCCAATATATAAAGTTGGTTTGCAATATATCGCTAAGCTACACGCCTTAGTTGATTATCTTTCACTTTGTAGCACTCTGCCCATCAGCATGTGGGACGAGAACAAGAGTACATTGTAAAACTTATTAATAATACATAGAAACGTCTCAGTCAATGACTGACGACTGAGCGCTATATAGGCACAAACCATGCAATGTGTTTAATGTACGATTTGACGCCAAAATTGCTACTTAAATAATATTTATGTATTAATGTGATGAGTAACCGTGTCATTGTGTTGGCAGGTTTCATATTCAGGTTAACATTATAGCGCTAAGGTGTTAGCAGGTTAATGGAGTACTGTTACACAGGCGACAAGAAATCCTGAAAAAGACAGTGATTTCACTTTGATCCAAATTAAAAAAAAATATTAGACTGAGTTAGGTTTCAGTGAACAGCAGCTTTTAGCTAGAAACCTGCTTCTGGGGATCTTTATTTATTTATTTATTTATTTATTTATTTGTATGATGCTTTACACTGTACTCGAGAATATTTCACTTGTACGACGGCGGCCAATATTATGGTGGGATGAAACCGGGCACAGCCCGGAGACCACTGGCGATAGGTACATAGTTAAGTGTACTGGTTATAACGTGAAACTCGTGAGCCGCATTGGGGAGAGGCTCCTGAGTCAGTGTGTTCATCTGCAGTACCAACCCCTTGGATACGGGTCATCTTATACGTGTGTAGTCGTAACTGTTGCACGTGGGTATACGCGGTAAAAAAAATGTTTTCTACTTCCTTAAAAATTCTTTATTTCACAAAACACGTGTTCCTTTATGCGATGAGGGAAAGGTAAATTACAGCAGTTACACGCCTAATTTCCTTGTCTTTAAATCTTTATCATATACTTACGGACGTTACCCACGTGAAAATGAGGCATCTTATATTTTCCCACATAGGATGGGAACATCATCAACAGCATCTAGTTGTGAGGAAAACACATTTAATATCTTCATTTTCACATCCAGAGATACAACAAACAGACTCTACAAAGCCTATGGGTGAGGGTGGGTTGTGTTTTGTAACTTTCAAGAGCAAAAACTGCTCGAAACAGGTAGTTTGATCGCAGGTCTCAACCTTTTGGGTTTCAGTCAAATATGGTTCACACCGCGGCGATACGAATTTTGAAATTTAAATTTCACTGTTCAGTTAAAATATGACTGACCTTTTTGGTGAAAATCATTAAACTTTTTCTCAAAGCAACATATACACACGATCACCGGAACAAATGTTCGGTCGCACGACATGCTGATAAATCCGATCGGTCACCTGGTCTCGTGTCACTAAAACTGGCCACCGTGAAATTTATTTTTAAAAATGAAGTTTTCATGAATGCAACGTCCATCGCACTTCCATTTAGTTTCGCCCATTCATTTATCATGTCGATATGGATAAATATATAAGGTCAACTACAAGCCTCCACCTGTGTGTTAGCTCAACTGTTAGACTTATCTCCAGGAAGTGGTCAGAGTTGAAATTAATCTGGCTGTTTTATTTACTTTACAGAGTCATCATCTTTCAAAATGACACAATTTGTGACCAGCCTCTTATCTACAAAAATTGGTGAGATACGAACCTTTGGTTTCTGGTAGATCGGAGGAGGCCGATCTCTGCTGACATGAGAACTACTGCAAGTAAACAAGTGTTGCCGCTAAACATTCAGCTTGACCTTTGCAAATTTACAACTTAAATTACAAACATTACTAAATAAAGCAACGCGCAAACATTAATACAAGTGATCTAAAAACATGTGCTGTATTGAAGTGCAAGAAGGAAAGATCAAAGTGAGTAGATGATTTCGATTTCATGTAAAGAGAAGATTTCACTTCGTGTTCCTGAGAATGGTGGCAGTACCATCAAAAGGAAGATTTCACTTTGTGTTCCTGGAAATTGGGACAGTACCATCAAAAGGAAGGCTTCACTTCGTGTTCGTGGTAATTGTGACATTATCATCAAAAGGAAGATTTCACGTCGTCTTCTTGGAAATTGTGACAACACCTTCAAAAGGATGATTTCACATCGTGTTTCTGAGAATTGGGTCAGGGCTGTCAAAAGAAAGATTTCACTTCGTGTTCCTGTGAATTGTGAAAGTACCATCAAAAGGAACAGTTTTCTTTTCGTGTTCCCGAGAATATTTTCCCAATTTTCTTTTGCAAAAAATAAACCAGACTCATATGCTAAAATATACTCGAACAAGGACATAAAATAACTGAATAAATAAATAAATAAAGGATGATTTTCTACTGGGCTAAACTTAAAAAATATTATGGATTTTGAGTAGCTAGATGACGCCTTACACCTAAAAAATTTGAGAATAAAAGAAATTTTAAACTTCAGAATTTATATACCTTCGTCTCGTGTGTGGGAAATATCAATGGGCCCCGGATACAAAGTTATTACTGCCGCAGCTTGTAGAATTTTATATCCATCGCTGTTCTGACACCCGAAAGTAGTGCGAGCTTGTACCAGTTGCTTGCTCACACATCGTGCAGTAATGATATCGTGAAAATCAACAGCGAGTTGAACAACTTTGAGTTTTCAAAATCTAATCCAGCAGCTCCAACCACCTGCAATCTGAAAGGAGATGCGAAAAGGAGAAATTTATAATATATCGAGCGAATTTATCCATGGTGGTTATATGGGCAATTTTAGCTTGACAGGGAATAGTATGACATTTCTTCATAATACAGAGTGACTTTCCAAAATGAGTATTTTTGTGGGGGTGGAGGGACATCGTGGTCGAGCCTTGAGCGCGTTGCCGACCCAAAAGGCTCTCACCAATGCGGTGGCTGTCAGTTGAAGTCCATCTCACGGTATATACGAGGCTTTCTCTCCCGTCAGCATGTGACCTTACTGCTTCTGTGGCTGGGAATTTGAAGAAAGACCGGTATCTAGGTATTTACTCAAAACTATGAATGGCATGCGGCTAACTGATGAAGCCAAGGATTTCAGCAGGCCGTCAAGCGTGTAATGTATATAGTTAACCTTACATCTGGTGACACAATCGCAGGGCGGTGTAGAATCAGGAGAACCCAAGCTGTTGTCACAGATGCAATCACCGTATCATTACTTCGAGTGTGACGGACGAGGCGCTATAGAACACGGACAAATCGAGTTGTTATCGTAGGTGAGACCATCGTGCATTGTTAACATTATAGCACTTAATCTAGTGGGGATATGACGGAGTGCTCCGTCTATACATGGGCTAAAACTCGTATCACGTCAAAACTAAAGGAGAATAGAACACCCAGGTTCAGTCAACATATGATCGGCTCAGACGGAAAGTGAGTAAAGTTTTTAAGCAATACTTCCAGACTTTTACGGACTTCACGGCTCCAAAGCCTGGTGAGAAATGTTTCCAAGAATGCCTGCATCCCACACGGGATCCATGGCTCGGAGATAAGGTGAGTAAGGTTTCCAAACAGTACTTCCAGTCTCCACGGACTCCACGGCTCCGAGCTGACGTGATTAAAGTTTGAAAGTAATACTTGCAGCTTTCATGGGCTCCACGGCTCCGATCCAAGGTGAGTAAGGTTTCCAAGCAATACATGCAGTTTATCCCCTGTATACGCAGGAAAATATGTTGCTTCTGGTTGGTGGTAGACAGCGGAGAACCGGTGGAAGTGGACAGGTGTTGCCTAAGACAAAACAACAACGCTTCTAGCTGGAGCTTTACAAAATTTTGATAAACGGGGGAGTGTTCACTTTGCACTCTGCTCAATTTTCTCCTGCCATAAAATACTCCACTGAGGTGCGACACCCAAGTCTATGTAAGCAAACACCATCTAAAATTTCAAATAGTACAAACACAAAGCAACACGTAGATATTAAGTTATGTAAATTCTGTCTATATCTTTTTCAGAACTACTGTTCTAAAGTGTGATAAGAAAAGATCACAGCAAACTGGCAGACTTCGTTTTCGTCCACAGGAAAGAATCCGGTAATTGCTTTTGAAAATTTCGACACTACAATTAAAAGGGAAATTTAAAATCCTTTAGAATTTAGACTCATTTAATTACTCATTTAGAGCCTTTTGATTGGATGATCTATCAGTGGTGTATACATTAGCTCAGTAAATCGTATCACACGTGACTAAATGTATACGTAGCTTAAGCCATGAGGACAATGTTCGTAACGCACGTTGTTAAGGTTACGGGCGTTGGTGTTGTTGTCGCCGTTGTAATAGTCACACTAATAATGCGTTTAAAGCTCTCTTCCCGTCAACATGTTTCTTTACTGGGAAACCTTCCCGATTCGCTTAGAGGCCACGTGGGACAACCGCTTGAACCTGTTGAGTGTCTGCCTCCAAACAATATACTGTCACGAGTCGGGAAGGCCAAGATTGTGTTGTGTATGCAGAGAAGCGCGGCCAGCAGAAAAACGTCAATTGGCGTGTTTTGGGCCGGTAATACACAGTATACACTAAACATTCTTACTTAACACCCGACAGTATAGTCTTAGACGTCGGCGGGACTGTGGGAACTGACGCCAAAACATTTGAACAACTTTACAACGCCCCCCTGTACATTTTCGAACCTCTGCCAACGTATGTCGCGCGGTTAAAGGAGATGTTCAAGGCGAATCCTAAAGTAAAGGTGGTTAACGTGGGGCTCAGCAAAAAAGGGCAAGAGCTGAAGGTGTAAATGCTTCCATTTACACGGGCAAAAACGTCACTACTGGAGAGCTCGTGAAAATCAGGCGGACCAGTGACGTCATGAGGGACTTAGGTCTTCTTAATCAGCCAATAGATTTATTCCACATAAAATGTGAAGGCTGTGAATGTGACGTCTTAGAATCGATCGTCTACTCCGATATAATTAGTAACCTGAAACACATCCAGTTTGCTACACATAACATGTACCCAGGTGTGGAGGAGCCCGATGCCCGCTATTGTATCGAGAGTCCTCTTGGAGAGGACGCACAAGGTCATGTACCAATACAAGTTTATCTGGGAAAGTTGGGAGCTGAAATAAACTCTAAAGGTGAGAATATTTCAGTTTAGGGCTTCCGTTTCAGCAACAGTAGCCTGATTGGTCTTGCAAACTAGAAAGTCTGCCTTAACGTAATCCTGACATTGTAAGTCCTATCTCTCACCCTTATGTCAGCCTGACGAAGCTTCTATTGGTTTGATATCGTCCACTGCCTAGTCTTTTCATCCAGCGTAGAAATCTACTGTGATATAACTGGTTAAATAAAACACATCCAGTTTGCTACACATAACATGTACCCTGGCGTAAAGCAACCTGAGGCCCGCTATTGTATTGTACAAGAGTTTTTGAAGAGGACGCACAAAGTCATGTACCAATACAAGTTTATATGGGAAAGTTGGGAGATATAATAAATTCTCTGACTGGTGATATTTAAGTTTAAAGTTTTGCCCTCTACGTAATTTTGAAAAAAAGCCCTGAATTGCAAGGAGTGACATAGCCTTTTACATTGGAAAAACAAAGTTATTCTGTGTTATCCTTTCTAACATGATTACAATTTCTAACCATCCAGGCGTGATTTGTTAGTTGGTGGTGTGACTAGAATTCTGTCTGAACGTAAACCAGACAGCGTAAGTCCTATCTTCTGTCACCTTTCTGACAGTTTGACGAGACTTTTATTTTATATATTTATTTTTTGATTAGTATTTTACATTGTGCTGAAGAGTATTTCACTTGCATGACAGAGGCCAGCTTTATGGTGGGAGGAAATCGGATTGATAACGGGGAAACCCACGACCATCCGCAGGTTCCTGGCGGACCCAATCTAAATAATGTAAACCTTTGAAACGTAAATATTGCTAACGTAAACAAATGCATGCTCACTTTCAGTTTGCACAATTCGTTGCAGCTAAGTAAAAATCATTCAAGTAAATATGCATGTAAAAATAATATAACGTTACTCAGTATGTCAAGCAATGTAGCACCATGCAGACAAACATTTCTTGCATCGCTCCCACTGAGTCAGCTGTTCCCAAAAACACTAAGCAGAATGCCTCTTACCCATGACAGAAAGCAGCATAAAAAATATGTAAGGTGAATCAAAGTTTAATGTAAATAAAATTTGATTGAACGAAGTGAGGGTTTTCTTCTCAAGCAACTTAAACTTTCTGTATTGGGTTCTACATTTACATGCTTCGGTTGACATTGTATATATTGCTAAATAGCTTATTATGGTAGGTAAATCTGGTAAACTAAATAAACATACATCACAACAGTATAGGTGGGCAGATAAATAATTCACCAACTTTTAATAATTTTAGAGAGGCCTGTAAACCTTAAAGATATAATGTAATGGATGTGGCAAGGTACCTACATGCATTTACATGTAGCTTACATCATGACATCATGAGGTATCATTATATTATCATCTTTCATGCATAACAAAGTTTGTAGTATCAGACTCTGGTCATCCTGAGACCATCATCCTGAGACTACGACTGTGTGCAGTATGTGGACAAGCAGTTTTTATTGCTATGTATGCAGCAGCTTTGGAGTAATAAATTAAAAGAAAAGAACACATTTAGACAACCTACACCTTAAATGAAAGAGCTATACAAACTGTGTGGAATACTATATTTTTTACATTTTTTAAAGATTTCGTAAAAGAGACAACTGTTTTAAACATCAGTAGTATATAATGTAACTCACAGGTATTATTCCTATCTTTTAATCTGGGCGGTACCGGAGGTACCGGTATGACGTCATAAATGTGGGGGTGTGGCGTTGGGCGTTTGGCAAGGTGCCATGTTACGAGTGCGGGTATTTAATACCTGGGGGGCTGGTGTTTTCATCACGAGGTGTGCCCATGATAATAACGTTAAAAGGTATAAAATGTTTGAGGTTGTTGTCATTCTTGGTAGGTTTGCAGGTGTATAAACACGTTGCGGTGGATGACTGAGGGAAGAAGTTAAATGAAGACGTTTACCTGTGATTTGTGTTGGCGTGTGTTCAAGGCACGTAAAACCCTAAATCGTCACAAGCAGGAAGTTCATCGGTCAAGCGGCTGTTGTAAGGACTGTGCTAAGCAGTTTACCCCTATATCAAACCTGAAACGACATCATCGTCGGATGCAGCATGGGAAGTGGAGTTATATGGATGGGAAAATAACATCGAGTATATTTATATTTATTTTATACTGCTGTTAGCATACATTTACAACATAGTGTGTAAGGTTATTTTTATATGATAAGTTAAGGGGATTTTAAAAAAAACAGTGAATGTGAATGAATGGGGGGGTGATCTTTGATTGGTTATGTGACATCACGGTGTGTGATGTCATGACAATCACAGATATATAAATAACAAAACACAATACATAACATAAACACACAGTACATAAAAAAACATTATCCATCGGTGTAGGCTTCGGGTAGCTAGCGTTGGGCATTGTACAATGTACTCTACCCAGCACATCTACAGTTATAATACAAAATGTCGATGTACAGAGGTAAAGTACCACACATATATAAATCGGTCCATCGGTGAAGGTTTCGGGTAGCTGGCGTTGTGCGTTGCACAATGCACAGTGCTCTCCACCTAGAACATCTACAGTTATAATACAAAATGTAAATGTTCATAAATGAAGTATAGTGTACGACACATACATCCATCGGTGTAGGTTTCAGGTAATATTCATCCATCGGTGTAGGTTCGCAGTAGCTGGCATTGTCCGATTGTACGGTATAGATTACCTAGTCATTCAGCAGTTGAAATACAACCGCTGAATGAGCTAGGAAATCAATAGCGTCCGAGGGAGTGAGGGAGGTCGACTTTTCCTGCTTCATCCATCTATAGTATTGACATGGTCCACTGCACATCGGGATGGTCTGCTAGTACTCACAAAATATAATGCACTGAGAATTAGCCACCGTCCTAGTATGCAATAAACTGGGCTGACGTCAGGCGTATACAAAATAAACAAATCGGAAATAAATAAATAAATAAAATAACCAAAATGAAAGAAATAACCATACATACATACAAAGATACAAAACACAGTGCTCATATTTCCGAAAGCTCTTTCGACCGAGTGAGGTGGCTCTTAGAAAAGTCGTTGGGATATTTTTGTTTTCGTCTTCTTCCCTTCTTCAGAAGAGCCTTTGGGTTTTTTTCCCCTTTTCTTCTTTCTTCTTAGTTGTTGCCTTGTTCTTGCCACCATCTATATTCCGTCTGTGCATTTAAAAGTCTCAAATGGGTTCTTTGTTGCGCAGTTCCTTCACCTCCGCCAGCTGTAACCCGGCTAGTCTTCTATACTCTTCTTTTTCCCCGTGCAGTACCTCTCGGTCCAGGGTTTCGCAGTATTTTAAGTAGGCATTCTCGTAGTTAGTGTAAAAGTTTTCCAGCCCTTTCTTCATTCGGAAGCTCCATAACTGCAGTCCATCTGTTTCGGGGTCGGCTGTACGCAGTACTATGCTGGGGCATCCCCGTAATCGAAATATCATCCCTTGTCGTGAAATCAACTCCCTCAGTAATGCGGTGGTGTGAATGTGGGTCTGTTGCGAATGCTCAGGCATTTTATACAAATCAGGCGACTGGTAAAGTCTGGCAGCGTGCCAAAAAAGCGCGACGGTCAGAGGGAATAATTTCCGTGTTTCTCATTGGTCGATAGAAGTTTCATGGCCACACAGGCTTTCCGCATTTTCAATCCTTGTATTTTTACGGCGTGTTATCAGCTTGTAAATTATATGTAGAAATGACATTAAAAAATTAATAAAATATATACATGTGTATAGGGTAGATAGACATAGGTTGTTAGCACGTGTGTGAAAAAAAATGGATGTGTTGTGTTTATATCATATCAAAATGAGTGCGTAAAGACGCTGAAGTTTAATCAGTGGTCTTTTTTTGTACGGAAATATAAGAATATATCGTCAAATATCAGCTTTTAGTTAGATATTATCTTAATAATTAGAAAATATAAGTCAGTAATATACATAATTTTTCAGGACGGGTGTAAAATATGAAAGAGTTAAAGGCACAATCCGTGTTTTACACCCATATGGAAACACAGGTATATAATTCCCCGTATGTACACTATAACAGCACGAGCTGAAGTCAGAGCAAAATCTACTGTTGTGATTGGTTGATAGTGGGCATACTGAGAGCAGGGCTGGGAAATTTTCAATCCTTGTATTTCACTATAGCATAGCGATTTGGCTTATATTATGTCCGCTGTGTATGAAACTAACAACACATGTCTGTAGACGTATTATATTGTGATTATATTGAAACGATGTTTCCCTCTCGCAGTGTCATACAGTACATACGATTATACGTCCATAAAGAGACAGGGCTTATCAATAGGTTACTTGTGTGTACAGAAATATAAAGACTACAATGTGAAATATCAGCTTTTTGTTTAAATAAATTTAATAATTGGAGAAGACATATACATTTTTTTCAGTATGGATGTAAATGGAAGTGTCATTTCCAGATGAACACCTGGTATAATTTGTCGTGTGTATGTGCATGTATGCATGTAAATTCCTAGCAAACCGATTAACGGGGATAAATGTGGTGGCAAGGTCTGCCTGTTATATGATTCAAAAGGCTTGTAAAGTCTGACACGAATAGAAACGAATAGAAAGCAAAATTCCATGCATCTGATTGGCTGAGAGGGGTATACTGCGGAGACGGCTCTGGCTTTTCAGTCATTGTGTTTTGCCAGCGTAGCGATATCGCCTATGTCAACTGTGTTTTTAAGCAAACACATGTGTATATGTATAAAATTCCAGCACGCATGTAAGACTTTAAAAGACATAAAACAATATGAGTATATATGTATATATAACGGAGTATAATTACGATGTACATAAGACAAAAGAGGCATGACGTCCGCTCTCACCTGTGTTCTACTTTAAACTGATGCGGTATACAGTTTGTGTCTCATTTCATGTACATACTGCAAGCTATTAAACAGCCGGAATATACCGGTATGAGTTGTCCCCCTTAAAACGCTGAATTTGGGGCTATTTATCATTTTGTTTTTTTGTTCTTTTTTGTTATGCGGGTGCAGCCCATTTCACACACTGGAGTTCGTGTAACCGCTTCATCTTCAAAGTCCAGGGTTCAATCTTCCGCTGGAACTGAGCGCTCCAAGGGTTCCTCATTTCCCTTATCTGTCACTCAACCCACCTCACCTGAGGCTGTGCTTAGCCCGCTGGGGTAGGATAGCAGTGTGGTTGATGAATTTCAGACCACCTCTGTCAGTAATGTAAAGGAGGGGGTAAACTCCCTTAATAGCGCTAAGTCTTTCGATCGGACCCCATCACACAACCATATGATGAGTTACCTACAGATCAGGCATTACGCGACATATACCAACGTCACTGGGGCACTATCCGCCATCACTTTCATCCCTTCGTCCTTTGCAAGATGTGTATAGTTTCCGAATCATGGGACTCTATCCTTTAGCTACACACCTAGAACAGGTGTTTCTTGACCAGCCTTCGGCTTTTCGTATCAGCCTAGCTTATGGTTTCATTTTACGTCACCGAGATACGGACCAATTGCGTTATT